>CM035799.1:12559886-13063797 GCA_020466265.1 Siphamia tubifer
GCAGACGTCAAACCTTGAAGCAGAGGCAGGACGAGGCAGGTTCCAGAGCTGTCTGTGATTGGCCGAGCTCCAGGTGTGTGTTGACATAGCCGAGGCGTTGGCTGGGATTGGCTTTGTTTGGACTGGTGGGCGTGGTTTTAGGTTGGATTCACCTGTCCACCAATCAGAGCGAAGGGTTTTCATTACGACTGTATGACTTAGACCTCGTGTGTCATTGCACAGTGATGTAATCTGAAGACACGCTGGAGTTCAGTCTGTGTTTTCTTTGCTACACATCATTTACATTGTGTATTGGTTTTAATTGTACCCTTTAAGGCTGTACAAATGCGCTTCATAGAAGACAATGAGACACCAGTCCACTGATTTAAGGACATATTTTTAGTGACAACCTTATTGCTCCCTGAGGGGAAATTAACTTTAAGTTTTCTGTTTTTTTTTTTTGTATTATTATTATTATTATTTTTATTATTATATCCCTGAAACTCCATTTTGGGGATATAATGGTTTGATCCTAACCACTGCTGAATCTCTTTGGTTTTTTGGTGATAACTCAGACAGAGTTGGTTGCATTTCTTCTCTTTGATAACCAGTGGACCCTGAGTAGAAGAACACTATAGGCTTCAGCTTCTCTATGAATATTATCATTTTCCACAAGGGTGCGCTTGAGGTGAAAAACAGTTGTTTGAACATAAATCAAACAAAAATAGGTGGTTTGAGATCAAATGTGGTTACTATTGATGGTCTTCCAAAGACCATCCAGAGTTCATAAGGTGTCATTCTCCTATTCCCATTCACCAGTTTGAGTTTTGTGGGACTATCTGACTATCTATATTTGAGATTTTAAAATTGAGACTGTATTTATATTTCGATACTCTTTCAAAGTGTTATTTCACAATATTGAACAGATGGAAGATGTAATAGATCTAATTTGCCGCTTGTAATCCTTGTACAAACCATAGTTCATATTCAGGGTGCAGGGCTTCCTTTACCCAGTGCATCCCATAATAAGAAGGATCAACTCATGTTTGATATTGTTCTGAATAATAAAATGCACATTTTTAGATATTTCTATATTAACCCATAAAGACCCACTCTGACTTTTGTAGCAGTTGTAAAATAAATTTTTTTCCTGTATTTAACATGTTTTAAGTGATTTTTTAAATAATACAATCCTCTGTATTATGCCTTTCTTCAATAAAAAATGAGGTATTTTCCCATATTTACTGATCATGCAGATATTCATGTAAAGTCAGAATAAAGTTAATTGTCATAATACCAGAAATAGAGAAAAATTAAGAAAAAGGTACTTTTTCAACTAAATATCATTAACTGATCATAAACCCAATGTGTCCATCTACTGTCATTGATTCAACTCTATGGGTTTTACTGGTGAATTAATCTTATTGAAGATTATGATGTTTCCATGGTAACTACGAAACCTCTGAACATCCACATGGGTCATATCTGATGACCATGAAACAATGACAAACTGTATTTTCATTAACTGTTTTTATGTATTGATAAGTTTAATGGATCAGAAGTTATTAAACATTTTATATTGATAGATTATTTTGGTCTTCAGTTGTTGTTTGGGACTTTATGGGTTAAATCATCCACCATCTGCTTTCTGAATAACAGTTCAGTGGTATCTTTTGTTCACTGTGTGCTTTATATGCTTTCTTATATATCAGAGGACTGGGGGGAGTTCAGGGTTATACCCCTGCTGCCTGACAGTGTAATCCTCTTTTTTGGGGTGTGACAGCAGCTCTTGCCAAACTTTCAATTTTGTGTATGAAATCCTTTTTTCCATATGACTCTATGACATGTCATTATTTTTAAGTTATTCTGTTGTTATTTTAATAATATTGGGCTGAATGTGGAGCTAGAATCAACATCCTTAATGTTAATATTTAGTGTTAAAAAAGTAATTCCATGGTTATTTCATTAATATTACTGTGTTCTCCATTGGTATTGAATGTATTGTGCGTTGGTTCTATTTAAAAAAAAAAAGTCCAGATTGCTTTGTTTCAAACTGTTTTTGGTTGAACAACAGAGTACATGTCCATGACGCAGTAAAGAGGCGTCTCTGATTGGCTCAAAGAATGAATGCGTGAAGGAACACTCCCCCCTCCCCCCTCCCCCCCTCCCCCCCTCCCCCCTCCCCTCTCCCTCTGTGTGTGTGTTTACCATCCCAGAGTAGCATCCAACTAGGTTTTGTGCTGTCGTTTGTTTTGAAAACTTGCAGGAAAAATAAGTATGCTTTATTTTCACATAACAGTGGACAGTGAACCAGTTTGCTCCGCCAGTTTGTGCAGCAGCTACTGTGGTGCTGTCTTCTCAAATAGATGCTAATGCTAATGCCACTTAAGATTTGCTGCAATGTGGGACGGGCTGGGGAAGATGTCACCTGCATTCTGTGTATGTGCTTAACCCCACGTGGGTGACGCCAATGTCCGCATGACGTAATGTGGATAGGCTTTTTCTGAGTGGCTCTTTTCTCTGTTGTTTTCTAAGAATGGAAATAGCTCATTCTCATGGGTAGTCAAAGCTAACATCAGCAGCCATGAGCCGTGGACAGACATGGACCAATGAGGAGATGGAATGTCTTATTAACATTTGGTCACATGAACATTTTACCAAACTGCCTCTAATGAGCGTTTTTTTGATACATCTTCCAAACATGGTAACTGCATATAGGACCTTCACATGTGTTTTCATCAACACCCGCCATCTCTGATTGACCCCACCCCTGACTTTTCTGTCCAATGCCAGCGCAGTTCATCACATGCATACTTCTGTTGGTCCATGAGCAAAAAGTGCAATGAGAAAAAAAAAGTCAAATCCACATTCGATTCAGTCAAATAAGCCTTTCCAGCCAGTGTTTTTATTTCACCCATGGGAGGGATGGAACTCTATTATGGGCCAGTTTTGGCCCACAGGCCATATGTTTACCACCTCTGTTTGGACTGACCTTTCCATGTGTGAAATGTGTTTTGTAAATAAACTCTGGACTCAGTGGCATCGACTCATGAAGTCAAATGATGAGGAAACATGAGGCGTTGAGTCCAAACGTTTCTACATAATTCACACGTTCACTTACTGATCCAAAACCCCTTACCCTGACTCCAAACCCACCCCAGACCCTCCTCCTCCTTGCCGCCTGCTTTTCTCATTAAAACCATTAAAACTAACAGCTCAATCATGGACGTTAATGGACTCGCCACAACAAACAGGCCCCGCCTGCTTTATATGACTGAGTTTTACTGATGGTTGAACTGCCCCCCCCCATGTTTTAATACTGAAACCCGACTCCTGTGGAGCAGTCAGGAGGAACTGAAAGGAATTTCAACAGCCTGCAGATCTATGTTTTTTGTTCAGTGCAGACGTCGAAGCTCAATTGCTGCAGATCGGCTCCGTCTGCAGCTTTTCACATCCTGTCACTAAAAGTGTTGTATTGTTTTGTCAAGTTCACTTAGTTTTAACTCTAGTTTTAACACTTAACCCTCTGGTATCCACCCGTAGATACATAATATACATATACATTCTGTGGGATTAGGTCCAGATCAGAAATTTTTGACCTGGCCTCTGCTGAGTTGCAGGTTCCTTCATGTTTTGTGTGCATTTGTGGGTTAATCTGTGCTTTAGATGCAGGTCTGGTTATTGTGATAAACAGGTGTCATATGTGTGCTTTGACTGGGCAGGATTACAGGATTCACATTGGGCTGGTGTGCATATCACTTGTATTCCCATAAATTTTGTATTGGAAAGGCATTTTGTCCTCTAAAAAACTTTTTATCACATCAAGCATTTTCAGTCCCAGAGGATCAGGTCCCAGAGTGGGTACATTTGAAAAGGCTGCATTTTCATCTGTATGACCAAACCACAACTTTTCTAAAAAGATGATGCCGTAGCCCCACCTGTCTAACCTTTCGCTCTAGATTGGTGGGCTGCAGAGTACTACAACAGCCATTAAGATTATTGGTGAAAGACCCTCATTTTGTCTGAACCCCTTCAGCTTGTCCAGTATAAACTGGACTCGAGCGAGTAGAATCGGGTAGAACTGATACTAATGAAAATGTGGCTTTAGCTCTGGGACTGTCTAAGATGAGTCCTCGCTTCTTCAGATCATCAGCCGCCTCCTCTGCGCTGTTATAGTTGATTGGTCTGGTGTCGAAAAACACCACAATGTCATCGCGCCACCTCCTTCCCTCTTATCAGTAATATTGAATACAAATCTTCAGCTACTCTTTCATTATAATGAGCAACACACAACCATAGCAACAATATTCTCTCTCTCTTTTGGATCTACCACAGGGAGGAAATAGTGGATCAGACCTGGTAGAACCAAATAATATGTAAATGTTTCACATCTTCTTCTCTGTTTTTTGCAAGAACATCCTGACACCACATACAGACCTAGCATTTGTACTGTGTTGTTTTCAGTGGTTTCGTGCAGAGGCATTTATTTCCTGAAACAACTGTTTATTATGGAGCACTTTTTTTGACATGGCCTTCGTCTCTTTTGAACCTGTTTGTTTAACCTTGCATTTTCCAGGTGAGCATATTGTGCACACTTTGCACTTGACGTCATTAGGGTCTGAGCGCTAGCTGTTACAAACTCTTATGAACTAGTCTTCTATACCTGGTGTGAGTTCCTGATGTCTTTGGTTTGGGCTGTTTTTCTCATCCCATATCTTTTAGTATTTTCACTATTTGCTGTCATTTGGAACTAGGAGATCCAGTGTATATCAGTTCCTGGATAAATAAAGGATAAATACAATGGAATAAGATCAGAGTTTAATCTAATCTACTACATGTACGGGGTAAATGTCAGTCAATGTTTTTCAGATGGGTTCAGGGACTAGGGTTTGATTCAACTCAACAATTGTCTTCAGTTCTTTATCATAAAAAACATTAAAATATCACTGTCTCTGCAACAGTGAAAGTATGAACAAACAAATAAATACATATGAGAAGATATTTTTGATATATCCATTCATGTGGTTGTTGTTTCACTTCGTTCTACACTAAAGTTGTTTGTCATTTTCACAGGTTTGACATTTAAAAATTTTTTTTTGCTTATTCAAATAATGTTTTAATGAAATAAAAACTAAAATCTTGTATATAGTAGTAATGCATATCTACCGCTCTGATGTCCACTAGGTTCCACTGTGGTGTCTGTGATAAACGAGTGAAAGAATAAATACAAACATATATCATTGTGAACGTTGTGGTTGTGTAAGTGTCGTCCAGGTGAACCTGCATCTGTGCTGGAATTCCATTAGTCGAATGTTAAAAGCCATCAGTCTGGTGTGTGTGATGTGTGTGTGATGTGTGTTCATATGTTAGTGGTGGCACAGAGGTTCAGTCTGGTCTGAGATGTTCTCATGACACTAATCGCCTGGTGTCCTGTAGAGTCGATGCTTCCTGCTGAGGAAATGCTCAATTAGAACTGGGAAGGGGTTTATCTATGCTCGTGAGGCATTCAAGGTCCAACTGATGATGAGGCATTCAAGGTTCATGTGTTCAGAGACAGAATATGAGCGTTTATCATCCACTTCTGTTCAGTCCTGCAGATGATTGGATGTTCATTTCACTTGTTTTAGAGGGAACGTGAAAAAATAAGTCGCTTTGTGTTGAACTTTTGAAGGAATGAGTTCAGATTTAGTTCAGTTTGGGAAAAAGTCATATGGTTTTCAAATGATGAGGAAACAGCTGTAACATTAAAGGGCT
The DNA here is from genome assembly GCA_020466265.1 of Siphamia tubifer. NCBI lineage: Eukaryota > Metazoa > Chordata > Actinopteri > Kurtiformes > Apogonidae > Siphamia > Siphamia tubifer. The sequence continues at coordinate 12,565,620 of CM035799.1, forward strand.
AAATTATGTGAAGAATAGAATCATATTTTTACTCAAAAACCAAAAAAAAAAAAAACAGGATTAGAATCATGTTAATGGTCAAAATCCACAAATTATCACTACTTTTCCTGGAGTTTTATTACTTTTCTCCTGAAAACATCATGAATGAATTGTCAAAAATACTGTCGTGATGCAGTTGAGGTTCTTTTTTCTTAACATTATGAGAATTGTCAAAATACATACTATTTGTCAAACTATCATGACCTTTCCTGTAGTTTTATGGCTACTCTTCTTAAAATATCCTCTTCTGAATGATAATAAATAATGTTTTTTTCATTATGATGACACAGATATAACTTTTCATCTTTTCTTAAAATTTAAGAAAAGATGGGTTTTTTTTGTGTGTGTGTGTGTGTGTGTGTGTGTGTGTGTATGTATGTGGGGGGTGTATACTCTTATAAGCCTCATTACATTTGATCTTTTATTCCATGTTTTTATGTGAGTTTCATTCTGCACCAGCTACAAACCTTTTAAAACATTAGAAATATGACTTTTAATTCTCAGGTTTCACATTTCAGTGAAATATTAAAGGTTATAAATAAGACTTTTGTTTGTATTTTTGATCTGGAAAGTCATCAGTTTTTGGAATTGGATTCTTTAACTTAATTCAAATCATCATTTTCCATCTCCTGTTTTCTTTTCCAACGTTGTCTTATTGAACTAAATTCACTCCAGACCTTTTAAAAACACCATCTATTTGAAGAGTTGTTGTTTCACGGGGAGGTTTCCCAGCAGCACCGTGTGAACTGTGTTGATCTGCTGTAATAAAGCGAAGCCTTGCAGTTCGTTTGTACACTGACTGCTGATCCATTCGCCTCCGATTCCAACCTGGCCTCGCCTCTTAACCCATTTCTGCAGCCGCCAAACCACTGCCGTTACGAGCCCGTCCTTGGGAGTGCACTCAGTGACTTGACACTTTTCCAAAAAAGCCATAAAGTCATTAGAGGAAGTTAAAAGCTCCCAGAGATCAGGCCTTTCTCACACTGAACTGAACAAACACAACTGAGACGAATAAACAGCATTATCTGTGCAGTCGAACGGGTCAACAGGCTTCAGGCACATTTTGCACGTGAACATCAAGGTTCATTTCCTCCGTGATGAAACAGAAATGAAACATAGTATTGTAGGTCAGTGAGGCTATTCAGAGATAAGAGGGAAATCTGCAGATTAAACATCAGCAGCGGTTCTGGTGGAACATTAACCTAAAGAAACATTAAGAAAAATGACCAGAATGGTGAAGATGTGAAGGTTATGGACGTCCATGACTCGACCAGTTTAACTTTTATCCTGTTAGAATGAACAGCGTCAGTGTCCCTGTACATCACTGTCTGTCTGGGCTGGGCCACATCGTATCATCCACAATATTAGCAGGAAAAAATGATGGACTTAACCGAAACTTAATTAACCTTTTGATGCATGAATTATGAGAATATTAGTCACGATTTTCACGTGTGTTTATTCCCCTTTAGGCCTGAAAAAAGTAGGGTGATTGAAATCTTTTAATGAATCTATTTTTTATGTAGTTATGTAGTAGGACGACATGTGTTTAAGCTTTGAAGCAAAGAAACCTGTATTTAAAATGTAATCTCAGAACACTATGAAATAAAACAATTTTAAAGGTGCCATTCCACTTAAAACCACTTTTCCACGCTCCTTTTGGAATCTGATGAGTCATTCCGAGTTACCAACACATGCTGCATTTGAAAGTGGTTTGTCACCTCCACTGGCTGCATACCGCATTCACCGAAAAGTAGCATTAGCATTAGCATCTACAAGAGAAGACAGCGCCACAGTAGTTGCTGCACAAATTTGAAAAAATGGCAGATCAAACTGGTTCATGTGCTCTCTGTGGAAATAAAGCCTCGTTTTTTTCCCTGCACGTTTTCAAAACAAGCAACGGCACGAAAGCTAGCTGGATGCTACTCTGGAATGGTAAATACACACAGAACGAGAGGGGAGGGGGAGGAGGGAGTGTTCCTTCACACATTCTGAGACAATCAGAGACGCCTCATCACCGTGTCATGGACATATATGAGGAAGTACCAGTAAACTCTGTTGTTCGACCTCAAGTCATTTTTGTACCGTGAAAAAACAACTGGAAACAAAGCAATCTGGACATTTAAAAAAAAATAAAACTAACACACAATGTATTCAATATCAATGGAGAACACAGCAATATTAATGAAATAACGATGGAATGACTCCTTTAAACCAATACTAGAGGCAAAAAAATTACTCGAGTATTTGTAGCAGGTCTATACTGGTTGTGCAGGTGTTTTCTACCAGTGACAGTACACTTACATCTAAATAACAGACATATATTAAAAGATATATAATATAGAAAATAGTCTGCAATTGAAACCGCTCTGCAAACTAGAGATATAGTGTATGAAAGACTAAGATTTTAAAATATTAAAGTGTTATAAAAATGTGCAAATTAGTAGTCGTGTAATCACACATGTTCCAGTGTAAACAGTGTAAACACAAATGTTCCAAATATGAGGCACATGTTCAGTTGTTGGACATGGTGCAGTTCAGTGCAGTGTGGGATGTGTTTTACAGACCACATGGCCCAGGGGAGGAAACTGTTGATCAGTCTGGTGGTGTGTGGGACAGGATTGAAATGCGGTCCAGAGGGCAGCAGGTCAAACAGGTGATGGGCAGGGTGGGAGGGGTCTCCTGTGACAAAACAAAGCACAGTTTATGTCAATGTGACTAATGCAGGTTCACACTCTTAACACATAATTCAGACTTTTTGGTGAAATGTGCTCATTCATATTATACATTAAAGGCAGATTCGATCAGTTTTAAGTATGAACCGAATGCAACCCTGAAGTGACCCGCATGTGCACAAGAGGTCCTGTCATAATACGTGACCACACAGGCACACAGTGTGTTTACGGACATAAATATGTTTTCCTGCCCCTCCTCCTCCTGAGACACAGACTTGTGATGTTTGTTTCATTTAAGGGATGTAAAGGTCAGATAAAAGACTGAAGTTACATTACATTTTGGACCACATTATGAAAATGGCCTGGGTTGGATTTGAAAAAAATCTGGATTTGTGCTGTTCCATTTGTCTTTATCACATCAGATACAGGTCACAGAATGGTAGAAAGTCAGATCTGGGACACATTTGTCTGGAGATTGACTGTAGCTTAAGTCACTGTTGATGTTCAGAGAAGTCAGTCATAGTCCAGGTGGTACCGGCTGCTTCTTCTGCTGGTCCAAACTATCAGACTTTTAACTCAGTGGTTCTCAACTGTGGCCCAGTTTCCTGCGTGTTTTAGCTATTTTCCTCTTCTATCACACCTACTTCAGTTATTGATCAGCTCATTAGAAGCCTGCGTTATTACCTCCGCCAAGGAGGTATTAAATTCGGGTCCATTTGTCTGTTTGTTTGTCTGTCTGTCAGCAGGATTATGCAAAAAGTTCTGAACAGATTTTGATGAAACTTTCAGGAATTATAGATAATGGGTCAAGGAAAAACCCATTAGATTTTGAGCAATGAAGGTCAAAGGTCAAGGTCACACTAAAGGTCAACAGCTAAAACACATCAGTAGTAATATCTCAGGATTCAGACAAGATAGAATCGTTTTTCTTTTCACATCCTCTCACCTTCAGACATCAGATGGGTCAACACCTATGGCTCGATCACGTCACATCACATCATATCACGTCTGCTGTCTCTGACTGCATTGTTAAGCATTATTATTATTTCTTAAATTTTAATTGAATTGAATTTTTTTTGTCATTTTTATTTTATTTTATTATTTTATTGTATTTTTTTTACTTTAAATGTGTTTTAAATCAATTTAATTTATTTTTCAATGTGTTTATTTTATTGCATTTATAATTCTTCTTTATTTAAAAGAAAAAGTAGAGGAAGCAGAGGGAAATATGTAAAACATGCAGGACACTGGGCTACGAGGTCCAGATTTCAGAACCACTGCTTTAACTGAACCACTTAACCTCTACTGGCTATATTTACATTTCTAACAGCTTTACATTCACTGCTGCATTGTGTTTCTTCCTCCGACAACATCCTTAAGCAGGAACCGATAAGAGCTGCAATCAGAGCCTGGATAAGGTTGAAACTTGAATGTCCACCTTTAAACAGCTGCACACACTGAGTTACTGCTTTAATTTGTTCTGCCACACGGCCAGTTTCTCAGGGTAAAAAGTGACCTTCTTTCCTCAACAAGGCGCCTGTTGTTTGTCTCTGAAGAAAGAAAAGAGAAGGGACGGCAGTATTTATATTCTGCCCGTTTCCCTTCGCTACGAGTCTGCAGAACCAGGCGACCACAGCTGGGCAACACATGGCAGTGGCGGCCTCAGCTGCCAGCCCCAAAACACACACACACACACATACACACACACACACACACACACACATACACACACACACACACACACACACACACACACACACACCACCACAAAGCGGACTTAACCCTCCAGTATCCGCCCACAGTCCCTTCAGAATCACTGACAGTGCATAAGATACATAGTTAAATTCTCACAGGTTGTTTTGAACTTTATTTTTTTGTTTGTAACTAAAAACCCAAGACATGTTTTTTTTTTCAATACACTACATCATTTTAAAATTTTACATTTCTTAAATTTTTTGGTATTTCATCAACTTGAGCCACAAAACAACTAAGTACTCATCAACTGTTTAAATGCCGTGTTTGTCATGTAATCAAACCCAGATGTTTTTGATGCCAAGAACAGTTTTGTTTCTCTTTGTTTGTTTTCTTCAGTATACTCCATAAAAATGTGATTAATTATTTTATATTTTTTTCACATTAGCATATCTCAGGGATTAATATCAACATTGGTTCATATACATTAGTATTTTTGGTTCTAGGTCTAATGGTAAATGCTAAAGTATGTGTCAGTGTGCATTTTTTCCCCTCACTTTTAGGACTTTAACACTGTTCGCAGTGCGCTAACTTTAGTGGATGGGTCAAAATGTAAAAAAATCAGACAAAAATGAACAAGATTTGATTTCTGACATAAAAGAAATGATGAAAAACAACATAATACAGCATAAAGTGCAAAGTGTGCATAATAAACTTACCTGGATAGTGTCAGGTTATGGCATTGCAGTGATTTGCTTGACAATAAAAAGTGTTTGGACTAATTATTGCAAATATTGTGATTTTAACTGAAGCTTGAATGACTATACAACAGCCATGAAAGGATTCAACTTATTAAAACAATGGAAATAGACTATATATAAAAAAGGCCTGTACAAAAAAAAAGAGAATTCAAGACATTATTGCAGTAAGAAAATGCTACTATTAAGTTTTATTAAAATATTTTCTATGGATTTTAGAATAATGAAATAATTTTTTTAATCTGAATATATTTGTTTCATGTCTATTTGTCTGTTCGTTCGTCTACAATTTTTTGAAGATGTAACGACACAATAGGTATAAATCTATAGGTAAAATTGCACAAAACAAGTATAAATGTTTAATGTTTAATTTTTTTTTAACTGCCGAAGTCTCAGGAGTTTAAACTTTTAACTGAATCATGTGGAAAAGGGAAATATCTAAAACATGCAGGACGCCGGCCCTTGAGGACTGGAGTTTGACACCACTGATCTACATTTTTTCTCAGTCCTGTCAGCCGTGTCAGACTGATGTAAGTCATAGCTGTCAAGTCTCTTTTAGTTTTTGCCGGGTTCGCACAGTATTCTGGGTAATATGACCTTCTGCTCTGTTCATAGTGGGGGTCCCATCCCCACTCGGTATGAAGGGAAAGTTTGAAGTGATTTTTTGCACTTCGACTCGACCTTGAATGTAATGAGACACCCTACACTTTCACATGAACACGCAAAAGCGAGTGTTAGGGGTAAAAGCGAGTGGAAGTGGGTGTAATGGGACGCAGCCACAGTGTGTATAATATGCTCAGTCAGACACTAGAGGGTTAATACACAGATGTTCATGTACTTTTCTGGCCACTCTTGCTTTCACACACTTATACAAACAATGGCAGTCAAACATGCGCTCCTATTCTTCAAAGCCGACAGCAGAAAGTAGGTCAGGTGGGCTTAAAGCAGGGTTGGGTCATTTCCCTCCGCTGTGGGCTTTAGTGGTCCTCAGGGATGGAATCTAGTCTAAACCCGGTCAGTTCAGAGTCCGGTCATCATCAATCCTGAGCTGCCAATCTGTACAAACTTCAAGATGTGAAAACAAACGGCGGCTTGGTCTGGAGGCAGAATTCCTCCGCTCATGTGAGTTTGATTTGGATGTTTGCTTCAGACAGCGGAGGAGAAAATGCTTTTCACGCTCGATATTTGGTGAATGAGTCACTGGCAGAGCCTGGGTCCAGTTCCTCCATGTTTGTGCCTTTGACCGCATAAAGACTTGGCCTGTTTGGAACTGGTCTGGTCCTTAACCCTTCCATCCACCAGGGTCTGGACCTTCCACTCCTGCATTAATGGGTCCAAATGACCCGTGTTCAAATGGGGGTGTTGGACACGTTAGTCATTTTGTCATGTTAACAATGATCAGATTTTTCTTAATATATTTTTTTAATGTTTTGAAAAATATTTTTAAAATGTGAAAAGCAAAGTACATGTCGTATAGTATATGACATTTATATGACATAGTACCATATTTTCTGCACTATAAGGCACACGGTCAATGAATGGTTTATTTTTTTCATATATAAAGCGCACTGGACTATAAGACACATTAAAGGTGTCATTCCGCTGAAAACCACTTTTCCACACTTCTTTTGGAATCTGATGGGTCACCCTGACTTACCGACACATGCTGCCTTTGAAAGTGTTTTGTCACCTCCACTGGCTGCATACTGCATTCACAGAAAACAACAAGAGGAACAAGGGACCCAGAAAAAACCAGTCCATCTGACATCGGACGGACTTAAGCGTCACCCACATGCGGTTAAGCCCATCCCCAGCAGCGAATCCGAAGTAGCATTAGCATTAGCATCTACAAAAGAAGACAGCGTGACAGTAGCTGCTGCACAAACTGGAAAAAATGGTTTGTAATTAAAAGTGAAGTAAACCAATGACTTTTTTCTGAATTAAGTTTCATTCAGAATAGTCACTTTCAACTGTTTACATGGTTATCTGAAAGCTTAATTAAACTTAGTTTTGAATTAATTAGGGATAAAAACTCCCATGTAGACAAGCCCAATTATATGTGTACATAGAATATGAAATAATAACTTTTCATAACAATGATATCAGAATAAAACTACCTCAGCGGGTCATTTGGACCCCTGATGCATCGAAGGGTTAATGATGCTAAACTCCTATTGGCTGTCGTTGATCGCCCTTTGAGTAATCGCTCTCGTTCGGGGTAAATAATGTGGTTTTATTTAATCAGGAGCTGGTTTCCTGTGGCCTGTCTCTGCAAAATCTAGAAAACATGATCTGAGTTCAGAAGGACGTCAGCTTTGACACACACACACACACACACACACACACACACACACACACACACATGTGCGAAACTGCAAAAAAAAACATTGGCACAGCTTAGCATAATGTCCAAATTGATTCTGTTATCAGTTGCTACTTCCCTCTTCATTAAATCTGGAACTTTCTCTGCTGACTGTACTTCATGACCTTTTCCAGATTCATTCATGTCTTTTCTCATCACTTAAACATGAACCTTAACACCTGGATCTGGCTCGAAAACAGACCACGACAAGATGCTTTTTGACTTCCTGTTTGAAGTTGGCCACATGAAACAACAGAAGAAGAAGAAGAGAAAAGTTTGAACTGGGATCCACTTTTAACTTGAGTGGAACATAAACAGACTCATCCTGTTGCACCAGGGAAACATGAGCGTCTTCTAAAGGATCTTTGAAGTCAAGGATCCAAACGGGCTTTTCCTGGCGCCACTTCCTGCTTTTCACTGGGAAGATTTGGATCCATAATGAGCTCAGGAATCTATCTATCTATCTATCTATCTATCTATCTATCTATCTATCTATCTATGTGAAAATATATTATTGTGTGTAATTATTATTCTGAGGTTATCAACAGTCTGATGGATACAGACAGAAGGAAAAAACATCAAAATAAGAGCTGTTGTTTTTTTTTTTTCCCTTTTCCTAATCTGACCGTAGTGGTTCCCGTAGTCGATTGTTGGAACAGGCAGGAGTGTAAAAGTAGAAGCAGACTGATGCTGTATGAGGAAAAGTAAAGTAAAGGCTGTTTTCTGATTGTTTTGGAGGCGTTTCAGGGCTGGTTCTGGTTTGGCAGAACAAAGCCCAGTCCCAGGCTGTAATCTCAACTGTGCTTGTCGAGCAACTTCCTTGTTTTCTCGTCATAGAGTCAAACATGCAACATCCACAGAAAAAGGCAGAGGCAGAGGGGCTTTTCATCTGACATTTTTAGTCAGCCATTTTCCTGGGGGTGGTGGTGGTTGGGGGGGGGGGGGGGGGGGGGGGGGGGGGGTTGAGGCTTGGAAATAACCAACTCAAGGAAGGACTCATTTTCTTTTACCTGTAAGGGTTGTAATTTGACTGTCGTGGATGAAGATAATTGATTAGATTGTGCAGGATAAGTGGATCTGGGATTTCTGCCTTTGGATAATTATTATTTTGTGGCCACAACTATGAAAGTGTGGGAGCTGGAGGCTGGATCTCACAGACAGGGGGTGGGGGGGGTGGGGGTATTCAAGAATTACAAAACCAGATCCACTACTTTTTGACAAGAAAACAGTGAGTTTTGGTGGTGTTTTATGTGTTAATTGTGCTTCAGGGACAATGAATGGGGAAGAGGTGGATATCTGTACTGCTGTGTTTTACACCTGAAGGCCTCGTTTCTGCTCTATGTTAAAGATGCAGATGGATACACACACAGTAGCTACATTTACATGATGTTTTTTTAATTCACAATTATTTACACTGAGAAAAGTAAAACATTGAGTCAATTTAAAAATTCTTCTTCAATTTTGACTTTTCATTTCATGATTTTGATGCTTTATCTCATGATTTATACTTTTTATCTCATGATTTTGACATTTTACCTCATAATTTTGACTTTTTCTCTCATAATTTTGACTTTTTATCTCATGACGTATACTTTTTATCTCATAATTTTGACATTTTATCTCATAATTTTGACTTTTTATCTCATGATGTATACTTTTTATCTCATGATTTTGACATTTTACCTCATAATTTTGACTTTTTCTCTCATAATGTATACTTGACTTGACTTTACTTATACACTGATGCATGTATACATATAACGAAATTATCAATATTGCAAAAGTTCAAAGGTGAAGGTCGCATTTAACAGAAAGGTCAAAATCACATTATTGGCTCTGATTCAAGAACAGGTTGTCATAGAAACTTGAGATTGGCACCAAATAGGGACGAGATTAGGCATTCTCTGAATACTTGTTTGTAAAGTTGCTGACAAACAAAGACAAACAAACAAGACAAAAACAATACCTCTCTCACCCTTTCAGGGGGGGAGGGGTAACAACCTGAAAATCCAGAACTATTTTTGCTGTGAACGCTGACCCTGTTTGTTTATTTATTTTTAATTTTTTTTAAATAAAAAGTCCATGTTTGTGTTTGTTTAGGTTTAGTTCATGGTAGATTTTGCAGATACGGTTTTGTTCGGTGAATCCACTTGTACCTACATTGTTTTCTGTCTGTTGCCGTTGGTTACAGCTGCTCCTTTGGAAACAACAAGGTCAAAGTCATAAATACAAACACCTGTTTTGTCCATCGACCTCCTCCTGCGTCACATTTCCAGACCAGCGTTAACACCACAGACGCATATTTGGTTTTCTTTTAGAAGCTGATTGGTTGATTTGTTTGTTTGTTCTTGGTTCTTGGTTTATTCCGTGTTTATCAAACCTGGAAGCTGGACATTATCCTTCAGCACATCCACGCTTTAATCGTCTGTAAAAATGATTGTCTGAGCTGATGAAACCTACACAGATGACATTCAACCACCTTTGAACTTTTACTAGATGAGTTTTGGGGGGAAATTTAGTTTTTCACATTTTATTTTATTTTATTTTTTTATTTTTTCCTTTGTAATGTGATGCATTTATTTTGTGTGAAGAATATATGTCGTATGAGGACGATATTCGAATAAACGATCATAAATCACTTCAGAAATGAAATAATAACAATCAAATAGTGCAGATTTTTTTAAATGTTGGTGTATTTTAGTATATTTTAACACTTTTTTGGTGCATTTTAATGCTTTTCTCTGGGTATTTAAGTGTTGTTTTTTATTGTAGCACTTTTTGTGTATTTCAGTCCATTATATTGTCTTGCAGTATTTCTGTTTGTGTGTGTATTACATTTTAGTGCATTTGTTGTATTTTACTGTATATTAGTGTATCTTTTTGTGTATTGTTGGTGTGTAATATCTATTCATATTTTATTGTCTATCTTCAGTCAAATTGATGTTGTAAAGGACAAAGAAGAACATTTATTTTAATGACTTTAGGCTGAACTAGAAGAAGAGAACTAGTAATAGTGGATGTTTTTTAAGCTTTTATTAGATTTCTCATCGCATTAAGATAATTTTAATGCCAGTAAATAGCCAGTGTCTGTCAAACAATACCTCTGTCCACAAGAAAAAGACAAACTCATTAGAGGATGTTGAACATGATTCAGAACTCATCTGCGTCTTTGTTTTACACCCTGAGTCACAAACGTTGAATAAGAATTAAATGAATAAATTAATGAATGAAGTTAGTTACCAGAACAACACAATGTGAACTGCTGAGGTGTTCATGACTCATGGATGTGAACATGTGTGTCATCAGACGGTCAGTGGTGTCCCTTCAATAACTAACATGTTTGTTGGTGTCTGTTGTGTCCATGAAGCTGTGATCATCTGCTGCTGAGCTCGAACAGTTCAAACAGTATTACTCAACAATCAGGCTGAGTAATACTTTAAATAAAAGGGAAGGTGGGAGGAGACGGGAGGTGTGTTTTTAGGATGTAGAATCTTTTTTATATATCATTTTTTAGCTTATGTACTTTTTTATCTGCTTATTTAATCACAATAATCCATCAAAATATGCATTTTACTGTCTTTTTGTGTATTTTCATGTATGCTTTATGTGTTAAAGCACTTTTTATGTGTGCTATAATGTATTTTAGTGTCTTTTTGGGTAATTTACTGTATTTTTGTGTATATTAGTGTAAATTTTTTGTATTTTTGCACTTTTTATGTGCATATTAGTGTATTTTTTGATAATCTAGTGTATTTTTGTGTATATTAGTGACTATTTTGTGTATTTTAAAATTTTTTGTGCATTTCATTGTCTTTTAGGGTATTTTTTGGGTATGTTTTGTGTACTTTTGCACTTTTATATGTATGTTAGTGTCTTCTTGTGTAATTTACTATATTTTTGTGTATATTAGTATACATTATTTTTGTAATTTTGCACTTTTTATGCATATCTTAGTGTCTTTTTGGGTAATTTAGTGTATATTAGCATTAGTATATTAGTGACTATTTTGTGTATTTTAGTATTTGTTTGTGCATTTTGTTGTCTTTTAGGGTATGTTTTGTGTATTTGTAAACTTTTATATGTATTTTAGTGTCTTTTGGTGTTATCTAGTGTATTTTTGTGTACATTAGTGTATATTTTGTGTATTTCAGCACTTTTTTGGTGGATCTTAGTGGATTTTGTTGTGTTTTGGAGTATTTTCGTGTATAGTGTAATGTATGGCTTGTGTAGTTTATTTTTTTATAACATCATGTATTTTACTGGTCTCATCTGAAATCCAGTAAAAACACACTCTGGTCCTGATCGTTCACGTGGGAAAACCATTGACACATTCAGTCCGTTCTTGTGTCCTGAGCTTCCAGAACCGAGCTCCTGCTGGTTCTCTCTCGACCCGTTAAAGCGCCATCCTCGTAGGCGGTTTGATGTGCGTCCAACACCGTAACTGTCCGAGTCTGTCCCGAGTCAGCTGCGATCTCACATGGATCCTCCCTCCAGCTGCCGAGCAGATCCACCGACATGCCTTTAATTATCCGCCAGCAGCTGAGTCCAATCCTCACAGTCTGAAATATCTGGGATGTGTTGAGAAATGCATCGTGGGAAAGTGTCGCTCGGCCGTCCTTGAGAGGCTGAAAGGCGTCGGCGGTGGCGTCTCAGGTGACTCTTCGTACTTTGCCGACCGCAAATCGATGAGCAGCTGCTTCCTGTGACCCCCCCACCCCACCCTCCAGCCTCCCACAGTGACCTCTGACCCCTGCTGATGATCACTTTGTCAATAATTCTGATCTAACAGGTGTTTTATGTTATTCAGTGGTTTTAGAGCCTTGTCTTAGAATGATGGTGGTTACGCGCCTCTGTTTAAGGCTTGATTGATTTTGGACGGCAGTTGTCATGATGTTGTCGTCTGTTTAGTATCTGATAAAATACCATTTAATAATGATAACCCTCTGGCATCTTTTAAGCCCTGAAAGCATGGAATCTGACTGGTGCTGTAGTAAAGTTGGCATGTTTTAAAATTTTTCATCGTCTGAATATTAGGTGAAAACTTCATCTTATAAATAAACCATGTCATCCATGTATCATTTTTGACATGTGTCATCTGGAGGAAACAGTCATTAACCTTATAATAATAGTGTGACTTGGATGCAAGTGGGAGAGATTGGTCGGTTACTATGGTTACATACTCCAGAGTTTGGTTACATTCATCTTTTTGAGTATCAACCCTTTGCTAAGCCCCTCCCCAAAAAAGGGCTGGCATCCAAGCTTTGGTTAGCAACGGTAACTAGGCACACAGAGGCTCTGGACAACAAAAACCTACGACTCATCAAAATTTAGATGCAGGGGTTGTGTTACCATGGCAATGATTTAAAAGAGTTATGTTTCATTAATAATGTTGGTTTCCGAAAGATGAAACGTGTCACATAATTGCACATTTTTCTTGAACTCCTGCTCCTGGATGTGGTTGTCTGAAAAGGAGGACGACTGCTGAACGGGACAGATTTATGCTGCATTTATTCAGCTGCTGTGGGTCACCGCAGCAGGAAACCTGAAATTAAAATAATACATTAACAGTGAAACCTGCCGCCTCTTTCAAAATACTGGGACTATTCAACGCATATGTTAACTTCCAACCTTTAACACTCATGCAGGTTTAATGTCATCATAACGTAGCAGAGATGGAGTTAAAGAACTAAAGAAAACTCATGAAGAGGACAGATGAAGAACACTGTTACTGTCAACATCTGCTACTATATTTTTTTGTATTTCATCAACTTGAGGCATAAACCAAAATACCAAATACTCAATAATTGGCATACTTTTAACCATTTAAATATCATGTTTGTAATGTAAAAGCTTATTTCTCCAGGCAGTGAGAGCTCTGAACAGTAAAGAATCTGTTTTTAGTGGAATCACATTCTTTTTTTGGCACATGTGTTTATTTTATCTAACTTATTATGTCTTTTTTATTTAATGTATTTTTCTTTTAACTCATTTTATCTTTTTTAGCTTGTTGAATGTGGTGATTTGTTATTTATTGCCTGTTTTTTTACACTGCTTTTAACCTAGCAGTACACTATTTCATTTCTTTTGTATTTTGTACTGAGAAATGACAAATACATATATTTAATTGAAATTAATTAGAAAAACACGTTTTATGCAAAAAAAACCCAGTTTTTCCAATATACTACAAAAGTTTTGTTTTTATAACTTTTATTATTTAAATTTTTATTATGTTGTATTTCATTAACTTGAGACATAAACAAAAATACCAAGAGCTAAATAATTAGCTTACTTTTAACCTTTTAAATAACATGTTTGTAATGTTAAAAAAAACACCTTTTTTTGTAAAAAAAAAAAAACACAAAAAACTTTTTTTTGTTATGCTATGTTTTTTTTAAAAGTTATTATTATATTGAAAATCCTCAACTTGAGCCATGAACAAAACTATGAAACTAACCCTTTAAATGCTATGTTTTTAATGTAAACAAAGCATATATAATTTTGATGCACAAACCAAACACTTGACTCTTCACTGGTTCAAAACACAGTGTTGATAACGTAGCAGAGATCAGTTCAGCTGCAGAAAACAGATGTAGGTGAAGGATGGAGGAAAAGCAGGAGAAAGAAGTAGAAAAGACGTGTTCATTGATAAAACTGTGAAAAGTCCGTCTGTCCGTCTGTTGTTTGAGCAGCGAGGACGATGTCAGCCTTGACTCAGTGTTTCTGTGGTTGGATTATATTTAGACTGGACTGGGACAGGGTCAGTGTTAGAAACAAGCTGTGGGAGTTCAGGCAGGGACGCTTAACCCTGTAAGGACCACCATTACAACCAGACCACCCAGACTTTATATGGTGTGTTTGCAATTAAAGTGTTAGAGGATGTCTTTTTTTACCAATTCTGTTGCAATTTTTTAACAGAAGGAACTGAACTTTCAATATACCACCATTTATTATTATTGTTGTTATTATTTTTATTATTAAAATTCTTCTTCAATAGGTCACGCATACACGTACATCTAGTTAAGTGAATCAAATAAAATTAAAATAAACCTAACACTATGCAATTTTATTTGGTTCACACAAGTAGATTTTTTTATGCGTGACCAAGTCAAGTCAAAATCATGAGATAAAAAAGTCAAAATTGAATAAGATTTTTTAATTTGATTCAATGTTTTACTGTTTTCAGTGTAATAACACATTAGACAATGTCTGTAGAATAAACTAGCCCGCCTCTAGTGGCAAAAAATATTTTTGCCTGAATCGTTGGGGAACAGTAAGGAATCTGAGAACCTCAGCCAAGATTGGTAACATTTTACTGGTCCAATCACAACACTCCATTTGTGTAGCGAGATTGTAGGGTGGGGCTTAGCACCATGACGACAGGGTTGAAGAAGTAGGAACTTATATACAGTCTGTGGTCGGATAAGCAGCATGTAAATGGACCCTGTTGGATATTTTTCCTCCACTGTTATTGGTGTGTTAACGTTCATTAGCCTAGCCTACAGGATGTTAAAACAACCAGATAGATGCTAGTATAGACTTGTTTTCTTTGCTTTGATTGGTCGTAGCACTGGCTTATTACGTGCAGAGCAGTTTGAAAGAAACCCATTGATCCCACCTGTACCTTTACGCTCAGTCTGTGGATCGTCTCCAGACTATGAATTCATATCATAGTCGAACTGGACAGGCTATGTAAAGTGTACATTTTTACAGTGTAAAATTTTGTGATATAGCATTAGAGTCTGTTCCAGTATTTGTGCATATTTCTGGTGTATTTCAAGAAAGTAAAAAAAGAAAAAAATCATTGTTAACAGCATAATATATCGCAATATAACATATCATAATCCTAGTATTGTGATTTGTATCATATGGCCAAATTTTTGCCAATACACACCCTTCCCCTAAAACTGGATCTGTGAAACTACAACCAACCAGCATTTAGGACTGAACTGTTCTTCATTAGTGACTCAGATCTGATAAAGTTGAGCTCCTTTTATTCTGGAAGCATTTGTCTTATAGACTAGTGTTCTACATCCACGTCCAGAGGGGATAGTGTGTAACAGGTAAAAATAGTAAAAACACAGCGTCATCATTCATAAAACCAGGTTTAAGGATGAGACCGAGTGAAGAATGTATCTGAAAGATTAAAAAACCTGAACCATAATGTGTCCGGATGTGGCTGCAGAACTCCTGCTGCACACATGGTTTCATTTAACTCTGGACAAACTCACATTTATTTCTCCATCAGAAAAACTGGGAGTGTGTTTTTCTGCTGCAGAAACAAGGATGAGGATGAGGAGGATGAAGACGTCAGGAGTAAATTCATCTCCCATTTCTAACAGATCTACTTTTATTTTGGGTGATTTTTTTCACCTCAGTTTCTTGATTGATCTCTAAATTAGTAAAGGTTTTTTCTGAGTATTTTCTGTAAAATCTTCTGAAATACATTTATTTCCAATCACAAATCAATAGTAAATATATTTACTTACCTTTGTCTTTCAAACACACAGCTGCAAACTTTCTTTTCTTCAGATTTGTGGATATAAATGTAATCAAATATCAGTGCTGATTAACTGAATTAATGTCACTGCCACCAAAAATATACAGCCCCTCCAGGATTTCTCGGGCCTTTTTTGAGATTGTTTCGTCCTAAAATGTCTGATGTTACGTGAGCTTTTCCGAAAAATTGCGACAAAAGTTGCGGGTTGCTTTTTGGGCTTTTGTTGCGGGAGGAAGTGAAAGTTGCGACAAATAGTTGCGATTTTCCCTCTTTGGAATCAAAATTCTGTAATATTTCAAATATTTAGTTACTGGAAAATTAATTGAAATGAATTGTGATACAGTCCTCAAAAACTACACTTTACCGAGATATCAAATAAACAATTATGACGATTACAAAAATGCAACAAAATATATATTTTTTCCAAATGCACCTGTTGGGTCAAAGGTTAAAGTTTATATGACCTCACAACATTACATGAAGTTGTAAAACATAATATAAATGTCTCAGCTAGTCAAAAAAAACCCCCCAACAACATTACTAGTACTGTGTAGTATGTAGTAGAGGCAGTTTCTGACAAAAATAGAACAAAGATACTGAGATATTAAGACAACCTTTCAAATATGGAAAATAAAATATTTTAGATAATGTCACAGCTACAGAAAACAAAAAGAAAAGGAAATTACATGTGTTAATGAGTCATGTATCATTGTATTTACTGAAATAATCAATAGAAATCTGTTTATCGCAGAAAAATGCACATATTTTTTAAACATTCACACATTTTCAGTCCAATTATTAGAAACAATCAGTTGAGTCGTATCCCATAATGATGATTTTATTGTATTTAATCATTTTTGAAATTATTTTAAACCATAAAATACTTTTTCTTTTTTTGTTTTTTGTAAATTGATGTGTAGTAACAGTAGTATCTTAGGCTAAAAAGGTTGTTGAAAACAGAAAATACAAGAAAAAAATTGAATAAAAAAACGTTTTCCATAAAAGTACTTGCTCATTCATAAGGTTGTATTTTTTGCATCTTCTGCTCACATGCATGACGTAGAAGTGGTTTTACTTGACATGCAGTGTATGAGGAGACGTTTTCCAGACGACATGATCCTTTTTCCACTCCAGGGGCTGAAACCCTTCACCCACCACTCGCTTGAACCACATTAGTTTGAAAAAGTCTGAGCTGCATATGGATTATTCACCCATAGGCCTTTAAGAAGCTGTGGTTTATGCTGCGTTCATGTGCTGTCAGAAAGATGAGCCTTTCCACTTGCATTGCAAAAATCTAAATCTTACCAACTGTATTTTTCTCCAAATATCTCATCACACTTAAAATAAGACACAATCACCTAAAGAGTAATGTTTCAGTGAGATATAAAGAATGTATTTTTATATATTTGAACCAATGGGAGGCCTCAGAACAAAGCCTTTTCCAGTAAACAAAATCCCTTGTTGTTAAGGTGATGTTGAAAAAAACGGCCTCTGATTGGTTGAATTAGTATCACGCAAACATTTTTAATAAGCTTTCAGATAAATATAAAATCTTTATTTCTGAAATTTGACCCAAGTGACTGGTTTTGTGCTGGAGGATCCCAAATAATAATGTATATTAACCAATATGTTTGCATCATAAACCTGTCATTTAATATTTGGTATTTTTGTTTGTGGTTTAAGTTGATGAAAAACAAGGGAAGTGAAACAAAAATCTGAAAATAAATAAATACATAAAAACCTCAAAAAACAAAGTTTAAAAAGAAAAACAAACATACAAACCGAACAAAAACAATACTCCTTCCCTCCCCTTCAAGTGTTGGGGTAATAAATATGCAGAGATGACCCCCCCACCCCACCCCACCTGCCTCTGTAGTATTTCCATTATGAAATCAGTGTGTGTTTGTCCAGACAAATGGAATCAGGTGAAGTGACGGTTAACCTGATAAAAGCACTTCTTCCCTTTTAAAGTTAATCATTAATCCACTCAAAACACAACACACCATCTAACCTGCAGGAGATCCTACACTTCACACTAGCAACAGGCCATGAAAGTGTGTCTGCGGGGAATTCATCTGCAGATTTAGGAGGTTTCATCTGCACTTACCCCCCCCCCCCCAACACACACACACACACACACACACTATATTTTTACACCCTGAACATAAGCATTAGCTGTTCACACGTCCAATAAATGAAGAGATCTGACATGTTTCAAATCACTGCAGCACAAACTATTGACAGCATTTTGGCTGGAAAAGTGAATCCAGCAGCGATTTACTGTGATGTTCCAATTTACAGTTACATGGGGGTGAAAAATAGTATGAACCCTCTTTCCTGTAGAACATACGGTACTGGTGTGGTCTGTGGGCAGGGGTGTTGTTAGGGTCTTTTGGGGATCAAAGCAGTAAATCCCTAGGGCTCCACCCCGCCTGTGGATGCTGTAAAAATGTGGTTTAGTCACAATTGAGATGAAAACTACAAAAATAGATGAGTGATGTTGGAGTTATGTTCTCAAAGTGAGGTCTGACAGACGTTGGAAGCCCAGGATGATCAATAATCACTGTTGTGAAACTACATTTGACACTAAAGGCCATTTTATGTTCAGAAGCCAAGTCGTCTGTGAAGTGTCATAGATACGTCACAGAGATTTTGCGGGGACCTCCTAAAAAGTGTAACTACTGCAGACAGGATCACAGGCCTCTGATTGGTCCATTCTACATCTGCTCTACACACACTTCACTTCCCTACACTTCCATCTTGTTTTATGTACATGAGCGCCATTATTGAAGGTGACTCGTGTGAATAATAACAGAAAATGTCCTTTAAAGAATCCTGTTCATTTCAAACACTGATAGAACAGACCAAATATTCACATTTGAAAAGCTCAGTGTCCGCCCCTAAATAATGTTTATGTTGTCAATTTGTATTTTGGTTGATGCTTCGCCCAACACCTATCGACCAATCACAGAGTCAGTAGTGTTTGTTCATCCAGGTTGCCAGTTTCCACTGAGCTGCATCTGGAACATTTCTGATCTCAAATATCTGACATTATTCAACCTAAAAAAAAAAAATATTATTCACAAAGACATCCAGACAAAGTGAGAGAAAACAAGGTTCAGGAGATGCTTTTGAAACATGGAGACGGATAAAAGCAGAATTTGAAGAGCGACGCCAGCTCTCAGTGCTT
The DNA here is from genome assembly GCA_020466265.1 of Siphamia tubifer. Classification (NCBI taxonomy): domain Eukaryota; kingdom Metazoa; phylum Chordata; class Actinopteri; order Kurtiformes; family Apogonidae; genus Siphamia; species Siphamia tubifer. The sequence continues at coordinate 12,584,830 of CM035799.1, forward strand.
CTGACAGAGCGGTGAGACAGCGGGCCCAGGTGCGATCTGTTGTTCTGGACAGAGATGCAGAGTCAACCAGGGCTTGAGCCAGACGGTATACAGTAAATACAACTCATCGCTTGTCCTGGTAGTTCCTAGGAGTAGACGCTCACACTGGATCTACCAACTCTTAATAATTATAATAATAATAATAATTATAATAATAATAATAATAATAATAATAATAATAATAAATAATGGATTACATTTGTATAGCACTTTTCTATGTACACACATACTCAAAGTATCCCTTATTCATTCACTCTTACATGCTCCCTCTGGTGGTGGTGAACTACATATGTGTCCACAGGCGCCCTGGTGCAGACTGACAGAAGTGTAGCTGACATTTTCACCTACGACCCCTCTGACCACCACCGAACATTCAAATGCATCCATTGGAGGGAAGGAGGGTGAAGTGTTTTGCCTAATAGTACATGACTAGATGTGATTACAGTACCAGTTTTGGTCACATTCCTACATACAGAACCTTGAACTATTTTAAACCCCTGATGCGTTAGTGCCGACATGTTCTGAATGGATGGTTTAGTTTAAATAGTCAGAAAAAAAAATTAACTGTACTTTTGTTCATGGAACTGATGTATGGAGATAAACAGGTGTCTTCTTTCTTTCTTTCTTTCTTTCTTTCTTTCTTTCTTTCTTTCTTTCTTTCTTTCTTTCTTTCTTTCTTTCTTTCTTTCTTTTTCCCCAATTATTTTTATTTTATTTTTTTGCAAATTGTTCCATGTTATTTATTATTTTGTAAATATGTCTTACTTTCTATTCATTTATTTATTATTTTGGTAATTTTTTTGTTTTTTATTTGATTTTTTTTTTTTCATCTATTTGGTTTGTGTCTTACTTTCTCAGCATTACTTATATTTTTGTTGGTTTATTATTCATTTTTATTGATTACTTTGGCTGTTTTTGTTAATTTTCTTGCTTATTTTATTCTTATTTCAACTGTGGAATGACTAAAGTCTCAGGAGTTAAAGGGTTAAAGTCACCACACCTCCTCCTCATTCAGTAAAACACTTTTGAATGTTAGTCTGTAATGTTCGTTGACTTGCTTTGCATAGAAATGGTCTAAATCAGAGCGCTTTAATAGTTTAGAATTTAGGGGAAAAGTATGGTTTAAATAACTCGCCTTGTGAATAATTGGAGTTGCCTGTTTTTGGAGTTTGAAGAGGGGATGCAGTGAACTTTTCTTGGTGTCATTGAACTGTACGCTCGCATAATCATTTTTTTCTAGAGGGACTGAGCAAAGGGTGGCGTGGAGCACTTCTGCACTCTAACACCTTTGATAAAAATGTCCTCGAGTAAATGACGTGACGCTTCACTGATGCCTTGTTCACCTTTGTTCACCCTGAAATCCTCACATTGCTGTTTCTTTTTTCTATTGTTATTATTATTATTATTATTATTATTATTATTATTATTATTATTATTATTAACTCTTTTCTTCGGGTCTGATGTTTGAGTGCGATCATGTGGGGCTTGTACAAACAAGACACAGATAATGTGTTCCACTCGGCTGACGGCTGTTCTGCAGACGTTTATCCACTGAGATTTGATAGGTGAAGACTGGAGAGGGAGGTGGGGGCGTTTGAGGAGTCGACTTTTAATTTGAAGTGTCACTCATGTTAAATTACAGCGTGTACTGACAGTCATCTGAGTTCCGAAGACGCTGCATATTTGGTCGTCTCGTCGGTTTAATTATATACAGACCGTCTCAGATTGTACAGGATAATAATATATCAGCTGAACATTATTTTAACAAAGATGAAGCATGAATTTATGTTGAGCGACCATAGCTTCCGAACGATGTTGACGGATTATTGTCAAAGTCTCATGGGAGCTGTAGTTTTTCTACAGCAGACATGTGATGGTCGACAGTTGACCAACATTTTAAGCTTGAGGTTAATTCACTTTATTAACCCCGTAGTACCCATAATACACACAGTATGTTGAATTAGCATTATCACCTAGCATTAGCATTAACACTTGCCACATTAGGAGTATTGAGCTGACATTGGAAAGGTTAAAGTTTAACTGGATTTATTATTCCTGCAATTCTGTCCCTGTATTTTACCCAAAATGTACACAGCACTTAGTGTTAGCATTAGCACGAGTACTTAGCACATTAGTGAACTGTGATTGGAAAGGTTAAAGGCTAACTTGCTTTATTAGCTCACTGCAGGGTATTCTCATCAATTCATCGTCTGTCTGTCCATCCATCTGTTCGTCTGTGTGAGCAAACACTTAGGCTGAGGGTTTTCAAGTGCATACACGTTAGGTTTATCCCTGTAGGGAAACTCTGTCCCTGCATTTTACTCATAATACACTCTGCACCTAGCATTAGCACTTAGCACATTAGTACTCAGCTGCCAGTGAGAAAGTTAAAGGTTGTACTGTGTACTTTTTTTAGTGTATGTTAGTGTAAATGTCAGTGCATTTCAGTGTGTTATGGTCAAATGTGTATTTTATCTTCCTCTCACCATCGAAAGACATGCACTGATAGTTTAATTGTTTACCCTAAAGTTGCCCATTGGTGTGAATGCAAGAGTGATGGTTTGTCTTTACATGTATATGTATATATATATATATATATATATATATATATATATATATATATATATATATATATATACACAGTAATATTCTCAAAGATATTTCAGTTCATTTTTCATTTTAGTTTGTTCGAAATTTTATTGCATTTTAGTGTGTGTGATGTGTATGTACGTTACTGAAGTGTGGTTTAGTGGAGATGAGACCTACTGTCGTGTAGTGTAGTTAGAAAATAAAATATTCAGTTCAACACAATAATAAAAGTGTTTGAATTGTGGCTTTAATGCAGATACTGTATAGTAGTCTCTGCTGATGTTAAAAGTGATGCTAGTTGTTCATTTCACTCTGGGCTGTTAAAAAAAACTATGGGGGTTGCCTGCTATTTATTTATTCATTTATTTATTTATTTAATTTTATTTTTTATATTTTTACAGATGTATTTTGTTGCATTTCATATCATTGATAATATCTTGCCAACTTCGTATTGGTGTTCTGTGTTAAATACAGTGACTAATATGTATGTCTTGATATGTTTGCTTACACCTGTGATTATTTATATATTTACAAGCTGCAAATGTGTGTCAGAGTGAATACAGTGTGGATCAATGATCAGCAGTTGTCGGAGGCCCTGAGGACATACCGCTGTTGTGTCGAGTCAGTTTTAAAACGCACACAAAGACCAAACCCAACAGAGTTTCCCATTGAAGGCCTGACAGGGAGGATGGCTGTGGACGAACAGAGTGGGTTTGTTACTGGAGAGGAAGTGGAATCCCTTAAACGAGACAGCTGCTCATTCCCAACCCTGCCGGCGTGCAAACACCCCCAGCGCCACCCCCCCCTCCCCTCCAACCCCGGGCATCCCGCAGAGCAAGCATTAGCCACACATGTGGAGGTCAGTGGTGGGTTTGGATCCCAGAGCGTTCAGGGTTCAGGGTTGTGTTGGTGTTTGGGTTGTAGATCACAGAAGGTGTGAAGGCGGAGCCAAAGGCCAGAGGGGGTGGGGCTTTGGACAGATGGAACATGTAGCTGATGCTCCTGATAAGGCACTTCCCCACAGAGTAGTTCTAAGAACTTAATCCGAGGAACTATATAGTTGGGAACCTTCAGGTTTGCATTTCCACAGTGGAGTAGGAACCATGGAGGGGCCAATGTGACGTTAATGTTCGCCACAGTGATGTATTATTTAAGCACTAAATTCAACAATCACACAAAGAAGTAGAAGACAGCCCTACTGTAAACTAGAATATAGAATGAGGAGGCCACAGCGTTTATGTTCTGTATCGCAGGAATGATAATTATGGTCAAATACAGCAACTAATGTCAAGAATGGAGGAGTTTACAGAGAGTTAGGAGACGAAGAATTCAGCTGCAGGTGATACTACGAGATATGTTAACTTCATAGCATGAACCGAAAAACAAGACTGTGTCATCAGTCCATTTATTTATTACTTTCTCTGTATTTTTTTCCAACACACAGCTGACATTACACAGATGGTTTTAAAGACAGTGGTACTATGAGGAAATAGGCGTGGTCTGGGCTCTACCAATCACCAAACACCTACGTCATATAGTTCCTGGAGAACTAAAAAAGACCCTGCCTGTCCAGAGGAACTAAAAAGGTTCTAGGAACAATGTAGTTCCTATGCTGTGGGAAAGAGTGAAAAAAGGTTCCAGGAAGTAAAAAGGTTCTAGGAACTACAAATGGTTCCTATAGTGGGAAAGATTCAGATTCCTCTGTAGAGGACAGTCAACATGAGGTTGACAGTTACCCCTTAAAGACACAAATGTCACCTGATCTAACCTGTTTAACCCATGAAGACCCTGTGAGTCACTTCCCACTTGGATTACTTTCTATATTTAACTTTTCTTAAGTCATTTTTGTATATTTTTGTGTATTTTGTTGTATTTTTTTGGCGTATTTTGGTGTAACACTTTGATCATTTATTCTATTCCTTGTGTGTTGCATGCGATGTTTTGCATATTTTCTTGTACACACTTGTATACAGTATCTATGAAGTCAGTTGGGTTTATTTATGTGGATGTAAATGTCTTCAAACGGCATATGTGTAGTGTCCTCAGACCTGACCATAGTCTGGATCTAATCTCTGCTCCAAATATACATTTTTATTTAATTTAGGCTTTGGATTAAGTCTTTGAAACACAGTGAATACTTATATTTCACTCCCACATCCCTTGTTCTTGGTCCCGTTCTGAGGTTGGGCTCTGCTTTTGTTGGTGGTTTACTCAGAGCTCTGGCTGGTCCAACAGCTGGGTCCTGATCCACAGACCCGGGTTTGGTTCCCGGTGTAGACTCTGATCATGTGTTTACATTAACCCTGCGTTGGTTTCAAATCTGCAGCTGGGGCTTATTATTGTTTGACTTTTTGGTTCAGTATCGAGGGGGGTGGGGGTCTTTTGGGGGCGTCTCGGGCCAAAGCGAGCAGCTCTGCGTGGGTTAGAATCTAAAATATCCTGGAGTTTATTGTTGGAGGCTTTACTGTGCAGGGACAGTGGAAGAATAGCAGGGAAACCAAAACAGAATCACATCAGAGGATTAAACCACAAAAAGAAAATATCAAACTGCAGCCGGCGTCTGTGCATCATCATTTATCACTGGTTCTTTCACCTATGACCACCTAAAACTAACCTATGACAAGACTTAAAAGGGCAGCTGTGGCTCAGTTGTTAAAGCAAGTCATCCCATGACTGAAGGGTCAGCAGTTTGAATCCTGGCACCCACTGTCCACAGGTCAAAGTGTCCTTGGGCAAGACACACACACCAGTGGGTTTGTTTTTTTAAAGAAAAAAAAAAATTCTTTACATTCACATTCACATCAAAAAAGAGATTTGATTTAGATCTTGGTGGTGATCTGGGGGGGTGCTTTTCTAGTTTTCTATTTCATCACCTTGAGCTCTAAGTAAAAATTCCAAACTGTATGATTTTTTATTTTTTAGATTATTCCACAAGTGTGCCTTTTCTCACACACTCGGGCCTTTCTGCGAAGGATATCTGACATTTAATGCAAATATTAAAACTGTCATGTAATGTAGAAAAGACCCCAGGAAGAATAGCAACTGCAACATCAGGTTTTTTGTTAGTAAGAAAGAAAATTAATCAAATATAAATAAATAAATAAAAAAGAAACATCAGTTAAAATGTGGATGTTAATTAATGAAATTACATTTCTCAGTGATTTTGCAATTGAAATATCAGCTTTATTAACAAAAATTTGAAAGAAAGAAAGAAAGAAAGAAAGAAAATAAAGAAACCTCAGTTACTAATGTGGATGTTAATAAATGAAATGCAGTTATTTTACTGGTCAGTTAGCTGTGGCCCCTGAACTAAAATGAGTTTGACACCCCTGAAGCGACGGCACACGCTTCCCACAAAGACCGAGGGTGGGTTTTTGTGTTTGTGTGTTGTTCGGGGGTCTTCATGGTCAAAGAGCTGGAACGAGGAGGAGGAGGAGGAGGAGGAAGACTCCCACCTCTTGATGGGAGCGTGGCATTCCTCTGCCGTTCACATCAGAAATGACCATATGGTAGCAGCGGGTAAACAGCACACGCCTCCCTTTGTCAAGGCTACAATGGGACGTCTTCCTTTGTTTGGACCCTTTTAGTGGCATCAAAAGGCCGGACGTCAGCGTCTCACTAAAGGCTTTTGTCTATTTATGTGTGTCTTTTTTTTTTTTTTTTTTTTTTTTTTAAACTTGCATAACGACTGAAACAGTTTCAAACTTCAACCCAAGAAACTCTGTGGTCATAATCACAGTGCAAGAGTTATTATAATGCTTCAAATTGTATTATTTTGGCTTTCATTGGATATGAAATTGAAGAAAAGAACAATTTAGGTCAAAAAACGAAGAAAAATGAACAAAATCTGCCGCAAACAAAACAAAATGTAAGAGAAAATAGTAAAATAGCCAAGAAAATGTAGAAAAATAAACAAAATAAGCTACAAATAGAACAACATTTAAGAAAAAATTATCAATGTAATGTAGAGATAAAAGAAATATAATACAGAACATAATTCTCTAGCCTGGTCGTCATCAAGGTGCAAGACATGTAATACTTCAAACTGCATTATTTTATATATCATTAGATATAAAACTGAAGAAAATAACAATAAAACAGGCGAGAGAATTTAGAAAAGTAAACAAAATAAGCCCAAAAAATGTTTTTGTTTTGTTAATTTTGCAATAAATGATTGATTCTGTTGTTTACTTTGTTCATATTTGTTCAGTTCGGGACCCACATTTTTAAAAAGTACTTACTCACATACCTACATTTATTTCTGTGTTAAAATGTCACTGCTTGTAAGTTAATATGTTGAGAAAATTTTTTTTGTCCTGCTTCATCATTCAAAAGTTATCAACACGCAGCATCTAAACCAGGGGTCGACAACCTGTAACACCCAAAGACACATTTGAATCTGGTTTCCACGGAAACGAAAACACTGGGAGCCGCTCCCAAACCTTACTTTTTTATTTGTATGTTTCCAGAGCTTATCTATTTATTATAAAAGCTATTTAATTAACTTTTTAGAATATTTTGTGAATTTTTATTTAATTTGCAGATTTTTCTTCAGTCATTAATGTGGGAAATGAGCAAAAAAAAAAGAAGCATGAAAGATAAAAAGAACAGAATGAACTCAAACGAAGGTAAATTCATGTTCATGTTATGGTTCTGACTGAAAACCTGTGGTTATTGAGTCCTGAGTTCTTTTATTATGTCTTTTCTCAGTATTTTTCTTATGTTTCGTCTATATATAAACTCATTTTATCTAAAGTACAAATGACAGGAGCTCTGAAGACGGTAAAAGGTCAAGGGTTTCTGTTCAAAAGTAACATTTCCAGGCTGAATATCCTGTCATTCCTCTTGTTTGTTATTCTTCTACATTAATGGAAAATGAAATAAGATGATTTTACCTCCCTTCAATTATTACTTTACTTTTCTTTTTGCTTTTACTATTTGTTGAACTGTAAAAGTGAGTTATTTATAATACAATTGTCCAAACATGCACTGAAACTTCTTTCATTTCCTTCATAAATTCCATGAAAATATGTTTAATTCTCCACGTCGTGCAGTGATTCCATCTTTTGCAGGGAAATATTGTAATTCAACAGGTAGAAAACATGTCTGTGGATAAACATGGCCGGTTTGACAGCATCATATAAACACAAAATATAAACAGGAAAGAGTGTGAAAAGTGTCATTTATTTAGCAACGGATTATTTATATTAACTGATTGTTTTACCAAGTTACTTGTTTTAGTCAAGTTTAAAAAAAAAAACAGGCAGACAAAAATGCTGTTTAGTTTACACAGAAATAAAAACAAAACTAATTAAAATAATTTATGAAAGTAATGATACATTAAAAAAAATAAAAGCCAAAGCAAAAATGTTTTATTTTTTTAATGTTTTAGATTTTATTTTATTGAAACTGTTGCAGTTGGACAGTTGGACAAAACTTGTGAAAACTTTAATGATTGCTTTAGCTGTAGAAGTGTGTTTTCGGAAATAAAAAAAAACAAAACAAAAATCACACTCTTATCCCGCTAAATCAAACGTTAGCTTTTGATTTAGCGTAGGAATGTTATTCACGAGTGAAATAGTTAAATATCATATTTAGTCTAATTTCTTAAGTCAAGAGGAAACATAATGTTTTTCTTCTGTGGAATTTGATGCAAATCATTGTTTGTTAATTCAGTTCAGCATGATTGGATGAACTGCTGAACTGAATTGCCCCTAGAGGGACTAATAAAGTTGTTTTGAATGTTTGTTGTTTTGAATTGAATTGAATTGAGTTTGTTACTAGTATGTATTAGAAGTCTGTAAATGTATGCAAATGATGTGGTCCTATTAACCTATCAACTAGTTATAAAGTCCCCATAATGGATGAGGGAAACTGGTGCAAAGCAAAATATGTAATTTGCAAGGTTTGAAGATGTGTTTATTTATTTAAAATAATTTATTTAAAAAATACAAGAATGTTTTTATGTTAACTATCCAATGGACACTTTACCTACCAGTGATGGTTACAAACTTGGTCCCCATGAGAAATGGAAACAAGACAGAGTGAGAGATAGATAGTGTGTGTGTGTGTGTGTGTGTGTGTGTGTGTGTGTGTGTGTAAGTGTAAGAAACACAATAGAATATGATTTAAGTCAACAAAAAAATCCATGTGTCTGGAGAAAAAACATTTTCAGCCTTGCCCGACTCATCTTATTTGAAGGAAAGTGATTTAACCCTCGTGGGGACCTGAATTTTGGTCTCCATGGTGTCAGAGGTCCCTACGGTGTGACTGTGTAAACACATTGATGTTCCCAGAAAGATATTAATACACACACGCATACACACATACACACACACACACACACACACACACACACACACACACTGTATCTTTCAGATTTTATGTTTCTGAGGCTCATATTTGATCAGATGTAAAAAGGTTAATAATCATCTGTGCATCTCATTAAAATGTTTCTATGGTTCTGAGGGGTTTTGATCCCATGGTCTAATGTCTCCATCATGTTCTTCGTTGCCAGGGTGACCGGGTGTGGCTTCGGGAGGATGACCAATATCAGCCCAGTACCGTGTCCTCCTGCTCCGGTGGAGTCGTCGTCTTTGCCACCGACTATGGCCAGGTACTGATGCAAATGTTTCACACAGTTTAGTTTGTGTGTGTCTGTTTTAGATTTTTGTTCAGCATGTGTCTCATTTTGTTCATGGGGGGGGGGGTTTGTTGTTGTTTTGTTTTTTTTACACTTTCAGTTTTTATTCTTTTTTTTTTCATTTTATTGATGACATTGGCTGATTTTGGTTTTATTTTAAATTTATTATTTTGTAAATGCTCTTATTAATAATTTTTATTCATTTTGTTCATTTTATTTATTATTTTATTTGTCTTTTTGGACCTATTTGGATGTTCAGAGGCTCCTTAGTTACCATGGAAACCCCATCATCTTCTACAACAGCAATTGGACCTATGGAGTTGGATCAATAAAAGTACTTATACATGTATATCAAATATTAGATGAAATAAAAAAAAACAATTGAATAAAAACCTTACAAAATGAGAAGTAATGTGGAAAAACAAGTCAATATTTGACCAAAATGAAGCAGAAAAGAATCAAATAATCAAGAAAATCAAGAAAATTAATATTAAATAAATAAAATACCAAGTAATGCGAACAAAATAAGCCAGAAATTGAACAAAATGAGAGAAAAATAATAAATTCAGTAAGAAAATGTATAAAAATAAACAAAATATGGAAACAATGTAACAAAAATTAAGGCAAATGACATAAAAAGCCAATAAAATGAACCAAAACAGCCAATGTGTCTTTTCAAAGCCATGATTTCATGTTTTCATCACCGTCCTGTGAAACTGAAACAGAAGGTTTTTTCTGTCATAATGTGGATCAGCTCATGATGCAGTCAATCCTCTTCAGTCCATATGTCTGTGGGTTTGATCTGGGGTTTAAGTTGAACGACCTGGAGCCTCTTAACCTTCATCCATCCGGCTGAAGGTATTATGCAGACTGGGCACTTAATGTTAGAAAGGCTCTGATTACTTTTCACAGTTTTTCACAGTCAAACTATATGTCATTATCTTTTGTGCTATGTCAAACATTTTAAAACACTTTCACCTGTTACTGGCTGTAGAATCCTGATCTTTCCAACGGTACCAAACATGACGGGGAAATACCTAACACGAGTGTAAAGGAAAGTCGTGTTTTGAGCCGATTTTTCTTTGTTTTAGACTTAATTAGTGTCAGAATCAATTGTTGTTCTTCCTAAAAGGCATGATTCGAAGCACTTATGATAGAAATTTCACAAAAAACTCATAGTTAGAAGTGTTCAGGAGACATTTTACTTGGATTTTATGCATAAACTTCAAATTTGATAATTTTGTTCCATATAACGTATTTGAGGCTAAAGCTAGAAATACTGCTGTGTGACTTCTGACTGGTTTTGTGCTGGAGGGTCACATATTATTTTTTGACAATTTGTTTTAGGTCAGAATTCAAAAGTTGTTCATTTACATCTGATTTAAAAAAAAAAAATAAAAAAATTCTGACCCATCCAGTAAATTCATCCCATATTAACAGTGTTAAATACTTTCACAAACACCCTTCTACCAAGTGAGTAGAAAATACACACTGACACATTTAACATGTGAACTAGAACCAAACATATTAACTAATTCATTATCTGAACCTGCTTTATCCTCACTAGGGTCGCGGGGGTCACTGGGGGCCTAATCCCAGCTACAATGGGCGAAGGCGGGGTACACCCTGTATGAGACCCCAGTCTATCTCAGGGCTGAACATATATAGACAAACAATCACTCTCACATTCACACCTATGGACAATTTTAGATTAACCAATTAACCTATCAGTGCATGTGTTTGGATGGTGGGAGGAAACCGGAGTGCCCGGCGAAAACCCACGCGGACACGGGGAGGACATGCAAACTCCACACAGAAAGGTCTGGTACGGGATTTGAACCAGGGTCCTTCTTGCTGTGAGGCACGAGTGCTAACCACTGCACCACCGTGCCGCCCCATATTAACTAATGTTCATGTTAATCACTGAAATATAAAAGGATGAAAAAAAATCGAGTAATCCATTTTGTATGTAGAGTATTGAGGGGGAGAAATTGTTTGATTACATTACAACCATAAAAATGGGACTGTTATTGAGTATTGGTGTTTTATTTATGGCTGAAGTTGATCATTTACACACAAAAATAAAAGTTCAATACAAACTACAAATACTGTGGGTTTTATGCACTGCCTGTGATTAGGAAGGACCTCTGTGGGCAGTGGGTGGGGGGGCACCAGAGGCATAAACCATTCTAACCTGGTTTTGCTCTCAGATTCCTCCCCACAGTTGAGTTAAAAGTCCTTGTTTGTGGCATCAAAGTTCACTGCCTATAAACTGCGGTCAAAGCACTAAAGGGGTGTGTTGTGATGCTGCTTTTCCACTTTGTTTTGACCCCAAACACTGAAGCAGACGGCTCTGCAGTGTCGTGTTGAATCCATAAACACCAGCAGGATGTAGATCATTTAGAAGATGCCACTTCACCTCCATCTGCAGCCAATTTAACAGACAGCGGCTTCGCTAATGTGTCCGACATCACACCTGAACCTGGAGTTTTGGGTTCGTAAATGGGCTTTAACTGATGATCATCTGGGAAAAATGAGTTTAAATGAATCCTCTAGTTCCAGAAAACCTCCACTTTTACCTTCAGTTCAGATAATGAGAATCTAACACCTTATTAATACTTGAATGATTATAAATCTGAGTCTGTTTTATTGCTCACACACTTGGGTTTATGCTGAAAATCTCACTTTTTTCTTCATGTTTTTAACATAATAACCTTTGAAATTACTCTTAGCTTTAATGACCATCTACATGATCAGTGAATTAAATATAAGAAAATACATGATTTACACTGAAAATACAAAATGCAGAGGATACTATTGCAATAAATTTGAGAAATCATTTTGGAAAGATTAAATGTAGAGAAATTTCATGTGAAAATAGTTGTAGTCCATAAACTTGTTCTCTTCTGCCTGTTAACGACCCAATGAAAACATTTACTTGACCCATTTTGGGCCTTATCCTCATCTTGATCACCACAGAGTCTACAAACCCCTGAGATCTGCAGGTTTCCCAGGGTTCGGGGGATGCACACGCTCATTTCCTCCGTGTGCAGCGGCATATCTGAGCCAACAGCCACAGGCGGATACGTGTGTCTTAATCTGCAGGACAATCCCTGGACTCTGCATGAAGCTAAAGCCCTGAGCGCTCACACAGCAACGGGCGCCGCTGACCCACCGCTGTCCACGCAGGAAGTCTGTGTTAAGAATCCTTCAACTATTTATTCTGTTTTTACTCGGGCTGTCAAGTGTTTAATTTGTAGATTACGGCATTTTTCACACTATAGGATGCACTGGATTATAAGGTGCACTGTCAATGAATGGCTCATTTTTTATTTTTCATATATAAAGTGCACTGGTCTATAAGGCGCATCAAGCGAAACAAAACAGTCAGATAAGTCAGTCAGTCAAAACTCCCAACCTTGTTGAGTTATAACACATAACAAAACACACTCTTCTCGTCTTGTCTCGTCTCCTCGTCTCCCGCTTATCCGGGTCCAGATCGCGGGGGCAGCGGCCTCGGCAAATCATCCCAAACTTCCCACACCCCAGCTACCTCAGCCAGCTCCTCCAGGGCAATCCCGAGACATTCCCGGGCCAGCCGAGAGATATAGTCCCTCCAGCGTATCCTGGGTCAGCCTCGAGGTCTCCTCTCAGATGGACATGCCCAGAACACCTCCCCAGGGAGGCGTCCATGAGGCATCCTCAATAGATGCCCAAGCCACCTCAAGTGGCTCTTCTGGACATGGAGGAGCAGCGGCTCTACTCCGAGTCCCTCCCGGATATCCGAGCTTCTCACCCTATCTCTAAGGCTTAGCATGACCACCCTGCGAAAAAAAACTCATTTCTGCTGCTTGTTTCTGAGACCTCATTCTTTTGGTCATGACCCAAAACTCATGACCATAGATGAGGGTCGCAATGTAGATCGACCGGTAAATCTAGAGCTTTGCCTTCTGGCTTAACTCCTTCTTCAACACAATGGATCGGTTTAGCACCCCTATTACTATGGATGTCACCCCAATCTACCTGTCGACCTCCCACTTGATCCTTCCATCACTCGTGAATAAGATCCTTACGCTAAATCAAATGCTAACGTTTGATTTAGCAGTATATGTGGTTTTTTTTGGGTTTTTTAATCATGAAAACACACTCTTATACCGCTAAATCAATCGTTAGCGTTTTCACAATAACTATATAAAGCGCTCTGGATTATGAGGTGCACTGTCAGTTTTTGAGAAAATTAATGCCAATATAACTTCCATGTGTACAGAGGTGTAATAACCTCCATCCCCTCTTCCCGCAACCATTTTTTGTTTTGTTTTGAATCAACGCAGTAGACCCTCATCTTCTGCTACGTAGCAAAATGGCGTCCATGTAGTGCCATAAGTGTCCATGGTTCCACACCCCACATTTTGACTGTCAGAAGTGCACCATCTGGGGACTTGGAGTACACTGTATTTTGCTACTGTTGCAAGTGTGAACACTCTCAAATGAAACATTTGGAACACACCCCCAGCCTCAGTTTTCATGTGATGTGTGTGCACTTCAGGAGCCCCTCATCATGCTCGGGTTTCAGTATTTTTGACGGCGCAGACTGGAGGACAATACAGAGGAAGATGAATGGTGATTCAAAGAGCAGCTGCTGCTTTTGATGATGATGATGAAGGATGAGGAGGGGGTAGGGTTGAGGTTACCTGTTCACCTCTGAAGGGGTTTGGTTTTCCCCGCAGGTTTTACAGACCACTTACTGATGTGACTTTAAACTAGACGGACACAAATATGTTGACATGTTGAATCCAGGTGTTTCTTTTCTAATGGGTCTGGGATACAAAACAATAATAACTAATATCAGAATATAGTTTATATTGGAATAAATATCATTGCATTGATAGGTATTATTATAATGATACATTAATAAAGTATAGTGGTACCTCTACTTAAGAAATTAATTCATTTGAGAAGTGTTTTCGTGCCGTGAATTTTTCGTAAATACTCGCATTTTACATGTAAAAGGTCTAATTCGTTCCGAGACCCCCAATACCACCCCTCAAACCCTTTAAAAATTATTTTAAAAAATTTACTGATTTAGTATGAATTATGTGTTCAAAGAAAATGTAGATTTAGATTTGAGCCCATCCAGGCTAACACCAGCTGTTGTTAGTGTAGATACAAACAACAGATTTTAGTTAGCTGGGGCTTTCATAAGTAAACTTACTACTGAAAATGGATTTAACCATTGAGATCATATCATTTCTACACCTGTAAAATGTCCTGTTTATGATGGTTTAAGATAAAAACAGCATTTTTACCTGAAGTGTAATGGGAGATTTTTCATCTTAATCATCAAAAACAAATAAAATTAACAAAAATTGACAAAATAATCATTAAAATCCATAAAAGACCTCCCAAAAATCAACAGATTAAAAATAAATGAAAAAAAAAAAGAAATAAACTAACAACTCAGTGAAAATACAGATTAAAAAAGCTATATGGATGTAAATATTGGGACACATCATGTCTATAGCTCTGAGATGTCCTATTCGTAATGGTTTGATATAAAAATATCATTATTTGCTTGAAGTTTAATGGGATAATCAAAAATAACCAGAATAATCAATAAAATGTACAAATCAATGAAAAATTTTATATTAGCTTTTGCTTCCTCATTGAAATGTGAATAAAGTAGATGGTTAGTTGTGGTAAAAAAAAAAAAAGTATTATTTACAGTCAGAGAATGAAAATATTTCTAGAAATTTAGAGGAAGAACATTTCAAATCATAGTAATGAACAAAAAAAATTATACTGAGAGGAATTAAGTAAAAATAATCTCTGAGGCATTTTATTCTCAAAGATAATTTAAAATGAACAAACACAATATTTAATTCAATATAAAACAATATTCTGACATTATCCATTATTGTTTTGTATCTCAGACCCCTGTTAGAAAAGAAATATCTGAATTCAACATGTGCGCAAACTTTTATCCATTTGTTTCTGAATGATGTTAATGATATGATGGTTTCCATTCATGTTGTCTAATGTTTGGAAATTACTGCATTAATCAGAAAGTAAAATCCTCCCACTTTAAGTTTGAGTCGTCTGTGTGTGAATTCACTTTTCTGATCCCTTTAAATAACAACAACAGCTTTACCCCCCCCCCCCCGGACCCTCCCTCCCCCATGGCTTTGTTTCACAGATTTACTCCTGTTAGCATCTGTCGCTATCGGCTTAGCATCGAGGTCCCGGCTTTGTTTCAGAGATCTGGACCCTCCCCATGTCCACAAAGACAAACACAGCAATTAGAAGCCTAATTAGGTCAAAGCCGAGGACAACTGTCCCATACTGAGGCATGCTGGGAAACAAAACTGCAAGAGAAACATAGTCAGAACCAGTACAGTTCCAGTGTTTATCTATCTGTTTTTAAAACTTTAGATCATAGTCAAACACTTGTTAGTTCAGGTTCCACATTCAGGCCAATATGATCTGAAGTGGATCAGAACCAGGAAAATGATAACAGAATAGCATAGAAATAATGCCAATGCTAAACTTTTCTCTTATGTTTTAGAATAAAGTTTCAATAGAAAATGTCATCTTTAAAAAATATGAATAACATGAACAAACTGAAATGTATTAAGAAAATAAATGTAATTTTAACATTATTTTTCCTCACTTTATCATGAGGCAAAGGCTACTGCCATAGTTCTGTGGCAGTCACAGCTAATTAAATGTTAGTATTTGTAGTAGAGCCAGTCATGGACCCTGTTCCATGAACTCATTATCCTCTTGTTACCACAGTACTGTGCTCTTATACTTAAGTGTATTCTTTTATGCATTTTTCTCCCACAGTACTGTGGTAACTGATGGAACAAATGACAAATGAGTGATAATATATAGTATACATATCTGCAAACTAGTCACCTTTCGGCGAAATTCGCCGTTTTGATCCCGAAATAGGTCACTTACGTGAATCGTGTAGATCCGAAGAGTTTTTTTTTTTGGGGGGGGGGGGGGGGGGGGGGGGCAGGCAGGCAGGCCAGGCCAGGCCAGGCAGAGACAGACTACAGAGCTATATTCTATAATGTTGGTCTGTCTCACTCTGCCTGTCGTTCCCACTGAGATAGCCTACAGTACATACATCATACACTCTCAATGGTCATTCCATGACTGCCAGTTACAAAGTTAAAACCTAGTCGCGTGCGAGATCTCGTAACGTTAACGCGCGAGTATGAAACTTTCACATTCCAAACAAACGAAACTGTCACGTTCACTGTCGCGGCCTCGGATTTGGAGTACCTGAACAACTGCGCTGTGAAGATTTTTTTTTGCTGTGCTGACTGCAACGTGTGCTGAGGTAAATCCAGAAACATTTTTGTTGGTTTTATGTCATAACTGAGTGCGATAGATTGCATATCTGCCGACCTTTACGCATTTTGACACCAAACTACGCTGCTACGATTAATCACTGCAAAATACGCATAACGTTTTTTTATTTTATTTTATTTATTTAATCCGTCAAAAATGAAATTTCTGTTCCGTCAAATCTATCCGCTGACCGAATTTTTTTTTCACGCTTTATTTTGGTCGAAAACCACCACAACCACCCTTTCCTTTTTCTGGTTTTTATTTTATTTGGACCTGAAGAAGACCTATTTAGGTCAAAACGTCGTCCACTTTTTTTATTTTTATTTGACTTTCACGGGAGTTTTCCGCCCGGCTTCGGCGGAGATTTCCGTGTTAGCTGGCTTCTTTTTCTTTTCTTTTTGTCTCTCTTTTCTTTGTTAAAATTAAAATACGCACACTCACACACACTACAGAACACACACACAACACGGGACACACAGACACATACATATATAAAATAAAATGCAGAATTTTACGGACGGAGAGGGCTGGACGGTGGTCCGCAGGGGATGACGGCCAGGTCGCTTCGCGCCCGGGGAGTGGGAAGCGGGACGCCGCGGTGGGGATGATTTTCTCCGGGGTTTCACAACGCCGGGGTCCGCAACCACTATAACCCCAACCTTGAGCCAGTGCCACCCCGGAGGATTATCCCCACCGGTCGCCCCCAACCCCTCATCCGGATTTATGCACAGGCGGTGCGGGGCACACGGGGAGGATTTCGCCGTGCGCCCGGGCTGCAACGGGGGGAGATGCGGGGTCCAAAAAACATGGCGGACTACATTAAACCTACGGCCCCGTTTAAACAAATTACACATACTTTTCATGATTTAATTAGAGCTGTTCACCACGACGCCAATGTGAGGGTTTCTGAGGATGAAAAAAGACCTAGAACAATCAATGAATTTATGTTCAGTTTCTGTGCAGTTTTGTTCATAGTTTGAGTAATGAAAGTAATTCTCTCAAAATTGCAAAAAATAAAAAGTGCATGATTTATTAACTGAAATATTGTCTTTTGTTTGGTAGCACCCGGGGGGGGGGGCAATGATTAGTTTGTCACCTTTTTTAACCCTCATGAGTTTGCAGGTATGAGTATAGAATAGGAATTATTGTTGTAAATACTCTATAACAGTGGTTTCAAACTCATTGTATTTCAAGGGGTGACGCTCAGCCCAATTTGATTTCCAGTGGGCCATACCAGGAAAATAATAGTAAATAATACATGTAAACATGTAAATAACAATTCCAAACTTTTGTATTTTGATTTAGTCCAAAACATCCCCATGAAATTATGAAAATATTTTATTTTACAAACTATACAAACAAAAAAGATGGGAATAACCATATAAAAAACTCAAATTTCCTCTGAAAAATAAATGCAATTTTAACAATGTTTTGCTTCAACGTCATTTTTATATGAAGAAGCAAAAACCTGTTAAAATTGTGCCAATTGTACCACATTTCATGTTGTTTATACTTGTTCAGGTTTTTCACATTTTATTGTTACACTATAGTTTGGAAATAGTATAGTTTCATGTTGTAGTTTTTTTTATTATTATTTTTTACTAAAACAATTTGTCCCCACAGGCCACATGTTTGAGACCCCTGCTCTGTATGTTGGTGTTCTTTGCTGTGTGTGTGTGTGTGTGTGTGTGTGTGTGTGTGTCTGTGTGTGAATACTTGAGATATCACAATGAAATTACATAGGCATATAGATATAGCTAATGTACATGTGATGCAATGATCCATTTGAGTAAAGGTCAAAGGTCAAGGTCACAATTATCTAAAAGGTCAAAATCACATTATCAGTTATAACTCAACAACAGAGGATCACATAACTTTCAGATTGGTACCAAACGATGCAGAATAAAGATTTCTACAACTCTCATATTTAGTGTTATCACCTACAACCAATAGTTTTTGAGATCTCTGGAGGTCAAATGTTACAAAATTTACTTCTGTAATACTGTGCGTGTGTGTGTCAAGCATATCACACTATAACTTAATCAATAGATATATAGACTAGATATATTATCATAATATTACATGCACTGATGCATATGTACATATAATGAAATTATCAACATTGCAAGGGGTCAAAGGTCAAGGTGGCATTCAGCAGAAAGGTCAAAATCACATTATTGGCTCTAATTCAAGAATGGGTTGTCATAGAAACTTGAGAAATAGGGTTGAGATTAGGCATTCTCTGAATACTTGTTACACTTGTTATCTTTGTCATTTTTGTTACCTTTGTCTTAATTGTCTGTGTCGTCATTTTTGTCCATGATCCATATGTTGATGGTTTAAATAAGGGGTTACCAAACATGGTCTGGAGAGCCACTAACCTGCATGGTTTATATGTCTCCCTCTTCCAACACATTTGATTCAATTGATAAACCTATTATCAAACTCTGCCTGAGAATACTAGACGAGAGAAACACCTGAAACATGTAGGGTACCGGCTATCGAGGACCAGGATTGGTGACCCCTGCTTTATAACATAGAAAAAGAAACAGATTTTACTGTACGTCCTATTGATCACTGATAGATGTCATATATGGGCTTGGACTGAATGAATGGAGTTTTCCAACAGTAAAAGTTCCATCCACTGCTGTTGTTAGTTTGATCTCCTGCATCTAGACCACAGGATAGGACCATAGAGACAGAACCTGACTACCCCCCACATTCAACAGGTAGAACATGACACTGACGTACAGGGACACAGGATTTATTTGTGTAAAGTGGCGTCTTTTCAGTGTTAAAACGTGTTGTGGTTGGATTTTTGTGGATGCAGGTGATGAGCTGCTGTGCCATCTCCGGTTTCTTCCAGATCAGGTTCAGGTTTTTGGCGTCTCCACTGGCCATATGTCGAGTCTGGTGATGTGTGTGTGTGGGGGGGGGGGGGGGGGGCTAGTTGAGACTAGTTGAATGTCAAACATGTCATGATTAATGTAATATTTTCATCCAACTAAAAACTTTACTTGTATTTACCTGTTGTGTTTCAGGTGTATTTTACCTGTATTTACCTGTTGTGTTTCAGGTGTACTTTACCTGTATTTACCTGTTGTATTTCAGGTGTACTTTACCTGTATTTACCTGTTGTATTTCAGGTGTACGTTACCTGTATTTACCTGTTGTGTTGCAGGTGTACTTTACCTATATTTACCTGTTGTATTTCAGGTGTACTTTACCTGTATTTACCTGTTGTGTTGCAGGTGTACTTTACCTATATTTACCTGTTGTATTTCAGGTGTACTTTACCTGTATTTACCTGTTGTGTTGCAGGTGTACTTTACCTGTATTTACCTCTTGTCATACCTGTGTTTCAGGTGTACACCTATAAGCAGAATGCTCTTACCAGGCAGAAGGTCCAGCCTATGCACCACAGCAGTATTCGGGGGGTGGAGGACATGGCGACGCTGGAGGACCTCCACGATGGTGCCATCATGCACAACCTCTGCCTCCGCTACCAGCAGAAACACATTTATGTAAGTGACACTGAACGCAACACAAACACCCGGGCATATAAATGCATTGCATGTGGCAAGTGGGTGAATGTTGTAGATGCTGTATCCATAGAAACAGGTTGAATGATGTTAAGCTTTTCATCTGTTCTGATTGACAGTTAATTTGTTCAGAAAACTGCAGAGAAAATAAAAATAAAAGCATCCTGTACTTGGTTTATTCTCCATTATCATAAAGTTGAATAAACTCTTGTGTAGGTGGACGATAAAAAGCACTATTTATGTCACATTTATGACATTTGTCTGCTCCGAAATGTCCTGAACGGCAGTGAGTTTGTTGTGTGAGCGTTGAAATTACACTGAAACCAAACCAGAACCAGCTCCAGGGTTGGTTATTTTCATCTCAGTGTGTCATGGCCTTGGTTTAGAAAATTCTGACTGAAGTTGTTTTGTCAACATGAAACGTCACAGATAAAAGTCTAGACGCAGTGACTGATAAGACGAAGAGATGCGAGGACACGCAGACCACCGTGTCCTTCTGGGGAGATCTATGAACTACAATATGAGGGTTAGAACACTGGGTATGAGGGGATTAAAGACATGTCTGCAGACATATATAGATATGTATGTTATATATAAATATTTAGCGTGTATATAGATGCACATAGAGAGATGTAGGTGCACATACTGTAGGTAGGTGTGTCGTTCCTTCTAATTTGTTTTTGGTTTGTAATATGCAAATGGTTCCAGATATCAGTCTTGCCCAGAGGTGTCAAACATGCGGCCCGGGGGCCAAAATCAGCCCGCCTATGGGTCCAATCTAGCCCCTGGGATGAATTTGTGAAATACAAAAATGACGCAAAAGATATTAAAAAGTAAGGAAGTTAAACTTACTTGACATCAATTCAATCTAAAATGGATCAGACCATAATCATAATAAACAATTCTGAAAAAAATGCAAATGTTTTTCTTTGTTTTAGTGTTAAAAAAAAGGGAAGAAATAAAGAAACAAACAAATAAATAAATAAAAAAGACTAGCCTGATACAAACCTGAAACATATGTTTCAGGTTTATATTTTACCAATATTGTGAATATTACTACAGTAAATGTGTGTATTTGTAAATCCACTGTTATCTTTATGTTGTGATGCGCGTGTAGATGAATGATAAACTAAAGTGCAATATTGTTAATATCGCACTTATTTTTCTGACGAATTTTCAGGTTGTTAATATTTGTTCATGTTATGTTCAAGTACAGTTTGTATATTTTTCCAGTCTGGCACTAAAATCGCTTCTCCTCCCTCAATTCTCAACAGATTTCAATTCAGATTTTCTGATCTATTGAATGCCTCCCTTTTGTGGATAGCAAGACATCACAGCTGTTAGGTCCGGATGAGCACAGGGCCATTGGCACTATCTTTTTATTTATACTGTGACGGTGTGACCTATTTCCCTACAAACTTTCCTCCACTTTTCTCCTGTTGCAGCTTCTGTCCCATAAAAGGCAAAGAGCTGAGGCCTGGTTGGGTGGAGGTCGGCCGCTGTGATGAACTGATTGGATAATTCAGACCATACGGGAGTGTTCACATGTGATTAAAGGAACAAAATAACATTTGTCAAAGGCTGCGACGTCTGATGCGTGTAGAAAACACAAGGCGGCCTTTATGTCTGGTCTGTTATTTAGGAGAAAAGTTGCTGGGTCAGGTTTGTTCATTAGTTCATAAGTACGAATAATCGTCCTATATTTTCTTTTGTTTCGTCTACATACATTCACTGGGGTTGAGGTGGGCGAAACAGAGCGCCTTTGTTTGGTAATTAGTGCAGGACAGTGTAGAATTAATCACTTTAGCTCAGGGTCTGACATGAAAACACAAAATATCTCTGAGACTCAGAAAATTCACATGAAGAAAGTATTTGGAGAAATGTGTATTATTATTATTATTATTATTATTATTATTATTATTATTATTATTATTATTATTATTATTATTATTATTATTATTGTTATTATTATTATTATTATTATTATTATTATCAGTAGTAGTAGTAGTATTTTATTTATTTATTTTACATGATTTATCTAGTGAATACATCCATGACAGTGGAAAAAGCAATGCAACTAGAATGTTATCATGAACATATTTAATGTACATTCTGAAATTTAAGCCCTGAAAAGGAAGAAAACCCTACTGTATCTCTTTAAGGAAATACAGATGTTTCTAAACTATATGGACTGTATCTAAACTATACTATAAGTATTGGGATACATCATGTCGACAGTGACAAGATATATATATATATATATATATATATTGAAATTAAGTCAAAACCATTTCTGAGGCATTTTGGAAGGAAAGATAATTTAAATATAATGATATTTACCCTAATATAATACTATATTATGATATTTGTTATTGTTTTGTATCCCAGACCCTTGTTAGAAAAGAAACATCTCAATTCAACTTGTTCACATACTTTTGAAAAACACATGGAAAGGCAGTGAAGGTTCCTGGAAAAGTCCCTGTGGTGAAGGTTAATGAACATCGGAGCGAGAGGCCCCGGTGTCATAACCAGTCAGGGGGGGGGCCCGGGATTCCTGACCCCTCCCCCATTGACTTCTCTGAGAGATATTAAAGAAAATAGAAGAAGAGTCCAGTGTGTAGAAGATGATCAGTATCTCTGTATGCAGGTTGGATTTAGATTTGGAGTGTGTGTGTGTTTGTATTTCTATCTTCATGGGGACATTGATATGTTTACACAGTCACACCATGGTGACCTCTGACACTATGGGGACAAAAATGTAGGTCTCCACAAGGGTTAAATATAAATGTAGGCCCCCACTAGTAAAATAGAAATGATGTGGCCCTATACATACGTTATTGAGTTTTTTTACATTAATGCATTAACATGCAATTTTCAAAGATTTGAAAATGCATTTCCTTTTTTTAAATAATTTAATTCTTTCATTTTATATTTATTTACTATGTTTTTAAAAAATATTATTATTTATTTCATTTATTTATTTTATTGTTTGAATTATTATTTTTAATTTAATCATTCATTTTTATTTATTTAATTCTGTTTTGTAATTTATTACTATTATTATTATTATTATAATTGTTTTTTTTTATTTAAAATAATATGTTTACACTCACTACCCAATGGCTACTCATGAGACATGTAAGCGAGTATGGGTGTGTGTGTGTGCGCGTGTGTAAATCTATATGTAGAACTAGCCAGGGCAGAAATAGATGGAGTGTCTGTAAAGGATGCAGGTCATGGATGCTTTTCTTAGTTAAATGAAGGCGTCCGCTAACAGCAGCAGAACATTCATGAAAGCGTAGTTTATCGGCCGTGATGAGTCCCTCTTTGAAAAGGTCAAAGGTTACGTATTTCCATCTCGCCAGCTATGAGATCAAAATGATTTCTCACTACTCCAGCAGAAAACACAACATGACGGGGCATTTATGTGCAATTTTCAAGCGCAAAACTTGTATTTCCCATTATTCCCATAGCACCTGAAGGCAGCATAAGTGTTAGAAACCTGGAATTTGACTTTTATCAGTGGAAAGATATTAGAACAGTATTAACTGTAACCAGTATAATATGTTCTACTGTAGTGTTTGTTCACTACAGGATTGTTTCTTTTACATCTGATGAAAAATTAAACCGCAAAATATTACATGAATGCAAATTTGAGTCCGTATTAATAAAACACCTATTTGTCAAATATTTAGACAAAAACTAGACAAAAGCAACCATTGAAAGCAAAACAACAATTGAAAGTAAAACATCCCACTTTAATTTGCTTGGAGCTGTTCATAACTCGCTGTCTTTGTCTTAGTGGTTTTGGGGTTTGACAGGGGTTCAGGTTGTGTGTGTGTGTGTGAGAGAGATGGGGGGGGGTGCATTATGTCTGTGAAGGTCCATACAATGCTATTTAACACAAACGTGTGTGTTAGTGTGGTGTAGTGTTGAGCTGCTGTGATTGTTACCAGCTGTTCCGTCGACTGGTGGCCTCACTCGTCTCCTCTGCAAATTCCACAGCATCTCACACACACACACACACACACACACACACACACATAAAGACACACACAACTCCCGCTGTGCACAAACCTTATTTTAGGATACACTTTGACGGTTGATGCTCCGGTCACTTTTCCATCGTGTTCACACTCCTGTTTTTGTCCTTGCATATATGTTCTTGCCTTCAGTTTCTTTGGTTGAACTCCCCCTCAAATGCACACTTACAATATCCCGCCCTGCCACTGCCACAGGAGGCCACCTAATCAAACTCTCAAGCTCTGGGCAGGAAACTCATCTGTCTCTGTCAACATGGTTTAACATGATTAATTTATGTACCAATGTACCAAATCTGAGTAATTTAGATTTGTTATTATGGGTTGTATTTATCAGTGAAAAGTTTAAGTATTGAAATTATCTGAATGATGTCATTTTTTTTCCAATATTGGATCAATAATTATTGGTGCTGATGGTTCTTGCTCTTCCCTAATGTCCTAGTGTTGGTTGAAAAACTCCACATTTACTGGATTTACTCTAGTTTAGCTCTGCATCATTAGTTGAAATAAGGCATTTGAACTCAATATTTAGTTGATTTTTAAAATGTTTGCAGTGGTCTTTTTTGCAGTGTGTGTGTGTGTGTGTGTGTGTGTGTGTGGCCACAGCTCCTGAGGTCAAACCGTGTCCAATCGAGCTGCACACGTGAGAGTCTGTAGATACAATCTGTGGGTTCATGTGTTCACGAAAACCAGCTCAAACAAATACAGACCCAGAGGACCAAGAGGGTCTCATGCAGACCCAGGTTCTCCTTCTGTTTCTGCTCTAAACACAGGAAATGGTAACAGGAGAGATCAAATAAAAACAGTCCCTGTACGTCAGCATCATGTTCTATCTGAATTCATCCCAGTTGAATGTGTGAGGTTGTCACGTTCTGTTCTATGTTCCAGTCCTGTGGTCTGGATGCAGATCAGTCTAACTACAGGAGTAGGCAGGACTCTCACTGGAGGAGAACTCAACTCATTTAATCCAAATCCTTTCATGACCTCCTCCTCCTACTGCTGCTTCTTCTTCATTTGCTCCTTCTTCTCCTCCTTCTCCTTCCTCTTGTCCCCCGCTTCTTCCTTCTTCTTATTTTTCTTCTCTCTTTTCTTTTTCTTCTCCCTCCTCTTGTCCTTCTTTGACTCATCCTTCTTATCCGTCTTCTCCTAACTTCTTCATTTGCATCTTCATCCTTTTCCTCTTCTTCTTTTCTTCTTCCTTCTTCTCATTCCTCTTGTCCTCCTCATGTTTATTGTTCTTCTCATTCTACTTCTTCATTTGTATCTTCTCCTCCTTCCATTTGTCCTCCTCCTCCATTTCCTCTTCTGTCTTTTCCTTACATTTGTCCTCCTCTTCTTTCTCCTCTTTTGTCTTCTTCCTTTTGTCCTACTCCTCCTCCACCTCCTCTTACTTCTTCTCCGTTTACTTCTTCTCCTTCATTTTGTCCTCTTCCTTCTTCTCTTTTGTCTCCTTCCATTCGTCCTCCTCCTCCTTCTTCTCCTCTTCCTTCTTCTCTTTTGTGTCCTTCCTTTTGTCCTCCTCTTCCTTCTTCTCCTCCTGCTCCTCCTTTTTCTTTGTGTATTTCCTTTCTGTCTTGTACAGGTTCCTACTGCCTTCCAAATATAACTGTATAGTAGAATCTAACTATACTGCTACTATTTCCTTTCTTTCATTCTCCGTGGTCATGTGTTCAGTCATGACGTTAACCCAGGTCTGAACTTGGCCTCAGACACCGGGTTTATTTTCCGTGTGCAGCCGTTCTGTCGACAGACTCAACAACCAGCTGCTGCTCCACTTTCACAAGCTCTCAACTCGTAACCACGAGGACAAACGTGGGCAGCAGACGCCTGGAATGTAAAGCATGACGGTGCGTTCACTTCACCCCCGACAAACCACTCTTTACGTGTCATCTGTAACCGTTGTACAGCAGATGTTTCATACTCTCATAAAAGTCCAGGCTCCGATATCTTCATGTTTCCACTAGGGCTGCACAATATTAGCAAAAGTTGTGATATGCGAAAAGGGTGAACAGTAATATTAAAACGACAGTCTTGTGATATTTGTTGTTTACGTACAGAAATGTCCATTTCGTTTTCTAAGAAAAATGTTCTGTAACCCATAAAGCCTCAGGGCTACATTTGTGGCAGTTCCGTATTGGTTTTTAACCTTTCTTCAATTATTTATCACCATTTAGTGTCTTATTCTGCTCTATCTGGTATTTTCCGATTTGATTTATTGATCGTGTAGATGTCCATAAAAGTTTATTTAAAAACCGAAAGCTGAAAAAGTACGATATATTGTTATTTAATATATCATGAAAAGAACATAAACTTGTGTTCATCCACTGTCCATTGGTCCAGTAGTTTTTGTGTAAAGGTGCTTACAAACAAACAAACACACAAACTGACTCAAAAACAATACCCCTCTCCCCTTTGGGGGGACAGAGTAAAAAAACATCAAACATCTGTGTGATATGAATATTGCAACCTGCATTATTGCGATAACAATATTTTTGCGATATATTGCACAGCCCTAGTTTCCACCTTTAAAAGCTGCAAATATGAACCCATTGAATCCAGAATATCTACAGGTACGTCACAGATGCAACTCAAGGTGCATCAGACCATAAATACACACACCTTTAGTCACATCGAAACTCAAACCCACCCATTTGAGCATGCTCAGTGTGGACAGGGTTGGTGTGGCGTAATTCAAAGGATTCCTTCCTTCAGGCTTTAGGTCGCTTCCTGTCAGACTAGACTCAGATACAGTGACTCTAACCTGGTTTTTGTCAGAAACGGTCCAGTTAAATGCATAGATGTTGCAGCCTCTTGCATGTTTTTTACATTTCCATTCACTGGTTATGGTTTGGCTGAGGTCTTGGTTCCACTCATCTGTTCCTCGTCGTTGCATCCTCATCCAAACAAACATTTTCCTGGTGGACACATTAATGTTGGCTCCAGTCACTGTGTTCTGGATGCAGCTCAAATGTGTGTGTAATTGGTTTCAGTTGGAACGAGGGCTGAAGGATTTTAAGAAAAAAAAATTGAATTGTGATTTTTTTTTTCTTGCAGATATTGTAATTTGGATTTTCTTCAAATCAAGTTTCAGTTAATGATAGACTAGCCAAAGAAGAAAAGGGGGGAAGAATTAGCAAAAAGTATGGGAGACAAAACAAAGAGAAAAAAGAAGGCAAAACAGAAAAAAGAAAATAAAAAGTTGGAAGTATCAAAGAAGGGAAAAAAGGAGAAAAATGTAAAAACAGAAGGTGTACATTTGTTCATATTTTTAAAATTGTAATTGAAGAAGATTTTCAGACTTTTTTTCATTTAACAGAGAAAATAATAATACTGGTTTAGTAATAAGGCCATGTATTAGTCATCAGCTAAGGCTGATGTTGGATGGTGTTGTTTTTCTCCTTATACTGTCTGCTTCAAATCTGCTCCATTTGTTTACTGATTGTTCTTCTCTGGGACCGACCGGACGAAAGACAATACAAAAGGGAATGTCGCCCCACCTAGTGTCTGGGAGTGGAAAAATAATTACATTCTCTTGCTACATATGTAAATTGAGATTTCTCAGAAACTCCAGGTAAATCCTTAGTATGATTATTGCCAAAAGCCTGACTTAGATGTGTATGTAAACATATTGAAGGCAGTGACAACCCCAGTGGAACCCCAGGATTGTTAATGGAAGCACTTCAAGCATGAACCGGCGGCAATCTTTTGACACAGCCATAGATGCTGTATTGAAAGATTTCAACTGGAAATTCTTATTGAAAATGGAGCATTCATTAAAAGTAAAAACATTTTTGCCTTGCTCCTGACTGGCTTCGGTAAGAGTTTAAAGGAGACCTATTATGCTGATCCAAAATTGGCTTGGATTGTGACTTTTGTGAACGCCGGCAGGACATAACTGTGGAGTGTTTTGAGCTGGATATCATGCAAAGCTACTCTGGAGATGCTCAAAACTCACATAATGATAGTTAAAACTGAGTATAATAGGTGTCCTTTAATCTACCAGTCATCCTCGATGGATACATCAGGGGAAAGAGTGGTGTGACTGGTTTAAGCTTTGACACCACCTTTTCTGGCTTTGTCCAGTAGCAAACCGAGGCATTTGACGTTGGTGGGTCAACTACCCGCTTTGGGAAATGGTTTGCCTTAACATGGTTGGCCAGACCAATGCGTGCAGAGCATTGGAAAGTCATGAGAACCAGGGAAGGATACTGGAGGGATAAGAATGAATGACTGCTATGAAATCAAACCAGGTTGAGTTGTGAGTGCATTAGGCAGAATTAAAGAACATTTTCTGTCTTTTTCAGCTGTGATTGGGTTTCAGTGGATGAAACTGTTTCTGCTGTAGTCATCAGTCTGACTTGTCTGCACTTCAGTCAAGGAACATAAACACAACTTTCCTGCATGTCTTTCTGCAGAAGTTGAATCAGAACATATTTCTTCTGCGCTGGGATTGTTTCAGTCCCTGGAAACCTGTCAAACTGCCGTTGCATCATCTCACAGTGAATGGGAATGAGCCATCTGTTGTCTGCCCAACAACCTGGTTTTCACAGATGTGTCCATCAGTGGTGGAATAGAACACAAACCCCACACTGGAGTGTCTTGAATTGCTAAGGAAAACAAATGCATTGGGGTTTGTTGGTGTAAATCGGTGACGCTCTTCTGTCTTTTACGTTTCCTGCCATCACTCAGGCAGGTTTACCGGTGTTTTGCTTCTGATCCTCCTGGTTCCGTCTCCATCTGGTCTTCATTTCCCTCTGGGTGCCTTTATCTGGCTCTGGCTCTCAGAGGTCTTATTTTTTGGACGTGTTTGACGGCCTCCCTGGCTCTACAGTTACACCATCAGCAGCAACTGACGCCTCTTCATAAACACAACACAACCCAGGCTGTGATTCCTGTGTTCCCAGTATACCACCTGAGATGTGCAACCACAACAAACACATCTGAAGTGTAATCAAATCTGTGTCAGTTTGACCAAGTTTAGCAGCACAGACAGTGTAAAAATACTCCCAGTGTCCCGGTTGTCAGGTTCTGTCTCTATGTTCCAGTTCTGTGGTCTGGATGGAGGAGATCATACTAACAATAGTAGTGGGTGGGACTTTCACTGGAGGAGAACTCCACTCCATATGTGACTTCCTCCTCCTCCTCCTGCTTCTATTTCTTCTACTACATTTTCTTTTTCATTTTCTTCTCTTCCTTCTTCATCCTCGTCTTTTTCTTCTTTATCATATTTTTCTTCTCCTTCTTCATCTCTTCTACTACATCTTTTTCTTCTCTCCTTCCTTAAACGGATCCTTCTCCTGAAAACCACTTTGTGTAACTCTTTTTACAATGTGGTAGTTCACAACAAGTTCTATATGCACGCAGCACTCCAAGATGCTGCGAAATGGTCAACACCCAGACATACGAGCAACACAGAGCTGACAAAACCAGCTACGTCACTAGGCCATAAGCCCCGCCCAGAGCCATGTATGGCATCGCTGATGAGGCTCATCACCTCCAACAGGCTAGTTACACAAATGCCACACACTTCCATATTAGATACGGAAGTGCAAATGCAATTGAAGTTTAAACATTGGTAATATTGATTTTGACCCTTCAAGGTCATTCAAGGTCAAAGGTCATGAGCCAAAATGAAAATCCTATCAGTGATCAATAGGAACTCTATTGATATCTGTAACCATGTGTATGTTATAAACCACCAAGACATGGTCCATTAGAAGGAAACGCACATTTTTTTATATTTAAAAAAATTGTCAAAACTCCAAACTTATCAAAACTGTGTTGACATTAACTCAGTGAAGCTGCATATACTCAATGTAAGAATGATGCTCTTTTGTCGGTATACAGGTTGTAATGAGGGAAAACAAAAGTTAATTTAAACTGACTTTATTCAACAAAAATTTGTGAATTAAGTATATAGTTTGTAATGGTTTGTTATGTGATAGAACACTGAAGGCAAATTAACTTAAACTGACAACTGTGACTTAATTCAACAAAGGTATTTCTAAAAGCAGTGACTATGTGAGTGAAATGTCAATGTTTTTCTGTAAAATGATATAAGGAACATAGGGGGAAACTGCCAATCATTCCTAAATGCATAACCCACCGCTGTAAACGCCACAGGTGAAATTCTTTCAACATGTTGAGGTGAAGATCACGTTTCTGGCGTCAACGCTGTGGTATGAATGAGAAACAACACCGCGGCCAATCATGGTGACCGATGGACGGGCTCATGATGAGAGTCGCAGCCAATTAGCTGTCAGCTCGGTGTCGCCGTGGAAACCAGGGCGGTTGGTCTAATTGAGACCAAATGGTTGTAATTCATGGCGTTAGGAGATGTGGGACCAGAGCCAAAGGGGTCTGTTTTTTCCTTCAGGTCTGGTGTGAACCTTCTGAACCACATGGGACTTTCCCCAGAGCCTTTGGGGTTTCAGGTCGTCACATGGTCCAATAAGATTTGACCAGAATGTTGGACTCAACAACATATGCAGAGAAAAGCTCATGATTTTACAAGAAACAGGATGAACATCAGACCATAATACTCATTTAGCAACAGTCTCTGATAAGGCTCTATTATTACCTTTGCCAAGGAGGTATTAAATTTGGGTCTGTTTGTCTGTCTGTCTGCCTGTCTGTCTGCCTGTCAGCAGGATTACACAAAATGATCTGAACGGATTTTGATGAAACTTTCAGAAATGATAGATAATGGGTCAAGGAAGAACCTTTTAGATTTTGAGATATATATATATATATATATATTTATATATATATGCTAAATTTGCCTGCAGTCTGAACATCATATGAGGGTAAATGTGTTGGTGCGTGGTTTCTGATGCAAGTGAATCCTGGTTTTCTGATTGGTTCACACAACGTAACCTGAACAACTGTAAACAATTTACTCTGACATTTCACTTTTCAGACCTTTAAACTGAGACATTCACTTTATGCCATCACATGTTTACAGCACCCTCCTTCTAAGAAATAAGACACATACAATTACACACATACCTTCACACACATAGACACACACACACACACACCTCCGACCGGTTGAAGCTCATATTTGTTATGTAAATATCCACTCAACTGCCATACAGGTATATTTACATTAAGGATGAATGTAGGCCAGTAGGTCATGTGGACGGTGGGAGGGGTTAGGGGGGTTAGTGGGCGGGACTTAATGAACGGTTCAGATGATAACTCTGAATATCTTCAACAAATGTGATGGACAATCTAATCTGCTCTTTAACTTTTATCAAACTGATAGTGGAATAAACTATTTTCTTAAAAAATGAATGACAAAACAGATTTTAAAGAAAAGAAACTGACAAAAAGACAATATTTATTGCAATATTATTTTATATTGACACAAATATAAGATGAGGTGAGAATAGTTTATTAGTTCCCAGAGAGCAGTTAGTTTTACAGTCCGCACGAACACACACAGGCTTTCATTATATAAATAGAAAATAAGCAAAATATGCAGTAAATCACAAAATCATTATTATTTTTACATGACTTTCCTATTTTTGTGACTTTACCTGAAAAATGAATTGAATTGAATTTTAATCCCTGGTCTTTTTCTTACATAGTTTTCATCTTGTTGCAACTTTTACACGCTTTTTTTCTTCATATCTTTTGACAGTGTTTTTGGCTTGTTGTATGTTTTACTTTATCTTATTGTCATGTTTTTTGTTTTAATCTCTGCATCTTTTGCAGTGTTTTTGTCTCTGAAAGATCTTATTCAGACATAGAGTACGTACTTACTGTATGTTTCTTTTCCGAAAATTAGATTTATCTCATTAGATTTTTTTCATCTTTGAGAATGTTAACACTCATTTCCAAGAAACAAGGCTGTTTTTTGTCACTTTTGTCCTTTTTCACTGTGAATAATCACTGTATTCTTGTGTGTTTACATCTGTGCTGTTTGATTAAACCATCCTCCGTGAGCGTTTCAGGACCAGAGGTTGTGTCATTGTTCTTTAAACAGGATCTGGGTGCAGGATATAACGCTGCGAGCACTCATTCGGGAGCTTTAATGACTGTAAATAGTCAAATAAAGGCTGGGCCAATGTTTGGATCACAGACAGACCTGGACTACTGAGGCACTGATGATGAAAATGAAAACACTCAACTCATATCTGATATGATGAAACAGACTGGGCATGTGCAACTCTGCATGACAAAACTGGAATGTCAAGAATCTGTTTTTGGAAAATGAATCCCAAAGTGTAATCTTGTCGAGCATGTTTTTCATTACAAAAGTAATTTGATTTTAAGTCAACAGCAGATCTGACTTGGTCTTAATAAGACATTCAAGCTAATACTGATTCAGTAACAAGCACAGACAATAGATTGTATAATAGTCAAGCACAAGACCAGGTTGTTTTCCTTCTTTTAAGTCAGATCATATGTTCTCATCATTGCTTCGATAGATGCATCTTACATTTTAAGGCGAAGTGTCCTTTTTTCCCTTTCACATCAAAAAATAAACCACAGAAAACTCATTGATATCCAAACATTTATCCCATAGATATCCCAACAAAATTATGTCTTTATACGTCTGTTTAAAACCTGTATCATTACATTGGAAAGTCTCAGAGCCTCTGTTTTTATGGGTGTGTATCTGCACAGTTCTAAGAAACTGAGATGGTTTAACTGGTTAATTCTGTTCCTTCAGTTGAGGAATAGTCCCATCGACACATTAAATATCATGGCAAGTTGATAGGATCCATATTTTGGAAAATATTACCATATTTTCTGGACTATAAGCCGCTACTTTTTTCATATGTTTTGTACCATGAGGCTTATACAAAGGTGTGGCTATTCTGTGGATTTTTCATCCACCAGAAGAACCGGAATTAGAATCAAAACTACTAAGAAAAATCAATGCAAAGAAGAATAGCCTACTTTTTCTGTAGCAGAACACGGACAAGACTATTAATTAATTTCAAATCCTCACCCCTTCATCATGGAACACACACAAAGGAGTTCGTATGATGCAAGTTTTTAGTTGAAGGTTATCGATCTTGCTGTCTTGGAAGGAAACCACACTACTGAACACAAGCTTAGCATCAATGAACGTATGGTGAGATGTTTGAGGTCGGAGGAAGAGCTCATTCAATGCCAAAAGTCAAAAAAAGCTTTCAGACGACATAAAAGCAGGTGGTCTGAAGTTACTGGAAGATACTGGTTATTTTTTTCCTCTTGGTTCTGTTCCATTTAAATCAGCAAAGTTGCTGCCATGTTAAAAGACACTGTTGGGAAAAAATATGTTCAGGTAACTACATTTACAGTTCAAAATCCTTCTGTACATGCAGTAAATATCTGATTTTTCAGCATAAATATCTGCGGATTATAATCCAGTGTGGCTTGTATATTCTTTTTTTTTAATTATATATCAAGATGTCAGATGCCCCAACAGCCAAAAACAACATTTGGAATACAGTCACCTTACCATTACATCACTATGACCATGACGGTTGACGGGAAGTACAGTACCATGCTGCATCTCTCATTCACACAATTTAGATTCACTAATGAACCTACTGGTGCATGTGTTAGGGTGGTGGGAGGAGCCAGTGTCCCTGGAGAGAACCCATTCAAACCCAGGACCTTCTTGTTGTGACGTGACAGTGGTATAAACTGTACCATCCCATCGCCATTTCCAAATATATAGTGATAACATTATGATCAAAATGGAGCATATAAATGGTTAACAAATATAAAATGAATGAATATGTAATAATTCTGATAACGGATGGCCTTGACTTAAAAAATAAATAAATAATTAAATTAAATTAGAGTTGAAAAATAAATCAATATCTAATATTTAACCCCGTAATGCTTGAACTTAAATATGAGTATATAAAAAAAGTAAATGCTAAATTATGTGGAGATAATTAATTTGAATATAGCACATACATAGATAAATGTTTGGGGTATGTTGCATATTTGTGACAGGAGGCATTAAGGGGTTAATAACGGCTGATGAGAGGTGGTAGTATATTATGACGTTTGACCTTGTGCAAAAAAAAAGGTTAAAAAAATAGTAATAATGATGCATATTGTTTTAATTTTATGGTATTCCAGCTAATACTGACCCAGTACAAACTCAAGACCACAGATTGGATGACATCCAAGGACAAGAACCAGATAGTTTTCCTCCTTTTAGTTTCAGATCATAGGTTCAGCTCATCGTTGTTTCAGTAGATGTTTCACACATTTTAAGGTTGCTCGTGTTCTTTTATTCTTGCCATTTTAATTAACGTAAAACTGGTTTTATTTGGGGCTAATAACCTTCTTTGGTCTTAGATTTGCAGAGTAAGCAGAGGTTTGTGTGATTAAACCAACGGAGGGAAAGAGGCTGTTGCTCAGCTGAATCAGTGATATTCATGTTGGTTTTCCCCGTGCATCGGCCCGTGCATCGGTATGCACATTAACCTAATTGTCCTTATTATGGCTGTAATTTGAGTTCTCCACTTCAGAGCAGAACATGGTTTCACCTCAGGCGGCAACTTGGAGAACCAAACCCCTCCTCTGTCCAAGCACAACAGTATCTGGAACCTTCTCCGGGTGATTCAAGGGAAAGGCGTCTGTCTGTTCTTCATTTTCTGCTATTGTGCAACGACAGTTTCACTCCATCAAACACTCAATCAGTGCATTTATATAAAGCTTCACATAAAACTCACCAAAGGATGGATAACGTCCGTTTTTTCCTCTTGTATGTGCTAATGATCTTTTGGTGTAAACACAGCTGTAAATTTGGGATCTGAGGTAAATTTTTCCTTATTTTGCATCTGATCTTTTTCGTGTTTTGAAGTGTTCACGTTTAATCTGTAAATATACATGGCTGCTTACACAAGGATGATTGCAACTTAAAACGACTAAATATTTTATTGGAAGTGCCTTTCGTTTACATGGGAATTGAGTTTCACGGGTTGAAGCGCAAAAATCTGAAGATGCATTCCAGAGTGGAAATCTTGAAAACTATCTGCTGTTGTGTTTCCATCCCACGGTCGAAAACGCAAAAAATATTACTGTTACACATGCACATTGATAAGGCAGCGTTCTATCACACCACCATTTAACAGCCTGGCATGCATATCCAATCCAATTCCACACACTCTCCTGCATCCCGCTATGCACGAATATTTCTTAACGACTATGCTCGTGTAAATCCAGATAAAAAAGTTAAGACGAGAAGCCAGTTTTGTGGTTTTTTTGGGGGGGGGTGGCACAGTGGTGCAGTGGTTAGCACTCAAGCCTCACAGCAAGAAGAACCCTGGTTCGAATCCCACACCAGACCTTTCTGTGTGGAGTTTGCATGTTGTCTTCGTGTCTGCGTGGGTTTTCTCCAGGGTCTGGTTTCCTCCCACCATCCAAACACATGCACTGATAGGTAATAGGTTAATATAAATTGCCCATAGGTGTGAATGTGAGAGTGATTGTTTGTCGATATATGTTCAGCCCTGAGATGAACTGGAGACTCATACAGGGTGTACCCCTCCTTCAACCCATTGTAACTGGATGAGGCCCCCAGTGACTCCCGCAACCCTAGTGATAAAGCAGGTTCAGATGACAAGAGAGATGAGAGAAATATGTTTTTGGGTGATGGGGGAAAGCAGAGGAAACCCATCCAGTTTTGCAGAAAGATGCTGATGTTGTCTTTGGTGCAAACGCGTGCCATTGTGTCTTGTCTCTGGCAGGAGGATTCTGTTGCTACTACACTGGAGGCAGGAGGAAGACCAAAAATAATAGTAAAATGGCACATCGACTCAATAAATTGCTGTCAACTAATTTTGTTGGTTGAACACATTAACTAAATCCACTGATATCATCACTAACAGAGATATTCAGAAATGTCTGTATATTAAAGGTGTAATTCCACTAAAAAACACATTTTGGAATCTGATGGGTCACCCCGAGTTACCAGCACATGCTGCCTTTGAAAGTGGTGTGTCACCTCCACTGGCTGTATTTCCCATTCATAGAAAACAACACAGAGAAACGAGCCACTCGGTCAGTCAGGGGGCAGGTGTTACACAGTGCGTCTATTTGCCCCAAATCTAAAGTCAGTTCCAAGTCTGCAAATCTCATTCCACCTGTTGTTAGTTGTTTACTTGATTTTAAAATATGGATTGAATTCCAGATTTCATTCATTTCGTTCATAAGTTTCTCTGACAAAAGTGACTGTAATCTTACATCGAAGTTTCTATTCGACCACCATGATGGAAGCAGGCTGAGGTTTGTTGACATCAGGTATCTGCTCATCACAGTATTATTTCACATCTTTTTTTTCTTTTTATCTATAATTGGTTTACTCTGTGCTTGTTAGTCGCACCTTCATGTTTGGAATTAAGTCCCATGATTCCAGATTTCCGTAAATGGTGCAGCCTTTCAGTTCAGTTCAGTTTATTTCGAGCACACAAAATCATCAATAGATCAATCATAATGGTCAGCCAAATCTGTCTGAGTTATGTTGCACAGAGACAGACAAACAGACAGATAAAACTCCAGCATTCCTTGGTGGAGTAAACATTTAAAAAGTCCATGAAAATTCACCCTAAAAAAATAAATTGACACAAAAAAGCAATGAAAAATCCAAAACATTTTCAAAAACCCTTCTGAAATACAGAAAAAAAAACACGAAAAAATGGATGAAATATCCAAAATATATGCAAAAAATATGACTACATGATGCTATGAACATGTTTATTCAACACCTTCAACAGTTTCAACAAAACAACTTGAGAAAAAAAACAACTGTTCATTTACAAATGTTAATGTGATTAATCATGATGATGGATTAATCTGTGTTAATTTTGGCAGTCCTAGTTCTGACTCATTCCAGGTTGAATTCTCATCTGTTCCACTTAGTTCTTCTGTTCACGGTGGAAAAGTTTCCTCAGCCCACCGACAGCATCGTAGCACGTCCACAGTTTTAAGTTAAACTGGGCATGTTTTAATACGCCTGTGACCTTTGGATCCGTCCAAACTCTTCTGCCTGACGATGAAGCCGAACACCGTTGACAGAACTCTGCCACAGTAACCTTTACTGTACACTTGTTTTCATGTCCACGTACAGTGTTTTTTCCTATTTATCTGATCGTCACCACTGCTGCTCGGACGCCAGACTCTGGCATTTGTTTCAACAGTTTGGTTTGTTTGACTCTCAAATATGACACTGGTTTGGAAAGTTTTTGACAGTGAAAATAAAAGGTCAAATGCACTGAATGTTGTTCTGAGCTGTTTTTTTCTTTATTCCTTTTCTCCTTTTTTTTTTTTACCTTAAATACTTTGTAGATGTAGATGTGATGCATTACTGAGGTCATAAGATAAGATAAGATAATCCTTTATTAGTCCCACAGTGGGGAAATTCACATAGTTACAGGAGCCAAGGACAGTAGGAATAGAATAATAGTGTGCAGTAGAAAAACAATACATACAATATACAATACAAATATAATATAAACAATAATATAGAAGAGAAATGAAATATTGACATGTGTGGAGCCATGATGTGTTTACTGTCTGTGAAGCATAATCAGGCTTTTATGACCTGGGCCTTTAATTGGATTATGGTCAGCCTTGGGTCCAGGGGCAGGAGGCGTTTGTTCTGTAATCATCACTTCTGAAACAAGTGGTGCCAGGCACAAACCCTGCCCCCCTTGCACACATTTTACCTGATTTACCTTGTCTGTTATCATTGTGAAAACACATTTTTGGTGAATGTGACCTTTGACCTACATTCACCAAGATTTAATTGGATCTATTCTGGATGACCTTGTACCTTTCCTGAAAATTTCACAGGAATTGGTCTAGTAATTTTTATGTAAAACTACTGACAAACAAACAGACTCAAAACAATACCCCTGTCCTCTTGGGAGTAGGGGGGTGGGGTAATAAAATGTTGTAAATGTGAGGCAGATAATTTCCTTCTGTTTTCATCAGTGGGTTTTCACACAGATGATTCACAGCTCTGATCTGTGAAGCTGTTTCTGCTGGAATGTCACAGTTTATCCATGTTTTACCCCTGGGGCAACTGCAGGCCCAAGAGGCTGAAACTGTCATCTGTCTGTCTGTCTGTATGTACAGTATGTCTGTGTGTCTGTCTACCTGTGTGTCTGTCTGTCTATCTATCTGTGTGTGTGTGTGTGTCTGTCTATCTGTCTGTATGTCTGTCTTTGTGTCTGTCTGTGTCAGTCTGTCTGTATGTACAGTATGTCTGTGTGTCTGTATATATGTGTGTCTGTCTGTCTGTTTGCCTGTCTGTCTTTGTGTCTGTCTGTCTGTGTGTGTGTTTGTCTGTCTACATGTCTGTCTGTCTGTGTGAGTGTTGGTAAGTGTGTCTGTATGTATGTCTATGTATGTGTCTCTCTGTCCATTCGACAACATTATCACATTATCTGAGGAATGCACTGAGACATAGGCACCATATTTTCACAAAGGAAACCAAATGTAAATTAAAGTGTGTTAACGTTCAACAGAATCTTACCCTAAATTTGGTCAAGGAGATTTAACAATTATGTTAGTTCTTTTAATTACCATGTTGATAACATTTGTATAGTACATGTTATGTAGGCGGGCAGACAGATGGACAGACGGATAGATAGACAGACAGACAGACAGGAGTTTTTTTATACTATTGATCATTTCTTTCCTACTCTTTTAATTCTACTTCCACAAAGCAACTATAAC
Source organism: Siphamia tubifer (assembly GCA_020466265.1). Classification (NCBI taxonomy): domain Eukaryota; kingdom Metazoa; phylum Chordata; class Actinopteri; order Kurtiformes; family Apogonidae; genus Siphamia; species Siphamia tubifer. Next base: position 12,623,742 of record CM035799.1, read on the forward strand.
ACATAATAATGTGTCCTTGGATTAATAATGTTCTTTTAGTCTTCCTTGTATTAATTATCCTGTCAACTTTCCTTCCTTTTGTCATTGTCTCTTTTTGGGCTTTGTGTGTGTGTGTGTGTGTGTTTAAGTATCACTAATTATTATTATTTATCTGTTACCACGACTATCGCTATATGTGCTAATATCATCATTTTTATTATTATTATTAGTACTACCAACCTCCTCTTTCTGATTTGTTGAGCTTCTATCCTTTAAGTGTCAGTTTATTATTTATGTTAAAACCAATAAAAACTGTTCAAACTAAAATAAGCTACAATACATACAAGGGGCAGGATTAGTTTTCCTTGGCGACACTTGTTTTTATTGTATTTATTAGTTTAGTCAAAGCTTGTGTTTTTACCTCTATCTTTAAACCATACTTTGACTTCGACCTCATAACTCTAACCTGGTCTGTGCTGGTCCTCAGACGTACATCGGCTCCATCCTGGCGGCGGTCAACCCTTACCAGACGCTGCCCGGCCTCTACGACCGTGCAGCCATGGAGCTGTACAGCCGACACCACCTTGGAGAGATTTCACCGCACATCTTTGCCGTCGCCAACGAGTGTTACCGTTCACTGTGGAAGAGGCTTCAGAATCAATGTGTCCTCATCAGGTAGGATTTTCATTATTTGTATATGTGTGTTTATTAGGACTGCACGATATATCGCAAAAATATTGTTATCGCGATAATGCAGGTTGCAATATCAATATCTTTTCACCACTAGAGGGCAGAAAATCACCAAAATAAATCTGATAGAAGCAGAAATCCAATGGGTTTTCACTCAATAGCATAAAAATACCATACCTTTCACATCAGTCTGAGGCCGCAGTGTCTGTTCGAATAAATCTTTTCTTAATTTGCCAAAAACTTTGATGGTGTTGGAGCTCCTGTCGGCATTTGGCTGCAGTACAGAGGACCCGTTACCGTCTGTGTCCACTGGCTTCTCTTCCTCACATCCGTCCTCTCTGATTGAACTGGATGACTTTCACATCCTCCATTGTGTTCTCAGACGGATGGAGACATCCTCTTCCCTCCGACTTCAAAAAGGAAAAGTTATTTTTACGTTCTGGCCAACAGTGACATTTTGAAAAGTGCGGATGTGGAGTTGGACTGTTGTATTTGTGGCCGCTGAGTTATGTGGAATATGTTGACATGCAGTTCACTGACCAACAAAAATATGAAACGACACAATAAGTACGACAGCGAGACCACTGTCCGAACAAACACGCTTGATCCTGCAAGAAAACAAAAGAAAATTCCTTTCACCATTTATTGGGCAAGTGACTATTTTTGGTCATTTCCAAATGCTTCACAACATTGTGGTAATTTTTTCATTGACCCTCAAATTGCGTAAATGTAAGTTACACATAAGAATGTACCTAAAAGAAAAAAACTTTTGTCAAAACTCTTTTTTCCTATAAATTTTTTTTGTGCTTGCAACAAGTGGTTTTTCAGGCCTAGTTATGTATTTATTTAAAACCATTTACATTTAATTTTATTTAAATATTTCTATATTTTCATTTATTTTTTATTTTATTTTATTTTGTGTTCATTTATGACAGTTTAATTTAATATATTTATATACTTTTTAATTCTTGTTTTTACAGAGCTCATTACATACACAAATCTATGGGATCTATAGCCATTTTCTGCCATATATATATTTTTTTCTTTGCTGCACCAGAGTTATATCATTCTAATAGTTCATTCCTGTTATTTATACATATTGGGATAAAAAAGCACAGATGCCTGGACGACAAGGGCGTCAATGATGTGTACGTCCACACTACTGACAACATTGAATTTACATCAATGTATTTAGTTATTATTGTTGGTTTAGACGTTTATACATGATACACCAACATATTGACCATATCAAATCGATATTTATGTTTTTTCTCATATCAGTATCAGAAATCAGAATCACAGCACCTCCATGTTCTTGGAGATACCCCTGCCCACACTGAAAAAAAAAAATGTTGGTGGGGGGTTGTAATATTTATTCGATCAACTGTCACAATATTTATTGTGAGAATTGCAATTATTCAAATAAAACTAAATATAGTTGTACGTCTACTTACGAAATTGATTTGTTCCAGAAGTTGTTTCGTACCATAAATTTTTCAGAAATAGTCACATTTTACGTGTAAAAGTTCTGATTCGTTCCAAGGCCCCAAATACTACCCCATCAAACCCTTGAAAACCTATAAAAAATTTACCAATTTTGTATGTTATATGTGTTAAAAGTAACAAAACCCTCATCCACCATATTCTGTATTCTCACATAATATTTGAGGGTTTTTTAGTCATTGCACATGAACCTAGAAATACCAAGTAAGTTTTAATAGTGTTGTGTTTTGACACAGCACATGTGCCTTGGGACATGGGTGGAGACAGTTTGTGCCGAGTCATGTGATTCATGTAGTTTACATTATCACTGAGTCATGTGAGTGTGTCCTACCTTACAAGTTATAAATATAGATTAAAAGCAAGTATCTGGTCTGTGTTGTGTAGTTGTATGACTCATGTTTTGGCTGTAGGGGAGAGGAGCTGAGTGAAGGTGTATTTCACTTTGACACTATGACTGAATGCTCTGTGCTGCTGTCAATGTTTATTTTACAAAGAACTGATTTGAAGAATTAAATCACTGAACACTTTGTTTTGTTTTGATTTGAATATAAGCTTTATTATGCATCTGTTCTACATTATCTGTTTAATATTTAAATAATTTTTTAGCTCAATAAATGTTCCCACAGAGAAAAAAAATCTGTCAGTGACAAATATTGGCTTAGAAATATTGGTGGCCTATGTCAGACATCGACTAAGGCTGATGTAAGTATTGGCACCAAAAAATTCACATATGTCAATCACAAGTTATTTAATACAAATGAATCTATATGTTAAACTAGAGAGCAGACCTCCCTAAAGCAGCACAAGTCTACCAATGTTTGGATCTGGATGTTTGTAATTTATTTGCAAACTAGTGTTCCATGTTCACTAACGATTTATTTTATCAGTCATTAACTATACCTTAGAGAGTTTTAAAAAATCCTCAGTCCCATTTTTGAGATATGGCCATTTCAATATTCGACCACGTATGACATCACTTGACGTCGCACAACAACCAAATTTCACATGTTAGACCTGATGTTAAATATGAAGAACAAGATATTGTCAGATTTAACTAAATATGTCAATAACTCTGCTTTAAGGTAAAGGTCATACATTTTGCAAATATACCAGTTTGACTTCACATGACGTCAAAATGTGACGCCATCGAGTCTATCGGTGTTATTTCATTTGATGTCTTAAGGTAAGACGAAGTGAATACAAAAAAACGCCTGATACTATCTACTATCTCAGATATCAGCACTTATGTGTTGTAGTTGTTGACCTTCACTTTGACCTTGACCTTTGACCTTTATGGCCTTTATATAGATCTTTATCTTATGTCTGTTTGATTATCTTGTTGATAATCAAACAAACAGACAAACAAACATTAGGCAAAACATAACCTCCTTTGCAGTAAGGATAGACTATTTGTTTCGTCAGATGGTGGATTTTCCAGGAGATTTTCATAGAAAAAACATAAAATACAGAGGAAAATATTACGATGAATCGAGATAAGTCACTTAAGAAATGTTAAATAGAGAGAACAATTGATTTGAGAACTGAGAGAAAAGTAGAAGTTTTGGGGTTAATAATGAAAGACTGAATCACTGTGGTGTATGAAAGGGTTAATTCAGAACATTTATTCACTTCACTGATGACATTAGCGTGGTTTAGTGTCGACTCTTTGACAACCTGCGTTAAACACAGAAGCACATGTTGTTCAGAGCTGCATCAGTTATTGTGTTAAAAACACAGAACAGCCTTTGTGTGACAGGATGTTGTTGAGTGGGAACAACATGTGCGATGGTGGAAACACAAACATGTCCTATCGCTGGTGGAAAAACAATGAAACCCTTCTATTGAACGACTCAGATCAGTTCAAGACATCTGCCTTGAGCTGAAACTATGGATAGGAATCAAGAACCAGTTGATGCGGAGAACCGGTTTATAAAACTGTTAATGTAGAGAAATAGTTCATGTGGAGAATCAGTTTGTGTAGAGAATCGATTCATGTAGAGAATCAGTTTATATAAAGAAACGGTTCATGTAGAGAATCAGTTTATATAAAGAAACGGTTCATGTAGAGAATTAGTTCATATAGACAACTAGTTCGTGTAGAACAGGGGTCACCAACCCTGGTTCTCGAGGGTCCCTATTCTGCATGTTTTAGATATTTCCCTCTTTCAGCACAACTAATGGTCATTATCCATCTTCTGCAGAGTTCACTGATAGGCTGATCATTTGAATCAGGTGTGTTGGAAGAGGGATACATCTAAAACATGCAGGATAGGGGCCATCGAGGACTAGGGTTGGTGACCCCTAATGTAGAGAATCAGTTCATAAGTTATTGTTTTTTTCTCACTAATCCACCATCTAAAACAACCATAAACAAGCTGAAAAATGGAAACGTCAGCATGTCTGAGAAGCAAATATTAACATGAAATAATCACAGAAAAACATCATTCATGACTCATAATTAATGGATGAATGAGTTAAAGGGATAGTTCACTATTTTTCACATGAATTTGTAGGGGTTCACCGTGTTCACCGTGGTGCACCTACAGTAACTTACCCCAACAGTGTCCTGTGAGTCGAGTTCTGGTCCAGTTTTGGTCAAAGTGAAAGTAGTCCCGGCAGATTTCCTGGGGTCAACAATACAATATGTGTTCGATGTGTTATTTATTTGCATAGGAAAACCATCACAGAACAAAAACTCATACCTCGTTATTGCTTGGAGCTACTTTCTCTCAATAACAATCAATGCATGATATCATTGCTAACACTTATGCGCCTTAGTAAACTACTTTCATCAGTTGTTCGGCAGTTATTGTGGCTGCTACTTGCATTGATCACTGTTGAGAGAAAGTACCTCCAAGCAATTAACGAGGTGTGAGTTTTTGTTTCGTGATTTTTTTGTTATGCAAATAAATCACTCATTCATACACATATTGTTTTGAGAAGAAACACGTTGTATAGAAACCTGCTGGGACTACTTTTGCTTTGACCAAAACCGGACCACAACCCGGCCAATGATTTTCTGGGCCCATTTTATGACCCCCTGCTGTGGGTGCACCAGAGTAAAGACGGTGAACCTATACAAAGTCATGTGAAAAATAGTGAACTATCCCTTTAAAGTAGTTCTTAATGTGAGGAAGGGGTTTGAAAACAGAGAAGTGGATGAACTGTGGTTATGATCAGACCTTTAATTACACGTCTCATCATGTTGCATTTAGCCCAAAACTGCCCAGGTTTGATTAAATTACTGATCAGTGGTTTCCTGTTCGTCCCAGGACTCAGTTAGTCCCTGACCTGGTGACCTCAGAGAAGGGGGAGGGGCTAAACCAAAGACCCCCCACCTTGGTTAATTACACAGGCATGTGGGGTCAAAAAGGTGGCAGCCAAGCACAGCAAAAACAGACCTGAGAGCTGTAGTATGGGGATTTGACAGGGTCTGTGTGGATCTGTGTGGGTTTATACAGGTTTATGTGGGTTTATATGGATTTATGTGGGTTTGTGTGTATCTATGTGGATCAATGTGGATCTATGTGAATCGATGTGAATTTATACAGACCTATGTTGGTTTGTGTGGATCGATGTGGATCTTTGTGGGTTTGTGTGGATCTATGTGGGTTGATGTGGGTCTATGTGGATCTACCTGGCTCTGTGGGTCTGTGTGGATCTATATGGGTCCGTGTGGATCTTTGTGGGTCCGTATGGATCTATGTGGGTCGATATAGATCTATGTGAATCAATGTGAATTTATACAGATCTACTGTATGTGGGTCAATATGGATCTTTGTGGTTCTATGTGGATCTAAGTGTATCTGTCTGGATCGTTGTGGGTCTATATGGGTCCGTGTGGATCAGTGTAGGTCTACGTGGATCGGTGTGGGCTTATGTGTACTGTGTCATCTACTTTTTTTTTTTAGATTATTTTGCTAATTTCCCTGATTTTTTTTCTTCTAAATGTAAATTTTCTAGACAATTTTACTCATTGTGTTTCATGTCAGTTTTTTTCCAGTTATTTTTGCTTCTTTTTATTTATTTCCCTCAACATGTGTTTTTTATGCAAGATTTTGTTTGTTTTTCTTGATTATTTTGTACATTTTTGTTCATATTTTGATAATTTTACACATTTTTGTCCTCTTTTTGGATAATTTGGTTCATTTTTGTTCCATAATACTTCACTTTTATTTGCTGACTCCCATTTGGAAACAATAAGTAAATAAACAGTCTGACTCTTGATTCAGCATAAAACCTGCTGCGACGGCAGTTTTTCCATCTTCTGTTCATGTCTGGATGTTTTCCAGGAGGCTCTTCGTTGGTGGTTTAAGGAGTTCTTTCTGAAATCTCACCAGGAGCAGGTTTCTATTAAACCCTAAGGCAGGAATCTGCATCAGTGGAAAGGCAAAGTGGCGTTCATGAGCATTAATGAGCAGATGCACTGTGTTAGTGCTGCTGCCTTCCTCCTCCTCCTCCTCCTCCTGCCTGGATCTGATTACCCACAATCCCTAAATCCGACGAGAATGCTTCCTGCCTCGCCTGAAAATGCCAGCTAGCAAATTTATGGCTCTTCTTCGTCCAATGCACCCACTCATAGGAGGTGATCCGCTCAGTGCGTGGGTGGGGGTTCCTGGTGCTTTTACGAGGGTCTTTAAAGTTTCAGGGGGACCAGGGAGGGAAATGTGTGTCGTTGTGAAGCTGACCACGTACCGAGGCAGCTGGGCAGCGCTAAAGCTAAGTGTAGGCTGTCAAACACAAACTTTACAAGCTCGACAAGTGGACGTAAAAAGCGTCCTGTGGGCTCACACTGATCTGGTTACAAGTGCAAGTGTTGCTTTGCATCCAGGTCTGAGGAGCCGCCAGGAACTCCCATTGTTTCACATCTGCTACAGCGGCTGAAATTACAGTCAACATGTTTAATAAGGATCCAACACACGTCTTAAATCCACACTTAATCCACCTTTTGGAAGCTGACGTGAACATTCAACAAGCATTATGTGACATTATAATGAGTCTAAGCTCCTTTACTCCAAGGTCATGCATGATGATTATCCCTCAACAGCCATCTGATATTATAATTTATACTTAGATTTAAGCAAAATATATACATAACTGTGTAAACGTCTAATCCACCTTTATCTGTGTTGGTTTTCAGGGTCGAAATGTTCGTGCATATTTATTATTATTTCTTATTCTTTTTTCTTGATTACTTCATTACATAAAGTACATACACCATTACAGTACACAGGAAAATATATGCACAGCCTTAAAATACACTTAAAAACTCTATGTATTATGTTTGTTGTGACCTTTGACCCCATGACAAGAAGCAGCATAAACAATTGGAAGCATCTAATGTTTTGATAATTTCTTTATTTATGTTCAATTTGCTATTGTCCTCATTTTGTTGAATATTTTATTTGTTTTGTGACCATTTTGATTATACATTTCAATGACTATTTTGTTCTTTTATTTTAAAACATTTTTTGTTTTGTTTTTGGTAGTTTTGTAGATCATTTGATTATTTTCAGTTCTTTCCAGGACTGTTTTTTCTTTTATTTTTTATATTACTTTTAAAGTTTTTTGTTCCTTTTTCCTGTTTTTGTCAGGTCTCTGGGCCATTTTGGGTTCGTGTTTTTATGTGAAAATTAGTGCCTTAAATCAAATTTTGTCTGAACTAAAGTGATAAACACATTTAAAGAGCTCACATTAAATATGACCACTATATAGAAGCAGTTTTTTCCATTAAACTGTAGTTTTTGCTGTTTATTCCTCATATATGTCAGATTGGTTGTAAATACAGACACAATGCAAACGTGTGGACATTAGAGCGTTACTAAACCAACAAATATAATGGCTTTTACACAGAACTATATTATTTTGTTTCAGGACTGACAAATCTGCTTATTTTCCCCCTTTAACTTTATTTCTTTGTTTTGACACTTAAGAAACAGACAAACATCATGATTGACTGAAATCTCATGTCCTGTTGGATTTAAATTTAGTGTCAAAAGATGCAACTTTCAACCTCAAAACATTCAGACGAGGATAATCAGCTGTTCCAGTGTGTGTCTTGGGACGCTCACTGTATCATTTTCTCTATTTTAACAGACAGCAAAGCATCAAGTTTGTGTTTTGGCTGAGGTTAAAGGTCATGACTGTGGTCTGTGGCTGGTTTATCTGGAGGAGCTCATTGTTCTACTGCTACTGCTGCTGCCGTTGTCATGGAGACATTTTCTCTTTCCTTGAAGTTAAAATCTCTCTGGTGAAAGAAGCGGTCTCACCATGGAGAGTGTGAAAAATCGGGTGTGTGATTTATAAAATAAGGAAATGGTGCAAAATTATGTAAAAACAAAAAACACCTGCTTCAACTAGGGATGGGAATTAATCAGAGTTTATCAAATATCACTTATTGATTCTCATTGGATTAGAGCATGACTATCAAACTTATTTTAATTTGAATTCAATGGGCCAGTTAAATAATATGAAAACTTATAAATAATAATCACATTTTGTCTTTGCTTTAGTGTAAAAAAAAGGTTAAATTACATTATGAAAATGTTAATAAACTGAACAGCCATGTACAAGCTGAAATGTACTAAGAAAAATAAGTGTAATTTCAACAATGTTATGTCTCATCTTAGTATTAACACAATGTTCAAATCATAAATTCAAAATTTCCCCAATATTTTGATGGTTTATAACATAATCACAAATAAATCTGATATTTTATTTTCTGTTTTACACTATGTACTTTTTGTAAATAATACTGTAATTACATTCTGTACTTTGCACTCTATTTACACATTCCTACTCCATTCAACTTATCCACCTGGCGGCCATCTTTAAGGGTACAGAAGTTAAACAGAAGTACACAGTTCCATACATTGTCAATCACTAGCTTCAGTGAACGTTTGAGTTGCCAACATATCAGCCGTTTGGACCACTAATCTCTCTGTCATACCAGAGTTAGCAATCAATATTGTTGAAAAATGGGCGTGTAAGGACTGCAATATTCCCCAGGCTGTCTTGCTGATAGGCTATAGTAACTGGGCTGAAGGCTACATAAAGTTTAAGTAGGCTAATGGCACCGCTAGCACATCATCAGTACTGACATGCTAACAACAACATGGAAAGAATAAACGTATAATAGCAAATAGAATAGTGTTATGTAATTACACATTCATATTTTCTTATTTCATGGTAACATTAGGTTGATTAGATGACTTTTAGTGCTATTTATAATTAATGCAAGTCTGGTACGTTAAGCTTAATATGTTAGCTAATGCATTTCAGTGGTCATAATTATCCTGATCTTACCGTGAAATATGGACCAAGATCCCTCTTTATGTTTTTGATCCATTCACACCGAAGTGCCTTATCTTTGGGGAAACCATTGAAGGTCTGTTCACGGTACGATTTTGTCCCTCTTTGAGGATGTACATTTCGGGACACAGCAGTGAGGCGCCTATTCTATTCTGTTTTATGTAAATGGTTACAGATATCAATCTAGTTCCTACTGATCACTGATAGAAGTCCTATGTAGACTTCAATTGAATTAGTTGAGTTCTCCTCCAGTGAAAGTACCACCCACTTCTACTGGCAGATTGATCTCCTGCATCCAGACCACAGGATACTATTATACACACAAAACCTGACAACCTCACACAGTCAACTAGTATTGATTCAGATCGAACAGACGTTGACATACAGGGCCATTGGAACACTTTCTTCCTCTGCTGTTGGGTTTCTGGTCTGGGCTCCGTTGCTTCCTTTCAGTTGTAATTTGCTGTACAATAGTTCTGGGTGAAGTCCAGTTCATCCAACGTACTGAAGACTCCCTCCTTCCTGTTCTACCTTGGGTGGCAACAGCATGTGGACGTCCAGGCTTTAGAACAAAGGCCAGCCGCTGTGGGAGTCCCAGTTTGGGTTGATTGGCTGACGTCCAGAGCTCCTTTAAATGAGTTACATTTAACGGGCCTTTTCAGATTTGGCCTTCGTCACCGTGGTCTAAGCCATTTAAATGAGTTACACACACCCTTTAAAGCCACGTCCAATCTGTTTAAGAAAGTCCAAGCCACTGTTGGACGGAGACACTGCTCAGCTCTGAATTTACTGCATCTCTTTAAAGACACCTAACACAGAAACGGGGCAATAGAGCTGAGTTTTCAAGGCTCTACAGTGAACAAATAGCTGTATAATGACGAACCCAGTGGACGCACAACCACAGACTGTAAATAAACTTGAACAGAGCCACTGGAACGTCATCCAGTACTATGCTAACAAAGGTATTAATCTGGTCCTTCCACCTAATCTGCGTAAAAATTTGTTTTAAAAAAAGTTTATATGCATGCATTTTGCACAGGAAACAATTTATTTCAATTTATTTCTATCATTATTATTGCGTTCTGGTTTTATTAATAATGATAATAATTGTTATCTTTGTTTTTTTGCAATGGCTAATGTCACAATACTGTAGCACGAAATATCAGTCTGCCACAGAACCAATCAAATGTTAGCATTTGTACTGTGACAATAAGCAATAATATAATTTTGTTGCCACAGAGCCAATCATGGATACTGTTACATAAAAGGACTCCTATTTTGGGGGGCAAAAAAAGAACAGGCCCAGGAATAGACACTTGTGGTACTCCACATCATAGTGGACCCATAAGGAAAATGGTTCCCCAACATTTGCAGTATTCAGACATCTCAGAGAGGTAGGGCCTAAACCAGGCCATTATCATCCCCCTGACAGCCACACAATGTTCGAAGTGAGATAAAATAATTATGTGTCCACTGTGTCAAATGCAGCTGTTATATCTAGAAGAGAAATAGCTGCATTTGCAGAACTGGGAATTAAAATCAAATCATTACAAACCTTTAAAAGTGCTCTCTGAGGAAATCTATGAAATACATATATCCACTCAAATGTGAACAGTCTAAGCTTTCTAACAAGATATAACATGTCTATATTGACAGCAATCCAGTGGGAATGGTAAAGTTAAAGCCTCAGGTTTTGCATTTTGTAGCCTGAAGTGACCATACTTGGACATGGGGTGGAGCTCTGTAAAAATTCATACATTTTTCCCATGATATTTAACGGGTTAAATAAGTCCTCGACACTGACGCACCCTTTCGTACCGTATAGTCATCTGTAAGGCTGCTGTCTTATGTCAGTAGGGCTGATGCTGACAACTTATGGTTCTTTTGCTGTGTTTTATAAATAAAGTTGCATAGTGTTTGGTATGTGCGGTCACATCCGTCAGGTCGCCGTCACTGGCCCGATGGACAGAAAACAGAAGCAGGAGAAATATAAACTCCAAGCATCTGGTTGAGCCTGAGATGTGAATGTAGTGCACATGCATGGGAAAAAGACTGAGATGACAGATCACTATAGAAACGACCTCTGTGCATAAACCAGAAGGAAGGAGGGTGTATTCATGGCATTAATGCTTTTATTTATTTAAAATCAAGTCTGCATTTCCCAGAAGCCATTCTGTTTTGACTGTTATTTTTGTTTTTCATCTGAGTTTTAACCCTTGAAGACCCAGTGCTACTTTTATGTCCATTTCCAAAGATATATATATATATATATATATATATATATATATATATATATATATATATATATATATATAGAGAGAGAGAGAGAGAGAGAGAGAGAGAGAGAGAGAGAGAGATAGATATATAGATAGATAGATAGATAGATAGATAGATAGATAGATAGATAGATAGATAGATAGATAGATAGATAGATAGATAGATAGATAGATAGATAGATAGATAGATAGATAGATAGATAGATATTGTTTGTTTGGTTGTTTTTTTTTAACCTTTTTTGAGTCACCATTTATAACCCATCCTCCCAAAAGGGGACATGACGGTATTGTTTTTGGTTTGTTTGTCTGTCTGTCTGTTTTTCAGCAATCTTAGGCAAAAACTACTGAACCAATTCCATTAAATTTTCAGGAAAGGTGTGATGTGGTTGATAATAGATTCCATAAAATGTTGGTGAATGTAGGTTAAAGGTCAAAATCACCAAAAATGTGTTTTGCAATGTTAAGAGATAGAGTAAATCAGGTAAAATGGGATTTGTTGTGACTTGCAGCACTTGTTTTATAAATTTTTTGGTTCATTTTGTTTTCTATTTTATAATTTTTCCTAGAAAATTTTTGAAGAACATGCCGATGCATTGAAAACTTTCCTCCCTTTTTCTGAATATCTACAAGAACTTCAACTGTTTGATGTTGAACTTTTGTCTTAACATCATCTCATCACCTCCACCTTCACATTCCCACACACTGAAACACCCGACCATTATCCCAGTGAATCACAACGACTCCACAATAACACGTTTAGACCAGTGACAAGAACCAACACTTAACCTGCAGCAACGGGATTCAACAGAAATGTTCCCAAAATTTCATAGTGCAAAAAACAAAACAAAAAATTATTCTAAAACCAGTGAGATTAATTTGATGAAACTGAAATCATCGCGACCAGTAAAAAGTTTATTTATGTCTGGGGTTAAGTAAATAAAATGTGCATGCTACATCCATTACCTTGCCACTTTTGGCTGATTTGATCATCCTGGTGATATTTCTTACATGTTTAAGTAGATGTTTTATATAATGAAATGTGTGATAATTCATAAACGTCCTTCTGTTGAAGTGTTGAGTCGACACACACATCATCCTAAACCCTCCTGAATAAAACCTCCTCCCATCAGTGAGTAAACAAAGGCTACAGTGGGAACACCAGGGACACCAATGATTACATGTCAAACTGCTGAAGCTTGTCAGGTGGTTTGACATTCAAAATCATAGTTATCATCGCCGCGGTAACAGGGAGTAGCTCTTGGGATGTCAGCTCTGTCTAACATGACTTTATTTGGAATTAAGTTTGATTCGAAATACTCATTTTCAACTGGAATTAGGTGTTTACATGGTCATGGTAAAGAGTAATCAACCTTTATTCTGAATTAAACAGGAATAAAAACTCATATAATGTAAACAAGCCCAGTTATTTTCTCACACAGAGAAATAGTGTTGAGCCAGTTGCAGGTGGTTTGCAGATCTCACATCGCCATCTAGAGGTTGAACCAGGGAATATTTACCCTGATCCCAGTGATGATGATTAGCCCTCAGTCATTGACACTTTTTTTTAACTTAAATATAATGTATCAGGTGTACAATTAAAGTTGAAGCTGATGTCTGTTCAACACAAACATGGTTACATCTTAAATACAAACACAACATTTAAAAACACACTTCTTGTTTCTTTTTTTTATATATTGTTTTATTTTCATATTTTTGTCATTTTTTGGGTCTTTTAAATAATTTTTCTCCCATTACATATGCTATTAATTACTTAACTCAATAACTAATGTAGTGGTTTCTTTTCTAGGATCTAAAATAATCCACTTTAAAATTGAGGGGAAATACAAACTGGATATTTACAAACTGAAACTGTTTGTCATGGACACAATGTTTTGCCTGAGTAATCGACAAAGAAAACCCAAAAATGCCTAAATGCATTTGTGTGTTAATAACAGGGTGATTATTGTGCTCCCTGAGTAGGGTCAAAGGTCACAAACAGCAGTCGTAGACCTAGGATGTTGGACATAGAAGAGTAGAGCAGATCAGACCTGGACTCACCTTTTATGTGGGTTTTCTTTGTTTTTTGTTTTCAGTGGTGAGAGCGGAGCCGGTAAAACCGAAAGCACCAAACTGATCCTGAGGTTCCTGTCAGCCATGAGCCAACACTCACAGGACGCCTCGTCCAAGGACAGGACGTCACATGTGGAGGAGGCGCTGCTCGAGAGCAGGTGACCACTCACTCTGTTAAAGCAGGGGTGTCAAACATAAAACCCACCCATCAAAGGGTCCTATCCGGCCTGCATGTTCAAGCACACTATGGCTGTGTCCGAAATCACTCCCTACCCCCCATAGTACACTATATAGGGTCCACGCCATTTTGTAGGGGTGTCCGAATATTTAGTGAACTATTTATAAGCACTATATAGTGCACTTAATGTATCCCACAATCCACCATGTAATGTAGTGGACATCGATAGTCACTAACAAAAGTATTTTATCCCATCATGCATTGCACAAATAGAAAAATGGCCAAAGGACCGAGAGATTTATGATTAAAATGAACATGGACAGATTGAGATTGGACAGCATACTGACAGACCTACAGCTGTTCAGTAATGGTAAACGCCGCCTGTTGGGTAACAGGCGCCAGACAAAAGTTGTTTAACAGTTAATAACAGTAAAACAGTTGTGAGGCAATTCGATGTTTTTATTTTATTGCACAGACGGTAAAAAAAATTAAAAAGCCCTTTAATTTTGTGATAGACGACACTGGTACGTTTTAAACAGGGATGATGCGATTTAACAGCGCCATAGTAGTGTCTGAAAAGTTTTCAGTTGAGTTCACTATGAAGTGCACTACATTTATTTCCCTATGTAGTGAGTAGGGGGTAGGGTTTGAGTGAGTGATTTTGGACACAGCCTATGTCAATGATGTCAAACTGGTTTTTAATTCAGGTTCAACACACAAATGTGATCTACATTAAAATAATAACAGAAATAATGACTCCGAATTTTCATCCAGGTTTAATGTGAAAAAAACATCATTTTATGCCTATAAATAATGGCAACTCCAAATTTTTGTCGTTGTTTTAGTGCAAAACTTTGAGTAACCTGAATAATCTGAATAAACTAACATTTCTTTTAAAAAAGTAAGTCCAATTTTAACAATATTCTGCCTGTTACTAAATAATTTGTGCTTTTTGTAGACCTGATCTGTCATGTACAACTATAGTGTGCATACTTTTCAGAAGAAATGTCTTTTTTTTTTTTTTTTTACATCATTCACATCTTTTTTTAAGATAGTTTCAAAATTTAAATATTTTCATAATTTAATGTTATTTTGTTGCACTAAAACAAAGACAAAATGTATTTATCAGTCATTCTTTTATTTTTTTTACTGGGCTGATCCAAGTGAGATGAAATTGGAGTGAATGTTTGAACCTGAACTAAAATGACTGACACGCATGTATAAACGTGGCCAGGGCTCCTGTACGTCACATCTCATTTCTGTTTCCTGATCCTTCCAGTCCCATCATGGAGGCCTTTGGAAACGCCAAGACTGTCTACAACAACAACTCCAGCCGCTTCGGGAAGTTTGTCCAGCTGCATTTCAGCCAGAAAGGCAACATTCAGGGCGGCCGA
The DNA here is from genome assembly GCA_020466265.1 of Siphamia tubifer. Lineage (NCBI taxonomy): Eukaryota > Metazoa > Chordata > Actinopteri > Kurtiformes > Apogonidae > Siphamia > Siphamia tubifer. The sequence goes on from CM035799.1 coordinate 12,639,143, forward strand.
ATTGTCGACTGTATCCTTCACATGACAGGCGTATTATGTAGGAAGGGAGAGCTTAAAGCAACTGCAGAGTCTGCACATTAAAGGAGGAAGAAATGATGTGTCTAGTTCATTTATACTGATGAGTTACAAATCTGTCAAAGAGCCTGAAATCCACCAAGCACACCTGACAGGCTTAGAATAAATGGAAGATTTAGTTCTTCATTGTTTAATTAAATATTTTAATAATTAAATACTCAAATGAACACTATTTTAATGTTAAAGTAAACACAGATAAATATCACTAAATTAATTTAATCTACATTAAATTCATGCAAATTAATTTGTGTGTATGTGTGTGTGTGTGTGTGTGTGTGTGTGTGTGTGTGTGTGTGTGTGTGAGGGGGGGGGCTTTCTGTGATTTTGTCTTCTTAAAAAAAACATTTTTAACAAGATTTTATATTTGCTCTGTCTTAAAAAAATGTAATTAATGTATTTTTGTATTTGAACCTCAGGTGCATTTTAGCTGGTTAGCTTGCATAAATAACACCACAACAAACTAATATTTTCTCTTTTATATTAAGTTGGTCAACTACAAGCTTTTTAGTTGGACTACATAATTACTTTTGTATATATATTTTTTTATTAAATTTGGCTTCATAAAAGGAGCTTTTCCACTTTCCCCCCCATTTTAAAAATAATGATATTTCTCGTTCAGGTCAGAATTCTGCTAACTCATCTAGTTGTCATTTAGCTAATGCTAGTTAGTGCTCTGACTGGAAATTCTCCCATTTTTTATTTAACTTTTTTTTTTAAATAGATATTTTCACTTATCCACATCTGAAATGTAATATTTTGTCTTGATTATAATTCAGCTTTCTCTTGTATTGTGTTAATGTTCCATTCATCTTTTCCCAGATTTTGCTTTATTTGACCATCACATTTTAAGCTAGCATGCTAGGTATTTTGTTAGCCATATTGGTACTAGCCGTTAACGACCTTGACTGACACTTTTCTAACTGCAGACCTCTTAGAAAAGGTAAGTGTACTTCTTGCATTTGTCAACTTTAAGTCTGAAGACATTTTTCAAATACTCAAAGTCTCCTTTAGCCATTGTTAGTTTTTTTAATCTAAGAAGAGTTTGATGTTTGCCTACTCACAGTATTTTGCCAGGCTATTTGCTTAGCTAAACTATCCTGCTGTATGCAGATATTTCGGGCTATTTTTACATAATTGTACTTAAATGTAAAGTAATAATAATAATAATAGTATTTTTTTTAAATGATTGCTATGTAAAATGTACCCCCTCTGCCATGCATTGAAGCAATCTAAATTGACATAATGTAAAGTGACCATTACTTATTGTTTTCAGGGTGTGTACACCTTTTGTAGCTATGTTTCAACAGAGGGTCAGTCAAAGTCAAGAATGTGCATATTTGTATTTGTGCAGACATGAATAGCAGTCTTTGTTTTTGATCCGTTCAGAACCGAGTTGTCCGGCAGAACCCAGGGGAGAGAAACTATCACATATTCTACGCCCTTTTAGCTGGAACCAACACACAGCAGACGGGTATGACAACACAGACATATCACGATGGTCCAAATTTCAAATCAGATGTGGTTCCAACAGATGGAGAGCAAACTGTACATAGAGTCTTTCTGTGGTATTTGCTGAATGCAATGGTTGTGTGTTTTTATTTGTGCTGTTACAGAAGCTTTTGGCTTGACTCTGCCTGATTCCTACCACTATCTGCGGCAGTCAGGCTGCCTTGCGGACCAGACAATCAATGACAAAGGCACTTTTCAGGAGGTTTTGGTATGTAGATGAATTCTACAACCCTGATGCATGTATTTCAAGTATTCAGTGACATCTTCAGGGCTGTTTTTCAGAGAAATTACAGTGTTTTCTGTGGTTATATACCCATAGTGTGGTCTGTGCTGTGTGTACCTCGCACAAAGTGAAAGTGAAACGTAACAAGCATTACTAATTTCTCTACATCTCCCACTGTTGTGTAGCCCAATTACCCTTTCCCTTCCTCCTTAAACTTTGTAAATTTTCATTTGAGGAACAGGATACCTCATCACCACCCACCCACTCAGAACTGGCCCCAAGGCCTATATTATCTATTATTCAAATGTTTAAGTCTAATGCAATAGTGGTGATTTTTTTGTATCAAATGAATGCTGTGGTGGCAAGGAACCTTAACAGCAGAAATGTTGAACCACTATAGAAATACCAGACTTTTCTGATAGTGTATTAGGGTCACATAGGAAAATTAAAACACTTGTCAAACCCATCAGAATTAATTCCAACACAAAAAAAGAGTCCGAATTTTACAAGAATGAAGTTGTAAGATTATGACAATAATTTAAGATTTTGAGAATTTGCCATAATATTACAAGAATAATGTCTTAATTTAAAAACAGGTGGGAAAATGTCATTGTTTATAAATTTATTTGTTTATGGAAGAAGTAGTCACTACAGTGACACTAACATGTCTAACTATTTATTTCAAGTAATTACTCATTAGATGGAACTTGATTTTTTTTTTTTTTTTTTTTTTTTTTTTACAAATCATCAAATGTTTGCCATCATTCTATAACATTATAAATATTGGTGACTTTTCCCACATATTTTTACATACATTATGCCTTTGTATGAAACTAATGAATTCATATATTCAGAATCGTACCTCAGAGTAACAAAGTCTTTGAATATTTGAGCCTGTTGAAAAGTGAAATTGCAGTTTCCAAACCCTAAACCCCAAAAACATAACTGTCCTGGAAGTTCGTCCAAACCTCCACAATCCCCCAAAACACTCATCAGCAGCTGTCTCGGTTTTCAGCAGCTTCTCCTTTCTTGTGCTTGTGGTTGCTTTCCCAGAATGCAATGCGAACGATGCAGTTCACAGAGGAGAACATCGGGGAGATCCTCCGCCTCCTGGCTGGGATCCTGTACACGGGGAACATCGAGTTCATGACAGCTGGAGGAGCCCAGGTCTCCTCCAAGTCAGGTACTAGAGCGGACACTATGTTTTCATACCTTTCAGTTTTATTTCACTTCAATAAGGATGTGATGCAGCTTTAATCGTCAGTACTGAAGATGATTACAGTTTTTATGTTTTTAGTTTTCTGTTATATTTTATCAAATGTATTTGCTGTTGCTTGTCTTTACTGGTAAAACAGCGCCTCCTGGTGCTTTCCTGTGATGTGTTTCTTTATCTGCGTTCTTATGTGCAGCTCTGACCCGGACATCAGAGCTACTGGGGCTGAATTCAGACCAGCTGGCTGAGGTCCTGACCCACCGCTCCATGATCCTCAGGGGGGAGGAGATCTCCACACCGCTCACCGTGGAGCAGGTGACTATAGGCTGCCCCCCCACAAGTCAACACTATGACAGCTTATTAGAGGACTTTCATCCAAACAGTCATGAACAGCCCTTATTGGCATCATGTGCTCAGTGAAATTAGAAGTTTAGTTGCAGAAAAGTGAAACCCAGTTGAAAATATTAGCTCAGACCACATTCTCTGGTACATGGAGTCCTGATCCTTTACCATAAGCATGAAATTGGTCTGATGTGTCAATGGTGTTGGTCCAACCCATCAGATGGAATGAAGCATGGTTTTGTTCTGTAGGCGGTCGACTCTAGAGACTCCATGGCCATGGCACTTTACTCTCAGTGTTTCAACTGGATAATCCGGAAACTCAACAGCCGCATCAGGGGCAGAGAGGATTTCAAATCCATCAGCATCCTGGACATCTTTGGATTTGAGAACTTTGAGGTGAGTTGAACTGAGACCCAGACTAGATCAAGACTGAAGGACCAGATACTCAGCAATGCAGATGCTTACACAGAGGCATGGTCCATTCAAATCATCTTTAATCCTTTGAAAATACTTAATTTTACAGAGTTTTCCTGGTAAATCTGGGACCTTTTTAGTTTTTTCTGATGTCCCTGTGATGTAAATTTGTGACTGAAATATCAGAATGCTTTTCTCTTATACATTTATGAACTTAGTCTTGGAAATTTTGAGTTGTTTTCCATCCCATGGTTTGTACTTTCATTGGTTCTAATGTGTGATGGTAAATACAGGAAGTAACACATAAACTAGACCAGAACTGTCAATCATTTTATTTCAGGTTCCACATTCAGCCCAGTTGGATCTCAAGTGGAACATACTAATAAAATAATAGTATAATATCTTAGAAATAATGACAACCCCAAAGTTTTGTATTTGTTTAGTGCAAACAGATGAATTTTAATGAATTATAATTCAGAGATCACAGTGGATCTACAAATGCACAAAATAATTTGTAACAGGTAGATGTAACAGAAGGATGAATTATTTAATGCATGCTGTTTTGTGTTATTTTCTTATGTTTTATAAAGGCTACACGTAAAATCACTGCTTTCCCCTTCATTTATGGGTTTTTCCAATCAAACTGTCACTATTTATCTATACATGTAGAAAAAACATTGATACATAAAGTGATTTATTAAATTTTATGTGTCATTATTCCAACTTGTAAGAACATGAAACAGAATAAGTAAATTGTTCAAACATATTTACAGGTGGGTCTTTATTATGTTTGTGTGAATAAAGGCTCCACTGCTTTCTGCTTTCCCCTCAGGTGTCAATAAAGTTCAGTTAAATTACATTTCACTCAAAAACTCACAGTCTGACCTTTGGTTTCTTGGTCTCTGCGCTGTTTTAATAATCCTTTAATTAGTACAAATCAGTGCCTGTTTTCCACATCATTAACCACCTGATGAACTGGTGTCGTTCCCCACAGGTGAACCGCTTCGAGCAGTTCAACATCAACTATGCAAACGAGAAGCTTCAGGAATATTTTAACAAGCACATTTTCTCCCTGGAGCAACTTGAATACAACAAGTAGGTGGAGCTGCTTCATTCCACACATACTTGGATGTTTTGTCTTTCATCTCCTGTTTTAATTCAGTTTTACTGAATTCTTAAATGTTGATTTCTTCTCAGCTCAGCAGTCTGCCCTTCAGTCATCACATTTACTTTATTTAATCTTGAGATGCATAAGTGGGTCCAAATTATTTTATTGTAATATTTCTATTTTTATCTTACCTGGCAAATGATTTGGTTCTTACCAAGATTTCAAAAAAATTATTTAGATTTAGAAGTGTTAGGTTTTTTTTTTTATCTTATTTTAAGTGATAATTTCTTATCTTAAGTGTTCATACATTGTAGGAATGTGTATCTCCCGGGTTAACAATGTTAATTTAAGAAATCTTGTCAAGTGAAATTATCTTTCCGTATGTACAGATATTTCACTTCTTTTGAATACCTTTTCCGTCAGATGTAGTGTTTTATCATGTTTGTAGACACCCTGTTTTTGCAGTTTAGATTTGATATAATTGTAGTTTTTGTCTTGCTGCTTCAAAATGACCCACATTTGTGAAAGATTTTGATTAATTTACAGTTAAAACAGAGGATTCACTTGCTCACTCACTCACCTATTTTCATCAACTTGGGTCATAAACAAGAATACCAAATACTCAATAATTGTCATGGTTTTAGCAAGGGATAATGTATTGATCACGCATAACAACACCCCTTTGCCTTCAGTGTCAGGGTGTTGTTTGGCCCCACTGGGAAATATTTTTAGTCACGCGTAGGCAATACATTATCCCTTGCTTATTTTACACAGCATCTCCATGCCCTGAAACACATCTGTAATTCTTCATTTATTTAGATTGTAATCTTTAAAATATTGTTATTATGAGTTATTTTAAATCTATGGTTTTATGAGTTCAGACATGTTTCCTTTAAGGTGAAACATCTTTTTAGTTGCTCATTATTTACGTAAATTGTGTGTGAATCTGCAGGGAAGGACTGGTGTGGGTTGACATCAACTGGATCGACAACGCTGAGTGTCTAGATCTGATCGAAAAGGTAAATGAAGTCTCAAAACTAGGAAGGATGACACTACAGCTTTAACTGGATAACCATTAAAACAACAACCATGATGACGGTCTGTGTCCCTGTGTTTCCGTAGAAACTGGGTCTCCTGGCGCTCATGAACGAGGAGAGTCACTTCCCCAAAGCCACTGACGACACCTTATTGGAGAAGCTCCACACCCAACACTCGGTATGTTCACATCCTTCCACAGGGACATGAAGTGCAACCCTGATGGTGCATTTACACAGAAGAGCTTGAGAAACAGAGACTAAATTTGATTTGATATGTTATTTGCTCATGGAATTTTTTTAATTGATTGTGTATAGTCTCATGATTTTAACCTTATAAGCATCTGAATTTCTGCAGCACATTCTTGAAATCAGCTCTTATTAACTTCAGTCATTGGTTCTGATTGAAGACGAGGGAGCTGGAGTCTCAACTTCAGTGAACACGTGTTGGTTCAATGTCTTTGGCAAGGGGAAAACCATTAGCATTAGCACATACAGTACTCACTTTCCCTTGATCTGAACTTTATATATTAAAATAGTATGCAATGATATAACAACATTATTAAAAAATTATGATAAAAAATGATATAACCAGGCTTATGCTGTTGGGGGCCGACAGCAAGGGTTTATCCCTGAAATCCCCCCCACTTCTCTGCTCTATATTAAAGCAAATAAACAGCACAATGTATATAATTTTGGATGACCCATATGCACCAAATGTCAACTTGACTGGCCTACTACATCTATAGTTATAATACCTAGAGAGTAACCCAAATTAATAGGGTCCTTCCCCTAGGGGGTCCCCTATGTTGGTGCTAAAGAGGGATAGTTATCGTATTCACTCCAAGGATATCCGGCTTGAATAACGTCAGAAAAGTATTTGCTGAATAATGAATATTTTCCTTTTTTTCATATTTAATAGAGATTTGGTGTCATTTGTCTTTCTGCAGAAAAACCCCTTCTATGTGAAACCTCGTGTTGCCGTCCATTACTTTGGAGTCCGACACTACGCAGGAGAGGTGAGATGATTATTTCACAGACGAGTCACTGGAGCCAAATCCAGGTTCCTGTTCACACACTGTGTTGCCCTCTGGTGTCCGTCTGCAGGTGGTGTATGATGTCAGGGGGATGTTGGAGAAGAACAGAGACACATTCAGAGACGACATCCTCAACATGCTGAGGGAGACCAGGTTAGTCACCTTTGACCTTTAACCCACTGGTGTCCCACCCATAAAGGTCCTTCTGTCCACCTAAAGTACAAATGTCACAATGTTTTTGATACAGTTTGTCTTTCATCCACTTTATCCATTAAGAAAAAACCAAATACTCATATTTTTACCTTTTAAATGCAATCTTTGTAACATAAACAAAACAGAGAAAACCAAAGAAAAAGTGACTTTTCAGCAAAATATATCAGTAACTTAATTTTTGTATTAATTTTTTATTATTTCAATTATTTCAGTTCATGTTGTTACCTATTTTACAATGTTTTCTTGAATTGTATTAATTTTGTTGCATATTTTGTTCATGTTAATGTTTTGTTGATTCATTATTCATTTTTGTTCATGTTGTTGCTTATTTTATGATCTGTGAGACAGTATGATTACCTATGAACCAAGTCTTTTTTAAAAAACAATGCTATTATACTTTGATTAATATGAAATAATACGTAATTGATTGCTGTTATGTTGAAACTTTATGTCATCAACTGAGTTTGACAGAGTTTAGATTCAGGTCAGTTTGGAGTTCATGTGTCCATGTACGTCCACATCCACATGGTGGAAATAAACTGTTTCTCTGTTCATCAGGTTGGACTTTGTCTATGATCTGTTTGAACACGTCCTGAGTCGCAACAAACAGGACACTCTGAAGAGCACATCCAAGCACCGACGGCCCACGGTCAGCTCTCAGTTTAAGGTAAGGCCAGACAAGATCAAACCTTTAGACTCATAAGTCATCCAATATTAATATTATAATTATAATATACAGCAAATGTATGTTGACATGTTGAATTCAGTTGTTTCTGTTCTAACAGAGGTCTGTGATACAAAACAATAATTGACCCATTTGCTATTAAATATCACAAATGCTTGTCTGTTTTGAGTTGTTTGTTTAATATTCTCACTTTAACAGAAGAAAATCAACACTTAAGATGGGAATTTAAAAAAAAAAAATTGCCTAATAATTCTACACAATAATTGTGCACACAGAAGCCAAATGCCTACTTTACTTTCTTAAATGTTCAGATTGGAGTATTATTAAATAAAAAAATATTCAATTACTAAATACAAATATTCAGTTGTTAATTTTTTAAATAATATTTGATTGAATAAATAGATATATTATTAAATTGAATATGTAATAATTTGATATCAATGAATGAATTTATTGCTAAATTATTTGAGTAATATATTATTTATTTATTTATAGTTATTCATGTTTTATTAATTATTAAATAATTTTGCCTTTATTTCAGTATATTTAATCAATTCTATATATATAATATATATGGTTAAAGACAAATATTGAAATGAATATTTTGAATTGACAGCGGTGTCATTGTGTATTAATAAATTTAATCCTCAAAAGTGCAACTTGCCAAATAATTCACATGGACACTATAATGCTATTTTGCCGTAGAAGTTGCCGTACTCTCTTTGGCACCTTTGATAGATTCAAGTCAACACATCAAATAATTCATTATTTAAAAAAATCACAAGAACGGCCATCATTTGGACACAAATTTACCTAATAAGAACCAAAATAACCAAGTTAGTTTGACTGAAGTCCAATAGTAAACATGGTCTTCTGCACAGCTGGATGATTGGCTCATCATTTGAATGATGTGTGTTGGAAGAGCGATATGTCTAAAATATGCAGGACAGTGGCTCTCTTGGACCAAGGTTGCAGACACTACCTATCCCATGACCAGCCACCAGGGGGATGTGAACGCATTTTAGCTTCACTTTTAAAGGTTTATCATGGCATCAATATCAAAAACAGTCAATAATAATTACATATAAATAAATACATAATTACACATAACCAGACCAGTCGTTAAAGCTGTAGACAAATAAAAATGATGATCTATATATAGTAACGTTAAAGAACAACTGAACAGACAGTTACTAATGATGCAGCTATAACACAAGAGTCTGTCTGTCATGACTAGATTAGGTCAAATTAGATTACATTAGATCTTTATTGACCCTTGATCAGAATGTACACACAAGAAATACTACAAGAAAAAAAACAATACAATGACAAAAGACAGTAGTGAAACATTGCTGTTGTACATTGGAAAGAACAGATATAAACAAGTGGCAAATAATTTAATAATACTTATGCTATGAGATGTAATATTGTAGTATGCAGAGTATGTATATTTGTGTGTATAGTTTAATAATCATAACAGTGATATATAATGTGTTGGTTTTTTTGCAGGATTCTCTTCACTCCCTGATGGCCACGCTCTGCACCTCAAACCCATATTTCATCCGATGTATCAAACCAAATACACAGAAGGTGAGAACTTTATCAGTAATCACACACACACACACACACACACACACACACACACACACACACACACACACACATTCTCGTTTACATGTTTCATGAGGACCAAGTTTGTAATCAAGTAGGCATTGGGTAGTGAGTGTAAACACATTTTTTAAATTAAAAAAAAATTCTAAAATTTGAAAATAAATAAATAAAAATAATTTAAAAAACATAAAATAAATAAATAATAATATTAAAAGAATTCTAAATAAATAATGAAAAAAAAAAATGAAAAAAAAATCGAAAAGAAATAAATGAAAATGAATGAATAAATAAATAAATCATAATAATCAATAAAATAAATAATGGTAAAATAATTAACAAGAATAATATTTCAATAAATAATGAAAAAATACACAAAAATAAATCTTTTTTTTTTAAACTACATCTTCAAACCTGATTTGCACCTGTTTTCCCTCATGCTTTATGGGGACTTCTGAAAAAAAGAATGTATTTATAGGGCCACATCATTTCTATTTTACTAGTGGAGTCCTTTATTTATATTTAACCCTCGTGGGGACTTGAATATTGGTCCCCATAGTGTCAGAGGTCCCCATGGTGTAACTGTGAAAACATATCAATGTCCCCATAAAGATAGGAATACAAATACACACACACACAAATGCCTGAGGCCAACACTGCCAGGTTATCAGTGTGTGTGAAATGGGTTTGTCTTTTAATAATCCAACAGTATAACCAACCAACCAACCACAGACAGGAATGAGGAGTGTTGGGCCCTTTGGGTGCCCTTTGACCCCTGGTTTCCTAGCAACAGGATGGAGAAGTGGGGAATGCAGGCTAATGTACACAAATGACATACAGAAGAGGGCGGAGGATTCCATTGTCTGGGTGGTGTTTCCCACCGCCGCCTACACATAATCAATCATTTCATAAAATATGAGCTGAAGGTCATTAATCATCCCACATGTTATGTGATCAAAGCCCGATTAAAAAGGATCTTAGGTTAAATGGCTTCAATGGTATAGAAATTCACATCACATTTTTCTGACTTAACATTAGTTCTTATTTCTGTTTGTAATTTAAAAATTTCAACATGCAAAACATATTGCATAATATGCTCACTTTCACTAATGGTATCACATTTTTACACAACACATTCACCACTGGAAAAACACAACAATATTATTACTAACTTAGACTTAGATCTGGGGTAATCAGGACTTCTTTTTTTTTTTTACCACAAACAACCAAATTAAGATAAGATAGGATTTATTTGTAACATTCACAGTTATTCTATACATTGTGTGTATTTTTGTACCTGTAGCCAGTAGTGGAAAAAACCTGACTTGCTGTACACGTGATAAAGTATAGAAATATTTACATTAAAAAAAGGAGCTCTTGTATGTACAATTTGCAATATTGACATTTGTTTGACTCATTTATCTTTCTCACTGTGCTCCTCATTTCAGATTTTTTAAAGCACTACTGTTGTTTTTACTATATATTTACTAGGAACAAAAAAAATACCTTTGACCTGATCATCATTCATACATACAGCCTATAGTGTATACCTAAGGATATTTACCTTTAGAGTTACGCAAAGTGGGCTTAAAACTATCTCTAAAAAATCTAAAAGGTATTGAATTGAACTGTCTGTTACCATTAGAAAACAACTCTGCTTCTTTAACAGACAGAATGTTTATCATTTAATCAAATGCTGGTCAAATGGGGCCTCAAACCTCTACTGCAGTTAAAATACTTGCCCTGTGTTGACAATATCTACAAAATGTGTTCACAGTTTTAAGAAATGGAGATTTTTCTTTAAATTCTTTAAAACTTATTAGGGTTTAGAACCAACATAGTTCCTATTGAGCACTGATAGGACATTATACATGGACATTCATTTGGGCCCATGACCTTTGACTTTGAGGGACCTTGGAGGTGACCAATATTTGGATTTCCAACAATCTTCTGCTGTGAAACTACAGTTCAGATTCATTTAAATATTTTATGGGTCTGCCTTTGGACAATGTCTACCAAGTTGGTTCAGTTTTGATTGATTGAAGTATTGATTTAAAAAAAAAAAAAAAAAAAAACCTTTACATGTAATGGTCCATATTTTGATATCAGTATCGTTCCTATTAGAGGTAAGATCTGGCCTAAAAAAATCCAGCCTGACCCGACCCAGGCCCGCAGGTATTAAAGCCCGACCCGGCCCAAGCCCGACCAATTAACTTCATTTGCAGGCCCGAGCCCGAAGCAAACCTGAAATTTAATATTTTATTTGTGAGGAAAAGGAAGGAGGAGGGGTGATTTATGATTACAAATTAAAGCCAGTCTTTTGTAACAAAATCTAAGTTAAATAAGACTGTATACATTTACATCTTTTATACTTCTGTGTCTGCAGAGGCTACATTAACTGACAATTTTCCATCATTGACGGATTTCTTTAAGAGTTGACGGGAAAAATTTAAGGTCGTCCGACATTTTGACGGGTTGAAAATTGGACCATAAACCACAGCAGCAGTACGTCCTTAAGCGTCCTAGCGCGGCACTTTAAGAGAGAGAGACAGAGAGACAAAGAAGAACAATGACGGGTGGATAATAAACAGACACAGGAAGGAGTTCTTTGAATTGTCATTGAAAGACTTTAGTACAGTACGTGTTGTGATGAGGCGACTTCTGTTTTTTTGCAGACCATTTTCCTTTGTCTAGCATCCACACATTGTTTTAGTATCTATTTTTCTAAACATATATTTATTTTTTTTAAAGTCAGCGAGAGAGAAGCCTGTGCCGGCCCGACCCGAACGTAATAATTGACATTTTACTCGGGCTTTAGATCTTACTTCTAGTTCCTATTGATCACAGATAGAAGTCTTATATGGACTGTGGTTGAGTTCTCATCCACTGAAAGTACCGTCCATTTCAATTGTTAGATTGATCTTCTGCATCCACACCACAGGACCGGACCATAGAGACAGAACCTGACAACCTCACACATTCAACTGTTGATTGATTTTTGATAGAACATGATGCTGACGTACAGGGAACTGTTTCTTATCTGTTTGTTTAGAATCTGTTCAGGTTGAATCTGTGCAGACATTGACCCAGATATTGACAGACTATCCAGCAGGACTATTCTTAGACCAGTGCATTATCGATGGCTGTCTGGATGCCTTGTCGACTCATTAGTAACGTCATTCCAAATGCCAGATGAGTTGGTCCTGAAATAGGAACAGAGATAAAATCAGACGCATCGATGCGTGACGTCAGTAATGATCCGAGGCTCCAGACGCTGTGACAGCGATGCTCCATCATCAGACAATGTTAATCTGTCACCAGAAGAAAAACAATACACCTGAATGTGAAGGCGTTTTTCTGATCCTAATAAACACCCCCAGTAACCTAGTATCCAGATGAGCATATTATGTACATTTTATACATTATGTCACCAACAGTCATTAGTTTTCGGTGACAATTCAAACGTTGGTCATTTTTGCATGATTTCTTTAATCCTCATCCATCCACCCAGATTCCTACATTAACACCCTTCTACCAAGTGGGTACAAAATGCGCACTGACACGTTCAGAATTTGACATTTAACCTAGAACCCAAAATAATAATGCATATTAACCAATGTTAATCATGCATGTTAATGTTAAACATTGACGTATGACAGGATGAAAAAAAATTTTTAAATGGCTTCGTAGATGCCGCCATTTTTTAAATTATTTGTATTGTATTCTGGGAAATTTCTCGTACCCCTCCATTTGGAATATGCTTCTGGAAAATCTCCGTTTGAAGGAGTATAAAGCCCTTCCCCCTACCCCTCTGCCTTAATGTGCATTGGGACACCCCTACCTCTACACATGGACACGCAAAACAGAGGGGAAGGGGTAAGGGGTGAAATGAGATTCAGCCTTAGTGTCAGCCCTGTGACAAACTGGGGACATGTCCAGAGTGAACCCGGTCTTTGCCCATAGGTAGCTGGGATAGGCTCTCACAGACCGCACAACTGTGATGAGAATAAAGCAGGTTCAGAAGATGAATTAATCCATGAATGAATATGACCTTTTATAACATGAAGTACAAAGTATGCACAGTAATCCTGCCTGGATACCAGAAAGTTAATGTGCAGAAACAGCTAAATAGAAATGCATCCAAAACCTCAAAGTAAAAATGGTTCTCTCCTCTTCTTCCTCATTCTTTGTTCTGTGAACTTGATATTTAATACTTGTACATAAAGTGCAAAATGTGCATAATATGTTCACTTGGATATAAGAAGGTTAAAGCAAGAAAAGCTGATATAAGGTTTTTTTTATGATACAGACACTATACTGATGGAATATTAAATATCTGAAACAGAACAGGCCATTCTGTCCTACTCAGTGTTGTCCCAGTGAACCGTGACATGTATGTAGATGTAAATGTCCAGAATGAGGACACACGTGGCATGTGTGTCATCCTCGGGGACACCAGCTGGACAGGCAGCGTGTCTTTACGAGGCCAAACAACACCGTCTGGACTCTAATTCAGATCGAATGTTAAACAAGGACGTTTGATGACTTTAGAATTGGGCTTAATGTAGTGACGAAGGGGAGGGATTGGAGGAAGCCCCAGGGGAAACCAGGGTCAGGGGAGTCAGCACGAGGCCCCTAAAAGCCCCCAATCCCAATAAAAGCCCCCCCTTACGAACCCCCTGAGGCACCCGTGTCATCTGCCTGTTCCACTCTGAGCAGGTGAACACATCCACGAACGCAGATGTTAAAAAAAGACAGAAACCTTCATCTCGAGCTGCAGGATTCAGTCAAAAAGACAAAAGTGTGAAATCTGATGAAATAAACAAATAGAATGAGTCTAATTACTTCATTAAAGGAAATGCACAGATGACTGATAAACCTTAGCACTGAGTGAACGCAGTAGGAAAAGTGTTTACAATTATTCTGTGATAAAATAAGTGATTGCTATTATACATTATTTACTCAGTTGATTGTTTAATTTACTTAATTCTTCATAACATTTTTGTTCATTTTGTTGATTTATTTTATTTTTTACTTGTTTTCTTGATTATTTTGTAAATTTCTTTCCTGTAGAGATATTCCAACCATTTTTTTGTCCAAAATATAGATTCCTTTTGTAAAGCTCCCGCTCCTTTTTCCTTCAAATATCATTTGCTTAAACAGAAGATTCACAGCTTTCATATTTATTAACCTTCATTTAACCAAGAAAAACATTTAAATTGAGTTAAAAAAATCTCTTGCCAAGTCTCATGGCCAAAACAACAGCAGAAATGACTGACAGTAGAGATTTCATCCATACATCTGCACTTAAAATGAACACTTATTAAAACACAACATAAAACATTGAACTAAAAACATATAAAATCTTCAGTTGTTTAAAATGTGCTAAATGTAGACAACAATGTTCCTTAAAAGCATCTCAAAGGGGAACGTACATCCAGATTTGTCATTTTCCAATTCAACTATGACTTTGAATGTATTAATCTAATCCAATATTGGTTTGGAGAGATTATTGTAATCAGTGTGTGTGTGTGTGTGTGTGTGTGTGTGTGTGTGTGTGTGTGTGTGTACTCAGGCAGATGCTGTGATTCATCATAGCTTAAATTTGTAGTATTTGTGACATTTTTGGGAAAAGCTGACTGTTTTGGAAGTGTTGGACAAACTTACTGGTTAACTGATGGGTTGACAAAGGGTTATTTTGGGTGTAATGACGTGGTGTTGTGTTGGAAAGGCCTGCAGATGGTAAGTGGAGTCTGTGGAAATATCAATATATTGACAGAATGGATAATTGTGTGACAGTTCATCTGAGAACCACACATGTAATTTGTGCATGTTCTGCATGTATTCAAAACGTAAAAGCTTACGTAAAACTAATTTAATTCAATTAACTTTTATTTATAGAGGCCAGTATCACAACAAAGTGTCCTCACAAGGTTTTAAAGAAATTGTTGCCTTGTATTGTTGAGTTGGGTGGAAGTTTTTCTGCCAAACTGAAAATGCTAATTTTCAAATTTGTAAACAAAAACCAACAACTTATTTTAAAGTGAGTGTTAACTTTGGAATGAAGACTGTTGATCTATAAATGTTTCCACTGTTTTTGCACTATTTGCAATTTGTTAGCTTCAAAGCATACTTTCCCAAGTCATGCACTATATGAACAAAAATATGTAGACAGGTTCAGGTTTTCTTTCCATCATTTTTGTTACCTTTTTTTTTTTTTTTAATCTCGCCCAATATTGGTTGGGAGAGATTATTGTAATCACCGTGTGTGTGTGTATATGTCTGTGTGTCCGCAGAGACATATCATGCTATAACTCAATGAATACTTGAGATATCACCATGAAATTACACAGGCATATACATATAACTAATGCACATCAGATGCAATGATCCATTTGAGTAAAGGTCAAAAGTCAATGTCACAATTAACAAAAAGTTCAAAATCACATTTTTGGTTATAATGGAGGGTCATAGAACTTTCAGATTGGTACCAAACGATGCGGAATGAAGATTGGTGTTATCACCCACAACCAATAGATTTTGAGATCTCTGAAGGTCAAGGGTGACATGTCGCAAAATTAACTTCTGTAACACTGTTTGTGTGTGTCAAGCATAGACATGTCACACTATAACTTAATCAATACTGGATATGTTATCATAATATTTCACGCATATATACATATAAAAAAATTATCAATATTGCAAAAGGTCACAATTAACTAAAAATCACATTATTGGCTCTAATTCAAGAACAGATTACCATAGAAACTTGAGATTGGCACAAAATAGGGGTGAGAGTAGGCACTCTCTGAATACGTGGTCCTTAAATTTTGTTCACTTTGTGTCTCATTTTGTTCATGTAACTCATTAGTTTTTTTTTATTTATTTTGTTAATTTGTTGATTACTTTGGCTTTTTTAGTTTATTATGTGGCATATTTTAATGTTGTGTTTTATTTCTATTTGGTTAATTCTTTGCACATTTATTATGTTTTATTTATTTGTTAATATACAAGCAAGCAGTCCAATCCAAGTCCATGGGCTTTCCTGGTGAATCAGTGTTGTAGAAGTTAATGTTGTTTCTATGGTAACTACGGAGCCTCTCAACATCAAAACAGGTCATATCTGCTGACCATGAAAAGATGAATAACTGCATTTTACACCATTATTCATTTATTTTATTTACATGTATTTATAGGGTTAGTGGATCAGCAAGTATTAAACAGTTTAGATCACTAAATAATGTTGGTTATATCTTTCTGTTTAAGGTTAAAATGAAAAATATTAAAGATTTTATAGATGAGTAATGATAATGCAGTAGCAGACCAGCTGTGACAGATTTCCCATCATGCCTCATCAATAAATACATTTAGTCCCAATGATCGGTCTGCATCAGCTCCGCCTCAGAGAATGGACACAGAGTCGCCACGTTTGAATGTAAACAGGCTGATCCATGCCGCCGGGCCCTACAAGTGGCCCGCACAAATTAGCCTCAGCAGGAGACGCATCGCCATGACAACCACCACCCCTCACCCCCCCTTCTCTCTCTCTCCACACAGAAAGGGGAGTGGAGTTCAGGGTATGGAAGCCTTTGTTTGACTGTGTGTGTGTGTGTTGTGTGTCAGAGCTGACCAGTGTGTTGTGGAGGAGCAGACGCGCAGACACACACAACAGCAGTAGCAGAGGCTTTTGGGAAGTTTTCTGACATTTTCTGTTTGTCTCCAATTTGAAAAACCACAAGCGAGCGGTGCCAGAGGCTACGATGAACGGTGAGACCTGATGCATGTGTTAATGCGAGCGCGGTGGCAGCGGTGGCGCGTTCAAGTGCATGCTTGTTGCACAGGGGTGTTTGAGAATCCACCGGTGGGGATTTAAAGCGGTGAAATCAGGTGGGAAGTAGCGGTTCGTGTTCAGATATATGACAGATGCATAAAGGGGGTCTGTCATTGTTGCATTATTTTTAGTTTTGCAAAGAAAGAAAGGCATGTCTGATGGTGATGTTGAACTGAATGTGTGGAAATGCAACTCCTTACCTTGACAGATGGCTCAAATAGGGACATTATCAAGCAGTTTGTGAAATTATTAGATATAATTTGGAATGACAGCACATCATATCCTACTTAACTGATCAGTTAATGTAGACTTTATTCAATATGAGCAAAGAAATAGAGCTGCAGAAGTGAATCAGTCAACAAATGCACTTCATGATTTTCCTTTTCCTTTTTAGAAAAATCCAGTTGTTTAATATAAGAAAGTGACAGTTTCTGCAGATAACAGCAATCAGTCATTAGTGCCGTGTAATTGCATCATGTACACGAAGAACATGGCAGCTCCCTGTTGGTCTTAGTTGGACATGAGAATGTTCAGTGTCCGATACAATACAGTTTAAATGTCCAAATACAAAGGAAGGTCTGATTGGATGTAACGCATGCAGATCAGTGGATTTTAAGTGAATGGCGATGGTTAGATTGGAGCTTGAGAGGTCAAATATGAATGTGTTTGAACGCACACTGAGTAACCGTGCAGATAATGACATGATAATGAAGGGAAAGTCATTCAACATCCATAATAGACTCTGAGGTCTGGCCTCATGGGAAGTCTTCCGTTTGTAGAGGACCCATGCACATTTGATCTGTGAAATGTTCTCTTATGACACTGTGGTTTTGAAGTTTCAATGCCCGTTTTTTTCATTTAGGTTTGAGATTCCACAGATTCCAACATTTTCCCATATCCATATAAACCTGATTGAAAATGTCTCGTCTGACTGAGGTGGTGGCACGAGGATGTTATAGTCATTTATTAACAAAGAAATCATTTGCTAAAGACAAAACAATCAATTTGCTTTATTTGTGCAGATGTCAGACTAAAACGTATAAATACAGGGTCACCACAGTGTCCTAAAAGTCTAGCATTTTGTAAATTTACAAATCTGCATGTAATACCTTAAAAAGTATTACAATTCAGATGGTAGGTCTTAAATTGTGTTACAAAAAAGTTAATTCTCCAAGCTGCTAAAAAACTCATGCTATTCGACTCAGTTCTCTTTATTCCAACCAAACAATTTATATTGAAATTAGGGACCAATTATCGACAACTTTGCCCCCTGTGAGAAATTACTGAATGGTGGCAATCAAGGCGCTGGAGTGAATAAATACATTTTATTAAATTCTACGAATCAAACGTTTTTTTTTTGCCAGTTTGGTTGTAAAATGGCCATTACTTCTGTCCTAAATAATCTCAAAGTTAAGTTATAGAAACCTGTAGGAACCCTGAAATATAACAGGGCTGCAATGATCAGTTGACCAATAGTTGACTGCAGGTAAAAATAATGGTGCAATAGTTTATGCTGTGTTGCTATGACAACACCCCCATGCCCAGTGAATACTATTCTTGGTTCTTAGTCATGTTATGCACTTTTGTTTAAGTGAAAATATTTATTTGATCACTGATTGCAACTCTTCAATATTTCTAGTTATGTACAAACCTTGGGGGGCACTGAAATTTTCCTTCAAAAAATGCACTTTGATTTAAGGGGAAAAAAGTACTTTATTGGTACATTAAATATTTGTAATGCAATGTTTCAGTTTGTTAAGCATTTACATTTTTGTGCTTTTTAATGTCCTTGTTAAAAGAATGCAAATATATTTTATTGCTCCAATAAATATAAATAAGAGCCCCTTTTAACGCTTCATAATCATTACAGTAGTCTGTGATTTTTGTGGACTGTTGAAATACTTATTAGTTGCAGCTGCAACATATAATATGTCTCCTTTTTGTGCTGTTGTACAGCCAAAACTAGGTGTTGCACTGAACAAACCCTACCAGCCACAAAAGAAAACCACCCAGATAATTCAATAGCTCCACATTTAAATTCCAGACACATTCAAACAGTAGTAGATCATCTGCAAAAGCCAGCAACAGGTTATATTTCCATCACTATTGGAAACCTGATTGCTGTCTTCGCATTGAATGAACCTCAACATCGAGAGGTTTCCTTTGTTCGTGATGTGTTCGAGAATTTCTGACCTGTACGAACCCCCCTCCGAACCAGGTCAGGCTAAATCCAGCAGGGTCAGGGATTTAGACTGGATTTATGTCCTTCTATGACCAGCAACATTGTTCCATGGATTCCCCAAAAACTCTGAGCAGGAGCCCCTATAGAGCACAGAGTGTTAATCCCTGCTGGCTCCCACATTCAGACTTTATTTGAAGCTTTCGGGCAAAGAAACACAGAGGTCTGCACATGCTCACAGACACATTTTACAGACACAAACAGAATTATATTTGATTTAGAGGTTCTGCAGAACAACTAACAATGTTTTGCTGCAGAGATTGGACGATTAGCCTCAGTGCACCAGTTTCTTTGTCGTCATTGATCAAAGATTCAATCATTACCTTTCAGGAAACCAGAATTCTGCTCTTCTTTTCCATTCTCTGGTGACATTTTTGAAAATTTAGCCCATGATGGAAGATTTTGGCTTTTCACAGACAGGAGGTTTGACAAGTGATTGACAGCTTTAATTACCAGTTGCTGTCAAGATTCCATCAGACTTGACTGTGTTGCTGAACTCCATTGAGGCATTAAGCATCTTCTAATCATCTCTCTTTAGGAGACAAATTATGTTGTTTTTTTCTTGATTATTCATTCAGAAAGCAAAACTGTAAAATTATTGGCCTCTTTGGGAGTGAACCTTCCAGTATCTGGGTGAACTTATTATGCACACTGCACTTCTTGGATTTTACCTGTTCTAAACTACCACCAGTATTATTATCTTCAACAGTTTTATGAATTAAACAAATTTTATAAGAAACTGTGAGGTGACCTTGTTCTGATATTGGCTTCTACAATTACACTTGAATTTAAACATTTAATTGTCTCAGAATCAGTGTTATTGGCCAAGTTTGCACAAGTAGAGAACTTGACTTATTCTGATATCTGTGCTTTAATATTAAAAGTAGAAAAAATTAAGATATTTTTTTCAGCAAAATATATCAACATCTGAACATATACCCAACGTCTCCACTGCCATTGATCCAACTCCATAGGTTTTACTGGTGAATCAATGTTGTAGAAGGTGACATGTTTCCACGGTAACTACGGAGCCTCTGAACGTCTAACAGGTCATATCTGATGACCATGAAAAGATGACAACCTATATTTGACACCAATTATTGACATGTATTACTAAAATTGCCTTTTAACATCTTGAACTGATATGTCCTCAAATGTTTAATCTTCCAGTATCCGAGTGAGCATTTCATGCAAACTTAACATTTTATGGCACAAAAGGTCATATTATTTTTCATGTGTTACAAATATTTTTTCTTTAAGTTCCATCCCTCATCAAAGCTGCAATTGGAATCAGTCTTTACTTTCTTCATCCCCAAAAGTTGGTGAATAAATGGCAAATATTTAACATTTGGAAACCAGACTGAGAAAGTCTGTGTAATCAGTAGAATCTGCACCTTCAGACAATGTGAAAGACTAACAGCTCATCCTCAGTTCACTTCTTCCTCCGTTGTCGATTCCCAACCCCCTTGGGAGCGACCTGCCACGCCCCCTTTTGTCCTGCTGAATACTCCAAATGCTGTCTTTTAGCGAGGAAGTCAGACTGAGAAAGACACTGGATTGACCCCTCCATGCTATTGTTGTCATGTGAGAGTCTGCCCCCCCCCTTCTATGTGCTACTGATTTACAGGTTTATTTTATCCAGTGGGTTTTATGGACACTTGAATTCAGAACTAAACCTGAGTAAATATCATTTTCAAGTACAACTGTCCCTTTGTTTTCAGATGACACGGGTCCATACTCATGTTTGGTCCATTTTAAGCCATTTGTGCAAATTACAAGCAACAAGAATACTATTAAGAAACATTTGAACTTTCTTTTCCCTTCTGTAATTTTTATTAAGTTAACAGTCATTTTCCCCCTCAGAAAACTACATGCACATATACAATCTTTTGGTAAAATTCATTTTTCATGTATTTTATTACCTTGTATATATTCTTTTTTGTTGGTATAGATTTGTCATCTTATATATTTCAGATTTTATTCTATTCTACATTTGAATCACAGCTAATTTCAGACATTTCCTATAATATGATTGGACTTACATTCTTACCTCACCTTCACTCACACATGCACACTCTCATAGACTAGTACTGTAGGCAGCTGCTGCCATGCAAGATGTTGCCAGACCTACTGGGAGCAATTTAGGGTTCAATATCTTGCCTAAGGACACTTGGACGTGTGGACAATCAGAACCAGGATTTGAACCTTCAGTCATTGGATGATCTACTCTACCAACTGAACCATAGCCACCCGGGATGTGTTATCTGATGGATTTTTGTAATTTGCTGTGTCTTATAATCCATAGATTTGAATGAGTCAGAGCTGAAAAAGCATTTCTTACTGGCACAGACTGTTTCCTGCTGCTTCATTAGAGCCAATTGGGGAAAAAAAACATGGTGATGCATTGGATTTTACTCATTCTTGTTATAGAGTAAAACAACAAATCAAATGCCTGTGGTCTGGACTAAAACTGTGTCTTTCATAAAATTTCTACAGAATATCTCAACCTTGACAGTAGTTCCTACAAAAGAACAAAGCATGTATTCATGCATCATATTCTTTGAGGCCCATAACAATTTTTTCTCTGCAGGAATCGGTCTCAGTATTTCACAATCCTTTCACAGCTGCTTCATTTCATTTACTGACAAAAGTTCTAGTAGAAAACATTCAAATCAGTCTTTGTGAAAGAGAAAATGTCAAGGATGGAAGTGAGAAAAGAGTTTCCTTCTCACAAAAAAACGAATGAAAAAGTAGGTCTGACAAACTGTAGACGAGGAGAAGGAGAGCAAAAGGGGGAGTTTTTGACATCCCAGAAGAGGGGGAGAAAAAGAGGAAACGATGGAGGCGAGGGCAGCTTCCTGACACCGTCTGGCTTTGTACGCCTTAGCTCGGCCGTATGCTAATGCCAGTTATGCTAATGCATCTGTTCTGCGGCCGGTGTTAAAGTTAAAGGGCGCCATTCAATCACTCATTGAAGATGTGGTTGTGAATTGGCCTCTCTTCATCTCAGCAGCTCAAATGGGCCATCAGCAGGCTATCAGGAGCAACGGGCAACGAATAAAGAGGGCATT
The DNA here is from genome assembly GCA_020466265.1 of Siphamia tubifer. Classification (NCBI taxonomy): domain Eukaryota; kingdom Metazoa; phylum Chordata; class Actinopteri; order Kurtiformes; family Apogonidae; genus Siphamia; species Siphamia tubifer. The sequence goes on from CM035799.1 coordinate 12,661,745, forward strand.
ACGATAAGTATGAAAGCCCTCTCTTATTCAAACGCCCACTGAGGTTACAGGGCGCGAGTGGACCCCGGGAAAGTGGCCCTCGATCAATGCACTTCTGTGAGTAATAACGCTATCTCAGTGCCAAGTGTGTGTTTTGGGTTTCTGCGATTGACCACTGGTTGCTGCTGTCAGACGTACTTCTCTGTCGGAGTCAAAGATGTGAATGCGTGGAATGCAGATTGTTTTGGTCTTGTTCGTGCGTGGAAGTGACGCCTGGTTTTGCTGCAGACGTCACAGCCATTTCATCATTTGAAGGGATTTAAAAGTGTGTCCCAGTATCTGAGAATTCGGTCATTGCATCATCAGTGATCCTGTTTATATACACACCAATATTCAGATCACTATCTAATTTCTGGAGTGATCAGATTATTTAACTGATCGTATAGACAGGGTTAGAGCTGCACAATATTGGCAAAACTAGTGATATGTGATGTAGGTGTACAGGTTTGCAATAACAATATTGCATTATTTCCTGTTTACCTAAACCAATTTAATCTACCAAGACAAATGTTCCTCAACAATAGTAAAGTGAGCCAGTTGTTTTGTGTGATGAGTCAATTATTTGTAATTTAAGCCAAAATACTGTTCTACTATAATCAATGAAACAATTCTGTTCAAGAACATGGTGATGCTGCAACTGTAGACCTTCAAATTTAAACCTTCAGACACAAACGTCATCAAGTATTTTGTCATTTTATTGTGTGTAAATGGCATGAATGTATTTCATAATAATAAAAGTACCAGAGTTCCACCTTTTATCCAAGACATTTAATAAAACAGTATTCAGCTGTTTGTCTGCTATAGTAAATATTGTATCTAAAAATGAAATCCTTAAATATAAGTGCTCAACCCATGCCGAAAGTTGTGCTCTGTAAATATTCCCACCTTTTCAACATTAATAACTTAACTGTTTTTGTCATTTAAGACTATATGAATAAAATGTGATCGATTGATTGTTCTTTTACTGTTTCTACCCAAAGTCCGTAGAACATATAGTCACTCCAATTGTTCTTTTCATTGCCATAAACAGCTGCAATACACCAGAATGGAGTCACAATCGAAAATCAATCTGCACAGCCATCAAGCCCTGCACTGAATAAAAGAATTCAGCGCTGTTGGCAGCCTAGACAGTCAATACTGTTGTGAAAGCAACTGATGGCACTGAATTTTTGTGTCCTGGGGTGGGCTTACAACCAAACAAAGGGACATCTTATCAAATGTACAAGAGCATCCAAACAAAAAGAGACTATAGGTTTAGCTGACTTTACACATGCACAGATGGCACTACTGAATGGTTCCCATTTAAAATGTTCTTTTATCCGTTCCTTTTTCCTCTATAGATGCCTGACCATTTCGACCAGACAGTGGTTCTGAACCAGCTCCGATATTCGGGAATGTTGGAGACGGTGAAGATCCGACGCACTGGTTTCCCCATCCGCAGACCTTTCCAAGACTTCTGCTCCAGGTTAGTACTGTCCAAAATCCACAAACAAATCTACATTACAGCATCTTCCATTATTATTGTGACTAAAGGGTTTGTCCATAACCGAGTCATTAATTACTTTCATGACTTTATTAACATTTATTTAAGACGTATGGCCTTTGACCTTAAGTGACCTTGAAATGTCAAACAAATGTCAATTCATTTCTTTTAATATGCCATTGAAATCCTTGAAAATGCTTACTCCAGATCCCAACTTAAATGCATCTTTGTTCCTGTCCTTTCAGGTATAAGGTGCTGATGAGAGGCTCGATGATGCAGGATGACCCCAAAGGACGCTGCGTTGAACTGCTGCATCTGTATGACAGCAGCAGTGCAGATTGGCAGCTTGGAAAAACCAAAGTGAGAAGTCAAATTTACAACACTAATATTTATATAGAGAAACATTTGAGGTGAAAGGAAAGTGATCCTTCCCTGGATTGACTGAGAGGATGGATTTAACTTTTTCAACTGATTTATTGCAAATTGAGCAATTTCTTCAGACATCTTCTCTGATGAAACTGATATAAATTATTTTCCCAATTTATATCTGTCTTCCTTGGGACAATGTCTGCAAAGTTTCTTTACAGTTTTGAGAAATTTAGATGTTTACATTTTTGCTAACTTTTTAAAAATAGTAAACATTGGCCTGTACTAATAATGATCCATATTTTGATGGTTTATAACATGCAAATAGTTACAGATATCAATATAATGACTGTTCAGCACTGATATGAAGTCATATCTGGACTTTGGTATAGGTTTATGACCTTTGCCTTGAGTGTCCTTGACAGGTAAACTCAAGGTCACAATTTCAATAGGATTTTCTGAAACTACTGGGTGGATTTTTTTCTTAATTCTGTATCTGTCGTGGGACCTTGTTCACATACATTTAGAGAAATTTAATTTTGAAAATTTTCACAATTTTTTTAAATATTAAAAAAATTGCCTCTACTTCTAATGGTCCACATTTCTATGGGTTATAACATATAAATGGTCATAAATATCAGTATAGTTCCTATTGATCACTGATAGAAGTCATAGGTGGACTTTGATTGAATTTGTTCAGTTGTCCTTCAGTAAATGCCCCCCTCCACATCACCACTCATATTGTTAGATTAATCTCCCACACATAGTCCACATAGACAGAACTTGACAATCTCACACATTCAACTGGGGATTGATTCAGATGAAACAGGACGCTGAAGAACAGGGTGGTCTGTCCTATTTTTAAACATTCAAACAGATTCACACTTGAGGATCTGTGCCCTGTAAACGGTTTTGTTGAAGCTTCATAAACCTACAGGGGCAAGTCCATATCCTCAAAACCTTCTTTCTATGCTCAGATTTACATTTCTGGTCTGTTACAGCTGAAATACATCCTCCTCTGTTCAGCCCTCCACCGTATAATTGACTCCGTTCTGTCAAACCCTCCTGGTCTTCCTCCCTGTTCTCTTGGATAACATAGAATATGATTGGACGCAGACTTGTTTAGCTGCCAGGAGATGCCAATCCATTTTGGCTGCTCCCTGCTCCCCTCAAGGCTTAATTTGGATTTGTGGGTCTTGATAAATCCGGCTTGGCGAATGCGTTACCTGTATGTGCGTGCCTGCGTGTGTATGTGTGAGATCATGAATAATTTAAGTCCAGAGCACCTGAAGCGTGGAATCCAACAGTTATTGGATCCAGGCTGCTTCCTCTCATTGAGTCTATCACATTCTGCTTCCACTACAGCAGATCTGTGTGTGTGTGTGTTACTGTGGGGAAATGACAGATGGGCGACACAGATCTCCAATCACAGCAGGGCAGTGTGATGCTGCAGGAGGTGATGATACATCCACTATATGGACAAATGTATGTTGACACATTGAATTTAGGTGTTTCTTCTCTACCAAGGGTTTGGGACACAAGAACACAAGGACTAATGTCAGAATATAGTTTTAAATCATATCACCAGCAAATCCCATGGAGTTTTAACAAATGACAGTGAATGGAAATGACACTTGTTTTAATAATAATGAATTAGATTTTTATAGCGCTTTTGAAGGTACCCAAATCACTTCATATCATTGATCCTTTGTTCATTCGCTCTCACATTCTCCCTTTGGTGGTGGTAAACTACATTTATAACCATGGTTACACTGAGGCAGACTGACAGAAAAATGGCTCACAATTTGCACCTACATCCCCTCTGACCACCAAGCATTCATACACTAGTGTGAGTGACACTGGAGGCAAGGATGGTGACGTGTCAAGGACAAGGACACAACGGACACACTACGACAGAGCGGGATTCAAACCGCCAATCCTTCGGTTGTACCTCCTAAGCCATGGCCATCTGTTTTATTTTTATTTAATAATATATTTACTGAAAACATTATTTTTCTTCTATTTTTTCCATTTTTCATATAATAACCCTCAACCTTAATCTCAGCTTGTACGAACATCTACATGATTAGGAAATTAACCCTGTAAAGCCCAAACCATTAAATCATTGAGAGAAAATTCCAGTTCTTTGAAACTTTGAACATTTTATTAATTATATCTAATTGTATACATCAGGTTTTCCAAGTAAAAAAAATCACACTGATCATGTAGAGCGCTTCAAAACTCATGTATCAAATATGATACATTTGATGTTATAGGTTTAAACATGGGAAAATACCTGATATTTGCTGAAAAAAACACCAAAATAAAGAGGATGATAATATGATAAATGGTGATAAATCACTTTAGAAATGTTACATGTGGAGAGAAATCCATTTGGGAACTGTCACAGAAGTAACAGTGGGTCTTTAAGGATTAAGTCTGTTGTTCGTGCAGTCCAGTCAGTTTGCTGTTGTGGGGCTGGCTTCTTTTGTGGTGCTGCCTCACAGTCAGATTTACACCAAGTCGGCCTCCGCGTCCTTTCATTCGACACATGTCCTGGCCATTGTCCAGGCGTGTGTTTTTGTCTTTTTACAGCCTCAAACTTAATTTCCTAGAAGTGATGGAGGCCCACAACATATTTTCTCGTGACAAGGCGACCCGTCACAGCCAGTGATGCTTCCCGGAGAGAATCCAAGTGAGCCGAAGCTTAGCAGGCTTTTGTGTAGCGCTAATTAGCATAGTCATGATTAAAAAGGATTAGTTGTGCAATTCATTGGCATGTAAATGCATGCACTTATACAGGAGGCCTTACCATGTGTGCACGTGGGACTCATGTCTGAAGTTGTTTAATAAAGTGTGTGTGGTGTTTGTTGATGTGTTTGCCTGTTATTTACAGGGTTCATACAGGTGCTTGAAATCCTTGAAAATACTTGAATTTCACTGTTGTGTTTTCAAGTTGTGAAAAGTACTTGAATTTCACTTTAAGTGCTTAAAATACTTGCAATTCTAACTCTGTGATGTGATTTATATTATTGGTCTATGTTATTTAGAGGCCAAGGTATTGTTTTTGGTTTGATTTGCTTCTTAGTTTAATGCAAAAACTATTCTTTGAATTCATACCAAATTGCTTTTTATAGATTGGCAGTGACCTTGAATAGATACCATTACATTTTGGGAAAAGTAGGTCAAATTAATTTTTATAATCTTTTTTTTCATTTACTTTTAATGGGTGAAATGTCAAATGTCTGCTAAAGTAAGATATAATTCAGCTAAATCTCTCACTAATTGAACATAAATCCAGTGTGTCCATTCGTTGACATTGATCCAACTCCATGGGTTTTACTGGTGAGTTAATTTTGTAGAAGATGATAGTGTTTCCATGGTGACTGCAAAGTCTCTGAAAGTCCAAATGGGTTATATCTGATGACCATGAAAAGCTGAATAGCTGTATTTTACACCAATTACTTACATAATTTAATAAGATTAATGGATTGGAAGTTATTAAACATTGTATATTGGTTGATGATTTTGGTGGCCAGTCTTTATGGGTTAATGAGATGATCTGTGTAATTCCTGTGAAGTCATGTGACAAATCCAATGGTGTTTGGTCTCTGATTAAAGGAATGAATGAAAGTGTGTGTGTGCTCATGCTCAGACATGTAGTGCATATTTCCATGTTAATTAACCTGCTTATTAATGATATCTAAACCATTTCAACTAATCTCATTAATACTTTACCCCAAGGATGTAACTCACAGTTTGTCTAGTTCAGTATTAGAGGATATGCTCCATCCTCCTGTTGCACCGTGACATTTCCCCACCATCTCCAAATGTCCCTTATCTCATTTTCCTGCGTCCCTGATCGGATTAAGCCCGCAGGACTCAGCGGGCCCACTTCCTGCATCAATAGACGACAGATGCATAAGTAGCTGGAACGTCAGTCCTTTCACACAGAGATGCAGTGAAATTGCTTATTGCCACAGTAACAAAAGCAGAGGAGGATCTGGGTTTGATTTATGTTGGCTGCTTTGTTCCATCCAGTTGTTCTTCTGGAAGTCTGTTAAATGGTGGTGTTAGAGAAAAACAAGGCACTGTCTGTTTATTTCCCTTCACTTGGACACATTTCATTCATAATGTGTGACAGTGATGAGTGTTTCACTGAAGTAGAAGGTCCACGGCAATGTTGCATTCACAGGAAATGTGACAAAATGTGTCTCAAAGTGTAAAAGAAACCTCACTTCATCTAATGGTAAAATGATACAAAATGTAATATATTCTTACTTAAATATCAGTATAAAATGTAGGATCATAAGAACAGATTTAAAGCAGGTATAAACAGTTAAATCAGCCTTAATATGGATATTCAGACAGAAAATGTATTAAAAACTATAAAAATAACAATGACGTATGAACAGAGTTGGATAAATTGGATACACCATATCCATCATGTTTCACAAAAAGGGTTGAAACAGAAATTAACTGAAAACTTTCATCTCCTCTCCTCCTTCTCCTCTCTTCTGGCCTTCTCCTGCTCTTCCTCCTCCTCTCATTTTCCCCCTCCTCTCCTCCCCTTCTCCAGGTTTTCTTACGGGAGTCCCTGGAGCACCGTCTGGAGAAGCAGAGGGAGCTGGAGGTTCTGAAGGCAGCCATGATCATCCAGGCCCACATCATGGGCTACATGGCCAGGTACAGTAGGACTTGCACCTGGGTTCTTTTGATTGACACTCAACCGACACATGCCCATTTCCCATCCTCATTGGTCCATTTCTTCTCACAGGAAGCAGTACAGGAAGCTGTTGCAGTGCATTGTGGTCATTCAGAAGAACTACCGGGCATTCTTTTGGAGGAGAAAGTTCTTGCTGCTCCGCTGGGCAGCGCTCACCTTTCAGAAGCGTCTGCGAGGCCAGCTGGCCCGCCGGGCATTCAGCCAGTTGCAGGAAGAGAGGAGGAGGAGGAGGAGGGAGGAGGAGGAGGAAGAGCAGCGCAGGAGGAAGGAGGAGGAGGAGGAGCTGGAGAGGTGGGTAGACATATTAAAGGAGCAGTTACAGGGAATTACAGTTCAATTACTGCAGATATTTAATATTGGAACAGTTAAGGGTGGATTTTCTTTTTTTTTTTTTTGTCCAATTTAATCATTCAGTTTTTTTGTCTTTGATTTCAGTTTAAGTTGAATTAGATTTACATATTTACTACTACAAAAGTGGCTTGCGTCTTATTTTAAGGATTCAAGTAATTTTAGTTAGGTTTGTCTTAAGATTTAAGATAACTTAATGTATAATAAAGTATACTATGTACTTTTCATCTTGTTTTGTGGGTTTCACTAGTTTCAGTTAAGTTTCTGTTAAGATTTAAGATACAAAAACCAAAATGCATAAAACAGGCAGAACATTTTAGAGTAAAACAGGAATTATAAAAGACTATTTTATTAAAGTTGAGTGAGTGAGTGAGTGAGTGAGCGAGCGAGTGAGCGAGCGAGTGAGTGAGTGAGTGAGTGAGCAACGTAATCCTAAATTATAAATCTCTGATAGATTTAATAAGATTTATTATTATAATGGTGTCCATATAAATGATGATATATAAAATATAATCAAATGCAGAAAGATGAATGAATTTCATATACATTTTTGACTTTTTCATAACATCATTCACAATCCCAATGCAATTCTCTTAGATAATGACAAATTAAATTTCCATAATTTTTTGTCCTGAAAGCAGTATATATTTAGAACACTGAATGTTCAGTGTTCAGAAATATGTTCTCATACTGACATTAGGATTTCATATTCTTCTAAAACACTGATAAATGTTTACTGACATGGTTTGATGTATCCCATTTGTCCAACCTGTATATTCTGTAGGATTAGTGGAAATATGATGCCATTATCAGACGGAAATGTTTTTTTCCTTTTATTTTTGGGAAATGATCTGATAATGTCGGTTCTTGTCTGATGTGGGTCGCTCTGTTTGTGTTTGTGCAGAGAAAGGCAGAGGCTGGAGGCTGAACGACTCGCCAGAGAGGTATGATGATGATGATGATAATAATAATAATAATAATAATAATAATAATAATAATAATAATAATAATAATAATAATAATAATAATAATAATAATAATAATAATAATAATAATAATAATAATAATAATAATAATAATAATAATAATAATAATGAAGTATACGCTCTCACTGGACCATTGGTCCATGAGGAACCACAGGTTCTATCGTAGCTTTAACTGACTTTGTGGAAAAGGTGTTAGTTTATATTTTATAAGTACTGATATAAAATCTGTTAATCAAAATAAAAAAAAAAAAATCATCATATTTATTATCATGATTTAATAATTATAATATAAGATTAATATAATTTAATCAGTATTCATTCAAATTAATCTCAGATTTAAATCAATGGATGCAAGTGAAGTTTCGTATGATTGTTTTAATTTTGATGCCATGTGTGAAAAGACAAAAACAAAAAAAAATAATTAAAAAAAAAAATTCAAAATGGAAAGTTCACTTTAAATGTGTTGAAGTTAAAGTCCGTTCTGAAAATGTGGGGTGATACAAAGTGTTGATATTTGTTGAAATGTCGTAGTTCGAGGTAATGGATTAACATCCTTCGAACTTGGTTCAGTTTTTCCTATGATTTAATACCTCGGTACAAGAGTCACTGTTGAAAAACCTAAGGCATAGCAATGTGAAGACTGGCACATTTTGAAACCTGCTGTTTTGTCAGTTCTATCATCAAAAATACACAAGTTTGACAAGTTGTAGCACTCAGCTCTGTATGGATTTAGTGTGTTGGCTGACACACACAAACACACACACACACACACACACACACACACAAACACACACACAGAGCCCACTTCCTTTTTAAAATATCAGATTATATGTGTTTTTATGTTTTATGTGACACTGTGCAGAGCATAAAATGAATTACTCTGTATAATTGACAGACAGACAGACAGACAGACAGGACCACTAGTATATTTATCACAGTATTCTGCAATACACCATTAACCCTTTTAAGACCCACTATAACAGACATATAACACATTTCTTTATGGGTTTTTTTTTTTGCAATACGTGTTTTGTATCTTGTTTCAGGGAGACTTTAACTTTCATAGAAATACTGAAAACAGTGTTATAGCTACAAATAAACAAAATTGATTTGGAATATTTAAAACCTTATTTATTATGAAAAACATGTGCAAAACTAAACTTTACAAGATTATAGGAATAAACTGAAATATTTTCCATTTACTCAAGCATTTGAGTTGGTCTAGATCATTATGTGTCCATGTTCTTCTTCCTTTTGGTTCTTTGGTGTCATTTGGATTCTGTGTGATAGTCTCATTGTGGACTAGTTGTAGGAAAAATAGCAAAAAAAAAACAGTCAACAAATATGTGAAGAAAAAAACAGCAAAACTTGACAAATACTGTACATAAACAAACATAGGAGTGGAACTGTTTTATATTTACTAGAATTCTCTGCTAAAAACTGAAATGCTGCTAAAACTAATAAAAAGCTTCCACCCTTCATTCTCAACCAATGCAGACCTCTACCCTAAAGTGTTCTAGACCAGTAGAAAGAACCCAATCTTAGCTGGTAGAGGACACCCAGTAACGGTTCAATAGTTACAGTAATTTGAATGACCATTTAAATGTTCTTCTTCTGTATTTTCTTCTTCTCAGGCTGAAGAAGCTTCCAAACTGGAGGAACTGCATCATGTACAGCAGCTAGAATCGCTGGTTTTGTCTCAGTCTGTGGTCGGAGTCACTTCAGCTGCCGCTCAGGTGGAGCTGGAGTCCTCTGAGGTCATAGAGGAGGTGTCAGAGGAGGTGTCAGAGGAGGAGGAGGCGATCCGGCCCCATGAGGCATCTCAGGTGGAGGAGATCCTGCGTCTGGAACGGGAGATCCAGGCCCTCCAGAGGCAGAAGGAGCGTCAGGAGCTGTCGCTGACCGAAGCCTCCCTGAACCGCCTGCAGCACCTCCGCGATCAGGAGCTCCGGCGCCTGGAGGACGAGGCCTGCAAGGCGGCGCAGCAGTTCCTCGACTCCCTGAACTTCGATGAGATCGACGAGTGCGTGAGGAACATTGAGAGCTCGTTGGGAGTCAGCGAAGGGGACGAGAAGGAGAAGGAGAACCGACAGTTGAGAGGACATGACGAAGAGGAGGTGGACGAAGGCTTCGGCGCTGATGACGAAGCCTTCAAGGACTCACCCAACCCGAGTGAACACGGCCACTCAGACGGACAGAGGACGAGCGGAATTCGAACCAGCGACGACTCATCTGAGGAAGACCCATACGCCAACGACGGTGTGATCCCACCACTTCCCCCCATCGCGCTGCTCCACCAGCCCCTGCCGTTACCCCCGGTTCCCCCCTCCGCCTCTGCCTTCTGCCACCCACAGGCGTCGTCTGAAGCCCAGTCTGATGACCTGGTGGAGCTCATACCTCCAGACGAAGACTCGGACTACGACCAGGATGACTATGACGAGGGCGCCATCGTGTCCAGCGGCAGCATGGCATTCTCCAACCCCCGCAGTGGGCAGTGGTCTCCAGACTACCGTGGCTCTGTGGGGACGTACAACAGCTCAGGGGCCTATCGCTTCAGCTCGGAGGGGGCGCAGTCATCGGTGGGTCTATGGGAACATTTATCCCTGGAATGTTGTAGAAATACACAATAAGAACGTGTACACCTGGAATTCAGGTGTTTCTTTTGTAACATTTTACTGTTGTAAAATACACTCTGTTCTGTGTCTTTTTTTTATCTCAGTTTGAAGACAGTGAAGACGACTTTGACAGGTTCGACACGGATGATGAGCTGTCGTATCGTCGAGACTCTGTCTACAGCTGCGTTACATTACCTTATTTCCACAGCTTCCTCTACATTAAAGGTGAGTCTTCTTCTCTTTATTACAGATCAGTATGACTCTTTAGCAAACAGGGCACACACAGTCATTCCAACCTTAGACTTTATTTGTCTCAGATCAGACCCAATGAGCCTGTCTACATGTGCAGTAAAACTCCAATCATTTTCTAATTTACGGTATAAATCTGTGGATCATTACACTGAGAATGGGATCCGTCAGGAGACCATCTTGGGTCCCAACATTTATTAATTTACACTAATGAATTTTCAGATGTAGGTCTACAGGGGTACTCTGGTGATCTGGAGGACATTTACATTCACATTAAAATACTGATCATTATCTAGTTTGTGGAGTTATCAGATTATCTATCTGTGCTTTATCTGCCGTAGTAATGTCCAAATGTTTTTCAGACTTTTTTAGAATGTTTTCGTTTGTTTGTTTCATAAACTTCAGCCATGAACAAAAAAAACAAATACTCAATAACTGCAATGAGTTTAGTGACTTTTGTGTGGTTTATTTTTTGCACACCTGGATAGGAGAAGGTTAAATATTTGAGAACATGTCAGACCAAAATGGTAGGCAAGGTTTTTTTTTGGTGTTTTTGGTTCAGTTTGTTTTTTTTGTTTGCTTCTTTGTTAACACTACTAGAAAAAAGTAAAGGTTGAATTCATACCAAAATCGGTTTATAGATTCCCAGTGATTCTTAGTGATTAGATTCTTTATTGTTTTGTGTATTTATCCACAAACTTTCAAATTATTAAGTAATGAGATGGTATATTTAATGGACTTTGTGCCATGTGGTTTGAAATTATTTGTAAAAGATGCAACAAGACAAAAACCCTGCAGGGTTTTTAATTCGTTAGTTGACACGAAACTAAATAAACCTTTCAAAATATAGCGTCCTGTGTCTTTGTGTCTCTGTGCAGGCGGCCTGATGAACACATGGAAACGGCGCTGGTGTGTTCTGAAGGACGAGACCTTCCTGTGGTTCCGGGCCAAACAGGAGGCTCTGAAGCAGGGTTGGCTTCACAAGAAGGGCGGCGGCTCGTCCACGCTGTCACGCCGCAACTGGAAACGCCGCTGGTTCGTCCTGCGCCAAAGTAAACTCATGTACTTCGAGAATGACAGTGAGGAGAAGATGAAGGGGGTTCTGGACATGCACAGCGCCAAGTAAGAATCAATGGAAACCCCTCTGATCAGCAATTACAGCAGGGGTGTCAAACATGTGGTCCACTGACCGAAACCGTCCCGTCAAAAGCTCAAATTCAAGTTCAGGCAAAAAGATATTAATAGTCTGTGATGTTAAACTGGTTTTAGGTCAGTTTCCACACACAAAATTTAATGAGGAAAAATTTTTAATTATAAAAATATTCACATTTACAAAGTATTGTTTCACAAAAAATTAAACAACATGAAATGTCTAAAGAAAATTAAGCCCAATTTGACTAATATTTTGCCTGTTACTAAATTTTTTATTATTTGTAGATCCACTGTGTACACTTGTGTAACATTGTGTATAATGTACATGTATAAACGATAATTTCAGGCATAAAACATTTTTCAGGTTACTCTTTTTTAAGGGTAATTTGTAAATATTTTCAGCATTTAATGTTTTTTTTTACACTAAAAGAAAAAAGCTTGGAGTTGTCATTATTTACAGGTTATTTTGTTATTCTTTTATTTGTCTGATTAAGTTTATATCAAATTGGGCTCCATATGCATTGAACTAACACAGCATTTATACAAACTCTATGAGCTTTAATTTTATGGATCTTTTTTTTGTATCTGCAGAGAGATCATCGATAATACTGGTAAGGAGAACGGGATCAACATCGTGATGCCAGAAAGAACCTATCATCTGATCGCAGAAACTGCTGAAGACGCCAGGTCAGTCTGTGATAATGTCTGCAGAATACAACCATGTGACTGTTGATGGTGATAATAAAAGATTCACATACAATGGTCTAATTGTAGAAAAGATAGTAATGAATCAGCAAACACTGGATGAGATGTTAGAAGCATCCATTGTGCCAGTAGATGGTATGCACTCACACGATGTATACCTTGGTGTAGAATAGGAAACTTGTATGACTGGAAAGACGTAGCTTTCTGGACACATCATCAGCACTGTGCCCTTTGACTCATCGGGTGTTTCGGCCTCTTAACACTGGACACCCTCCTCAAAGGTGGCCAGCTACAGGCTGAGAAAAAAAAAAAAAAAGGCCTGAAACTTGTGTCCCTTGCACAGTCATACTTCATCCTGGTCATGCAGGAAAAAAAAAAAAAAAAAAAAAAAAAAAAGAACGGAGTGAAACTTGTCACCAGTTTCCGCCGTGGGCAAAGCCCTAGCTAAAAGTCCATTGCCCGTGGCTTTGGGGCTCACTGTAAGGCACTATCTATCCACCTAGTTAGAATCCATTGCCAGTGCCAAGACGCACACTGTGCACTAACCTATTAGTGTCCAAGCGTTGGAACCCATAGAGCAGAGGTGCAGAACCAAGAGTGATGGTGATGGTGATGAAGATAAAAACATCCCAAAAATTACAAATATATGAGAAAAACTAACACTTAAAGACCTAGAACTATTTTTGGAGCAAATTTCAGATGAATCTTTGTCTACATTTCACCTTTTTTAAGTTATTTCTCATCATTTATTATAATATTATCCTCCACATTTTAAATTTATCATTGAAAATGTTGTGTTTTTTAATATAATTCACTGATTATGTAAATGTTCATACTAGGGATGTTAACCGATGACCGTTTAACCGATGGTTGACCGCATGAACATTGTCATAATTTTCTACAGCCTGCATCTGTCATTCCACTGCACAAACTCTTTTGCATTGTATTGTAGGTTATAAAGAGGAAACGTTGTGATCTCTCCATAGCATATCTTTAAAATTGATTAATTTGAACATTAGCAATAGGCTACATGATTTATTAATAGCAAATGCAGAGCGCAATTAATCTGTGTGGTACGACCATTTCACGCCAGTTTAGAACGTTTGATCAAAACCCAAATTAACACAAAGCTGATGTGAGGTAAGAGAACGTCTAGAGCTGGCAGCTAGAGACTCTGACAGCAAGTTGTCACCATGACAACCTGACAGCGTGGTGGATGAGTTGTGTTATCCATCTGACAGACCTACTTATTTATAATGACATGATGGGTGGGTTACAACAAAGGGAGTTTGTGCAGAACTGACGCAGGTTGGTGGACATCACTAAGGGTTTTTTACACCACATTTACTGTAACATCTAATGTTTTCTCTATGTGTGATGGTTTAAAATGAGCTTTTAACATAACACCGCTTGACCTAGTTCATACAAGCTGGGAGTCAATTCAAATATTATTGTATCAAAACTTTTTTTTTTGTTATATCATTCTTGTCTTTTCCATCAGACATCTATGCAAAACTTTACCGATATTCACTAAACTTTTCATTACAAAGACATTACAATAAAACTACCTCAGCAGGTCACATGGACCCAGTAATGCATCGAAGGATTAAGTGAAAAAATATTTCTTCTACCTCAGATTCTGTACAAATCCATCTGTTATTACCTATGCCAAGGAGGTTAGGTTATTGGTGGTGTTCGTTGGTTGGTTGGTTTGGATGTTTGTGTACAAGATAACTCAAAAACTTGTGCATGAATTTTGATGACATTTTCAGGGTAGGTTGGTAATGGGGAGATCTGGAAATGATTAGATTTTAGTGGTGGGGTCTACCTTACTGTTCCTTTGTTGCTTAAGTAAATTTAAAAAGAAAAACAGGAAGAAAAAGTTCCTATTTTTTCATCACATTAATCTATAATTTCTCAGGAGCTCATTGATCATGACTGAATTTGTAATTGAATATCTTGTAAAACAGTGTTCAGTGGACATGACAGAATACAGACATGTTTACTGTTTTAACCGTTTATTGTACATTGTCGATGCCTCTGTGTCATGATGATAATGATACTGATGTTGTTTCCATGGTTACAGTCAGTGGTTCAGTGTGCTGAGTCAGGTCCATGGCTCCACAGAGCAGGAGATCAGAGAGATGCACGATGAGCAGGCCAACCCGCAGAATGCTGTGGTGAGTTCAGAGGAAAGCACTGCACTCTGGGAAATGTAGTGTTTTAATACATGTTTAATGATGATGTTGTTTTAACTGTAGAGAAACTTTGTTCATCAGCCTTTAAGATGTTCATTGAATTTGTTCCCATCTAATTGTATGTGTGTGTGTGTGTGTGTGTGTGTATTCCTATCTTTATGAGGACATTGATATGTTTACACAGTCACACCATGGGGACCTCTGACACTATGGGGACCAAAATTCAGATCCCCACAAGGATTAAATATAAATAAAGGTCCCCACTAGGAAAATAGAAATGATGAAAGCATGGGGACAGGTGTAAAGTGAAATGTGTATTTTTCAAAGTTTGAAGATGTTTAAGAAAAAAAAAAAAAAGATCCTTTTTTTTGTGCTTAAAAAAATATATCTCTTTCTTTCTTCATTATTTTTTGATTACTATTATTATTATTTATTTATTTTTTAAAGTTATTATCATGTATTTATTCATTCATTTTTATGTATTTATGTTCAAGTTTTTGTAGTTTTTAATTTATATTTAATTTTTTTTTATATTGTTATTTATTTATTATAAAAAAAATGTATTGATTTATTTTCAAATTTGTATCCTTTTAAATTTTATTTTATTAAAAGAGATGTGTTTACACTCACTACCCAATGGCTACTTGATTAAAAACATGATCATCATAAGACATATAAACAAGTATGTGTGTGTGTGTGATGCCTCAGAGGCTGTTGAGACTCATTATCTACCGCTGAATGCATATATGAACCCCTCCCTGTTTCTTCTTTGTGTCTGAAGGGAACACTGGATGTGGGGATGATCGATTCAGTGTGTGCCTCAGATAATCCAGAGAGGTGAGACCTGAATAAAACACCACAAAGAGGGGGTATATAAAATGTAATAAAAAAAAGAGGGTCCAAAATCTGTCATTTGTTCATTCATTTTTCAAAAAATGTCCGGTTTACTCCACCTGCTTCAGGTCAAAATTGGATAAAACGGTAAAAGGCCGTCATCCATTTTTTTCTATTATTCATTTAAATACAAAAAGTAAAAGTGAAACACAGCATCGTTATCCATTTTTTCATTTTGGTTTTGGAAACAAATAATGAATAAACGACTTGTTGTTTCATTGTCTTATTTTTGGTTTTATTTTGAAAAACAAATGATACATGAATTGTCCAAGGCACTCTTCATTCAAAAAAGTAAAAAGTCTTTGTTAATACATGGCTACTATAGATAAATACAGTGAACTGTGCAGACACAGTCTTCTTAAGGGAATGCTGCACAAACTAACAATGACCTTTATCTGGGGTTACCTAATGAATAACACCTGTAAACTGAAAGTATTCTGACAGTACTGAGTCACTGTGCACCTGAGGCGCTGATGGTGTTTAGAAGGTCCTGGACGACACCAGAGGCTGAATACATCACATACACATTGGTTTTATATATGCTCAGGTATTTTTATATCCTCCTGGTCATCTTTTCTTTTCCTCCTGACCCTCATGTCTTTGATCCGTCTCAGGCCAAACTCCTTCGTCATGATCACGGCAAACCGCGTTCTGCACTGCAACGCCGACACGCCTGAAGAGATGCACCACTGGATCACTCTGCTGCAGCGATCCAAGGGAGACACCAGGGTGGAGGGACAGGAGTTCATCATCAGAGGTGATGCCGCCATCTAAATGTGTGCCTTTAGAACAGACGAAGCCCAGAGAGGGAGTTAAAAAGCACAAAACCACCCCACACTGAAAAGAATAGAATAGAATAGAATACCCTTTGTTGTGTGTATCAGTCAGTGCAAACAATGAATAAATAAATTTTAAAAAGTATGAAAAACTATGTCTGAAAATAAGAATTGAGTGAATATAAAAAATATAATATGCATATAATAAAAAGTCAAATAAACAAATACAATTGAAAACTTTACAAAAAAGTAAAATAAAAATAGAAGGAAAGTCAAATAAAATATGAAGATTAACAATATTAAGAATATATATTGTAAAGTGTGAAAGCATTGTTTCAGGGCACTGTAGCAGCTTTATATTATTGACCCATTATTCATTTACTTTCATATTCACTCTCCTAATGTAAACGTTTTATGTAATTTAACTTTTTTTTTAACACTAAAACAAGTCCTATAATAAATATATAAATTGTGTTTATACAGTGAATACCTTCAGTGTAATTTTAGTTTTTCATAAGTTCATTCTAGGTTCCAGATTGGACCCTTTGTTGGGCCACCAGCCATCTGTTTGACCCCCTGGTTTAGATTGAAAACCCTGTGTTTCTCTGATCTTAAATCACTGTCTCTGAAAGCGTTTGGATCACTGCTGCAGCATTAAAGACCTCCTAATGTTACCTATGATTTCCTTGGTTTCCAGGTTGGTTACACAAAGAGATGAAGAACAGCAGTAAGGCGTCACTGAAGCTTAAGAAGCGCTGGTTCCTGCTTACCCACAATTCCCTGGACTACTATAAGAGCTCGGAGCGTCAGGCCTTGAAGCTTGGAACTCTGGTGCTCAACAGCCTCTGCTCTGTGGTTCAGCCGGATGAGAAGGTCTTCAAGGAGACCGGTAGGACCCGGTTCAGCCCACAGACCCATGTTTCATTCACAGTTGTGGGGTTTCATGTGTCAATAGGACTCATTTTCTTTTACAGGTTACTGGAACGTGATCATATATGGCCGCAAACACTCTTACCGTCTCTACACGAAGCTGTTGAATGAGGCCACACGTTGGGCCAACTCCATCCAGAACGTCATCGATACCAAAGCTCCCATCGACACGCCCACACAGCAGCTCGTCCAGGACATTAAGGTACTAAACTGGATTAACCCACAAATATTTTTTTTCCAATATTTCAATTTGCTTAACTATTTGGTCACATTTTATTTTTTGTCACATTTTACATTTTATTTTATTTAATTTTCCCATCTATTATTTGCATATTTCAGGGTGAATTATGTACTTTCTTATATTTAATTCACTAATCATAAAGTGACTTTTTTTTGTTAAACCCGTTATTAACTGAACATAAAAATAAGCATCTACAACTTAAATGTCTCAATATTTTCTTTGTGCTATTTAGTATTTTACTTACTTTTGTTCATTTTGTGGCTTATTTTGTTGTTGTTGCTGATCATTTTTACATTGTTTATTCATTTTTGTTCTAAACTTGCTCATTTTCTTTTTTTCTGTTTTCCTATTTATTTTGTTTATTTCTAAGTGTTTTTTGTTCATTTTGTAAATTAATTTGTTGGTTTTTTTATGCTTATTTTGTTCATTTTTGTTTAGTTTTACCGAAGTCCTAGCATCACTACAATAGGGGGATATTTGAATAAAATACTAGGGTATAAAAATACAGACATGACCTGATGATGCATTGATGAAACAGTCTCTAGGAACTGAGCTGCTGATGGCGATATTTCATGTTCTAATACACTTTCTGTTTTGTTTAACATTAATGGGAGGTTTTGGGTGTGTGCATTGACACTGGTTCTGAGGCTGTGGAGCTGCTGTAAATATTTTGATGATTCTTGCAGGAGAACTGTCTGAACTCTGAGGTGGTCGAACAGATCTACAAGAGGAACCCCATCCTCCGCTACAGTCACCACCCGCTGCACACGCCGCTTTTGCCACTGCCCTACGGAGACATCCACCTGAGTGGTGAGACACACGTCTACATCTGCAACACGTCCACAACACCTGCATGTAGAAGGACATGAAGTTCATATGGAACGACAATGTTCAATCTTAATCAATTCCCAGTTGAATATATGAGGTTGTTAGTGTTCTAGTTCTGTGTCTGGATGCAGGAGATACATTTTCCAATAGAAGTGGGTGGTACTTTCACTGGAGGAGAACTCAACTAATTTAATTAAAGTCCATATATGACTTATATCAGTGATCAATAGGAACTAGATTGATATGTAGAACCATTCCATTTATAAACCATCAACATATGGACCATTAGAAGGAAAGCCACATTTTATTTATTTATGAAAACTGTGTGCAAACTTTATAGACACTATCTCAAAGACGATACATGTAAAATATTAAATTAATCCAACCAGTAGTTTTGGAGAAGAAAATAGTTGAAATGAAGACATTGAAGACCATGAGGTTGACCCTTCAGGGTCACTCAAGATCAAAGGTCATAGACCAGAATGAAAGTTCATTTATAACTTCCTGTCAGTGCTCAATAGTATCTATATGTAAATCTGTATTCATTTACATGTTAAAAACCATCAAAATATGGACCATTTGATAATTTCTCAAAACTGAATGAACTTTGTAGACATCCCATCAAGAAAAAAAAATTTGAAATGAACCTGATCATCTGTGTTATCGGGGAAGATGTTTGAACATTTTTCTAACTGATGATGAGCTAATAATGATGTCCCACTCCTCGACTCAAACCCAACGGTCCTGGGTTATTATTATTATTATAATGAAGGTCTTCCTCCCTCAGGTCCAAGGAGCAGGAGCTACTCGACGCTGCAGGACGAGGCCCTGAAGGTGTTCAGCTCACTGCAGCACCTGGAGGGCGTGGCTGACCCGGTGCCAATCATCCAGGGCATCCTGCAGACGGGCCAGGAGCTCAAACCACTGAGGGACGAGCTCTACTGCCAGCTCATTAAGCAGACCACCAGGCCTCTGCAGCCTGGAGGAGCTGCCAACCTCTGCAGCTGGAAGATCCTGGCCTGCATGTCCTGCACCTTCGTCCCCACTAGGAGCATCCTCCGCTACCTCAAGTTCCACCTGAAGAGGTGAGCACACTGGCAAATACGGAGCCAGCAAACGCATCACACCAACATTTTTAATCCTTCTTTAAAATTATACATGAAGAATTAGCATTAAAACCTGACAATAGTATTTATTCACTTTGTGTCTAGCTGTAGACAGAGACCCTCGTGTCACTGACAAGAACATCCATCATCTGATTCAAATATACACACTTTATCTGTGTATGCCCTGGATAGCTCTACATAGAGATTTACACCCACACACACACACACATATGGGATAAAAAAAACCCAGCAAAACTACCCAAAAAAAGCACATCAACACACACTACAACACTCCCAAACAGTACTGTTTTATGTATCATAGACCAATAGAAAGAAACCATCCTCAAATAACCTCCATCTCTTTAGGACTCGTGAGCTCTTCCCCAGTTCAGAGATGGAACGTTACGCTGCCTTCGCCTTGGATTCCCTGAAGAAGACCCGCAGCAGGGAGAACGTCCCCTCACAGGAAGAGATCAGGGCCATCGTGGCTCGGCAGGACATGAGCACCACGGTCCACTGCCACGGAGGTGGATCCTGCAAGATCACCATCAACTCCCACACCACGGCCGGAGAGGTGAGGACATTGGACCAGACCAGTCCTCAAATTCTGTCCCTGCCCTGGTTCAGACCTGGTGTGACCGTCCCGGACTTCCATGTCTTTCCCCCCTGTTGTTTTGTGTCTAACTGTGTCCGTCTGTGTTTGCGTCTCAGGTGGTGGAGAAGTTAATCCGTGGTCTGGCCATGGAGGACAGCCGCAACATGTTTGCCCTGTTCGAACACAACCATAGCGCAGAGAAAGCCATCGAAAGCCGCACAGTGGTGGCTGACGTGCTCGCCAAGTTTGAGAAGTAAGCCGCCTTATTTCTACACTGCCGCCATGAGTCAGGCTCATAGATTTCATCCCTGATCGGCTTTTACTCACTCTGCTTCTCAACAGGATGTCGGCGAGTCCAGACGAACTCAACACCGGCTGGAAGTTCTATTTCAAACTCTACTGTTTCCTGGACACGGACAACGTTCCTAAAGACAGCGTGGAGTTCGCATTCATGTTTGAACAGGTCAGACAATGACTGATACAGAATAGAATAGAATAGTTTAGATTACATTGTGTTATATTAAATTAGTGTAAAATATTGAACAGAGGGTATCCATCCTCTCCATGTTAAGGTTCTTTTCTCTGTCTTTTCAGGCCCATGAAGCTGTCATCCGTGGTCAATATCCGGCCCCTGAGGAGACGCTGCAGTTCCTCGCCGCTCTCAGGCTCCAGTACCTCCTTGGAGACCACACCGCCCAGGCCACCGTGCCCGAAATGTCGCATGTGTTCCCTATGACTCGGCTCCGAGCTCGAGTACAGAACTCGGCAAAGACCTTTGCACCCGGTGGCGGCAGCGGTAGCAGCAGTGGCTCTGTGTCCGAACGCTCAGGAACGTCGGAGAGGAAGCGGTCGAGCTTCCTGGAGGGAACGCTAAGGCGGAGCTTCAGGAGCGGCTCGCTGAGTCGACAGAAACTGGAGGAAGAGAACAGTCTAGAGGCGTGGCTAAGGGAGGAGGTGGCAGCGGTGCGCACCAGCGTCATGGATAAATGGAAGAAACTGCAAGGGATGAACCAGGAGCAGGCCATGGTCAAGTACATGACGCTAGTGAAGGAGTGGCCTGGGTACGGGTCGACACTGTTCAACGTAGAGGTGAGAACAGCTGCCACCACATCTATAATCAGAATGATACTGCAGGTTTTGAAAGTTTTAAAAATGGGAAAAAATGATGTCAGTTATTTTTAATGTTATGTTCAGACTGCAGCCAAATGTGGCCCAAATCAAATTTTTTGCCCATGTGTGACCTGTATGTGATCCTTATCTGACATTTTGCAATGCAGCTTCAGTCTGAACGGCCAGGTTGCATTTATCCAAACTTTACTTTACTCAAATGCAACAAACGACACAATTCTGCACAAACATGAGATGCTGCCATATTTACTTCCATAAACAGAGTCTGCGTGGTCGCATCAGGACCTGTGTGTGCATGCGGGTCACTTCAGGGTTCATACTCAAAACTGATAGAAGCCAAATTTTATGTGTAATATGAACGAGCACACAAAAATTGGATTTCACAAAAAAAATCTAATTGTGCGTTAAGACCTGCTGTCTGAACATACTGTTAGAATTTACTCAAAGGAAAACATCTACGAAAAACCTGATTTCATTAACCAGTCGGTACTGGAATGATTCTAGTAAAACTTGTTTGTCTGACATTCATTCATACACTTGTGATTTTCATGTGTTTTGAAAACCTTTCTGCTAGTAAAACATAATTAACCTTGAATTATGCATTAATTCATTCACACATTTATTAAAATTACATACTATTAAAATTACCTACTACACACAACAGGTACAATCTTAACCAAAAAAGTAGGAATGCAAGAATAAAAGCACATAACGTCAAAGTTGGGGGAAAAAATAAGTCTGTAAAAGTCTGGATTTTTTAAAATTATTTTATTTTTTTATATAGAGCAAGCAACCTGGTTAAAAAATTGTTTTATATCATTACCAATGTTCAAAAAAAGACTGTAAAAGTAAAACATGTAAAGTAGTAAAATTGATCATTAAACTCAAATCTGAGACTGTCTCAAAATTGATCATCAAAATCTAATACCTTAATTATTCAAAATGCTGTAATAATGTCTGTGATGATTACACTTAAATTTAATTTTGCACCTTCTTATTCTAAATATTACATCTTTTTTGAGCCTTGCACTTTTATTTTGGCACATTACAGCTCGAGTACAGGTTCTTCACCCATATCTTTTTATACTTTTATTATTATCTATAGCCTTTAGTGTTTGTTCTTCTGTTCTGTTTGCATTGTTATGCTGCTGCTACACTGGAATTTCCCAGTTTGGGATAAATTAAGTGATAAATCATATCATCATGATAATGTGATAATTCCAGATATTATTATAATCAGGTTTAACGTGGATATAAACAGGATCAGACTTAGATATGTAAATTCATTACTGTATGATGGGGCTTATGACGGTGCCCTGAGGGATCCCATTGACTATTTAATTAGACATAGATTTATAAAAACTAATAATCTGACAACTCCACAAATTGGATAATGATCAGAGATTTAGTGTCCATGTAAACAGATTCATTATAAACACATTATCGTAAACATTATGTCTTCTGCTTCCTTGCCGTGTGTCTTAAATTTTGTGTATTTGTTCGTGTTTCAGTGTCGTGATGGATCGTTTCCGTTTGAGCTCTGGTTGGGGGTGAGCAGAGAGGCCATATCAGTCTACAAACGAGGCGAGCCGTGGCCTCTGGAGGTTTTCCCGTATGAGCAGATTCTGTCTTTCGGGGCGCCGCTTCCCAACGCCTACAAGATCGCCGTGGAGGGACGAGAGCTGGTCTTCGAAACACAGATGGTTCGTACTGAAGCTGATATAGGGACAACTCAACTAATAGTTTTGCTGCTAAAGTATTAACAAACAAACAAACCAAACCAAAAACAGTACTCCTTGCCTCTCATTTAGGGAAGCGGCGCTATAAAACTAGGTCTGTTAAAATGGGAGTCTTTAGGGTTTGGAACAAATTCCTAGGATGAGTCATTGAACACATCACGCTGGTCTAGGTTTTGATGGTGTGTCTGTGTCATCTGCAGGTCATGGACATCGCTAAACTGATGAAGGCCTACATCAGCATGATCGTCAAGAAGCGCTACAGTAACTGCCAGTCGGTCAGTAGCCATGGCAGCCACAGCAGCCAGTGCAGCGCCTGGTGAACGCCGACCTCTACGCGAGTGTGCGGTGGACGCCTTCCTCTGAACGCTGGAGAAAAACCACAAAGCTCTTAAACTTTACTGACAACAGGTTTATTAAACAGATACGTCTTCAGATACCGACGTCACCAAAGTGTCCTGAAGATCTAAAAAGAACCGACGCAGACGCTCATTACCCAGCAGCCTCCTGGTCGCCGCTGTAAAAACCAGAGACAATACCGTGTTTACATGCACAACAATGTCCTACAGGCTGATTCTTTTACACACAGATATTGTGTCGTATTGTACATTATTTGCAAAATCTGAAAAGTTAAAAAAGCCTTTAAACACATTAAACAACATGAAAACGTCTCTTTTAAGACCAACATGAGCCTTTTCCTAAATCTAATCAAGTCTTTCTGGCAGAAAAGTTAGATTTAGTTTGACTCTGAGTCAGAGAGATACAATCCAATTAGAAACAATTATGGATACGCCCCACAATTAATTCATATATTTATTTCTATTTTTAAATCTAAGTGCTTTTCTAATGATCCCTAATGAAAACAAGTGGATGAATTTGTTTCCATTATCTTTTGTTGGGGAAACAAAAACGTGTCAGCTGGAAGGTTATACATGATGGATGATAAAGGCCCAACAGGAAGACGAACATGCGTACAGTTGTCATGTTCTTTGTGTTCTTTGTGTCCACTTTTCCCCTCATCTTCAGAGAAACCAACATGATTCCATATATTTTAACAGAGTTGTCGGCGCCTCATGGATCTTTTTTCCCCCGCCATCTTTTTCATTGTTCAGGGCGTCGCAGCAGATGCACTTTAGTTCCAGGAATATTGTCTTTATCAGATGAATCAAACTGAATATTTTGTGCATGTAAACATGGTTTTAAACCGAGGCTGAAGAAGACTGGACTGATGCTCAGACATTTATGCGTTGAGTGCAAACACCAACAACCAGAAACCTACTGGAATAATAATCGTGTGGACTCATCAGGAATCACAGATGTCATCTTAAAAACTCTGAAAAAGCAGCTGGTTTGTCGACTCACACATCAGACCAAAGAGAAGCCTTTTTTCCCTTTTTTAACGTGTGGATTTGATTTTGAAAATGAAGCAGGTTATTTCCTCTGAGGACATTAGTGAGTGTGTTCAGTGTGTGTGTGTGTGCGTGTGTTTTATAAAGAGGCATCCGAATGTAAAACAAACACAAAAAAATGTTAAAAGAAAAAACAGGCAGAGAATTCAAAAAGGTGAAGGAGTCTTGTCTACTGATCAGGTCTGTTCTTCTCTTGGGAATTAATTTTTTTTTCAAGAAACAAAAGAAAAACTAGTGGTTTAGCAACAAAATCATTTAAATTTAAATTCAAGGCATGTTTCGTTTTCAGTCTGAAAACAGATAGCCTAATATTTTTTTAATGGATTGATTTTAATTTTTCTGTTTCTAATGAAAAATAAACTTACTACCTACAAGAAATGGAAAAAATTTATCAAAATGGCAGTTTTATGGGGGGGGGGGTAGTTGTATTTACCCCCTTTTTCGTAGACTCTTAAACCCGATGTAATAAGTTTTACTGAAAAAGCGCTAATACACAAAGTCACAAAGATTCTTACAAACGCCAGCAGCAGATAAAAGCCTAGAAAAGTTTGGAGGCATAGAACTATTTTGTCAGTGGGTGGGTCCACAACCTCGGTACCAAAAAACTCAGCCATAATTATCATTTGGTCTTCGACAGGGTGGGTGTTTTATTTGTAAAGATGCAATATCAAGATGTATTGCATGTTTGTTTACAGTAGTCTCTGTTAGTTGCTAGCAGTAGCTACTAATGTCAACAAACATGCAACACATCTTGATGTGTCTAGGTGAAACATATTACAACAGTGTAAGTGAACATTTAACCACAACCAAATGATAGATGATGATGATATACACAAAAGTTAGATTTCGAACATACATCTGACCAAATGGTCACTGCAGACAACGGGCATTAGCATTAGCATTAGCAGACTGTGCTGCTCCCGACCACAAACGCAAATTTAAAATCCACTTTTTATGGCGTTTTTCTGTGAGCTTTTTCCATTTATCACCGTTGTGAATGGTAATCTTTGATACTCTAAAAAATTACATTTCCTTCTCTAAAACTACACTACACCAAACAACATTTTCCAACGAAAAACTCACTCGGCTTTACTTCCTGCCCTCCATCTGAAAATCGCACGCTGACTATATAGCAATGTGATGTCAAGTGAAATCAACCTATTCTAATATTGTCAAACAAAAGTCACTGAATCACTAGTTTTCTTTTTGTTTCTGAAGAGAAAATCTAATTCCTAAAAGACACACAGACCCGGTCAGAACCTCTGAGATGATCTGTCCACTGTAAATAATATGCAGCTGTCTCGAGCATTTCACTTATGACCGTTTCCACGGTGACGCTGACGTCGTCCGCAAGTGCCTCGTTCAAACTCCAACCAGATCCCGTTGATATGTTTCCCTCGTCGTCCCCGTGTAAAACCCAATCTGACGGTGCTCCCATGATCCCTTTAAGTGCTCGGCAAGCAGCCCGACAAATCACCGAGTATCGCGTCTCTTTTTTCCCCACGTTCTGCGGGTGCTTGGAATCACGTTTTTAATTATTTTTATCCACGTTTCCCTCACGACAGGTTCGTTATTACATTATCCCGAGATAACATTTGATTTCGTGACAAGAAAACCGAACTTGAAACATAATTCTCTGTCCCAAAACGAAGCATTTTTAAAATGCTTCCTTTTGGTTTTGAGTATTACAGACAATTTAGATTAACCATGAATGCATCTCGGTGACCTGCCCGTGGCGGACGTTTACCGTGTAACATTCCTACATTTCGCTGGAGCTCCGCGGGCGGTAGATCCATCCAAAGACGCGTGTGCAGGTTTCTTCCACAGTGCCTTGTTGTATATTATGTACACTTGTTTGGTTTTCCATGTGTGGTTTTTGTTCAGATTTTTTTGGTATCATGTGCAATGTTATATATATTCTATAATCACGTGGCTGTACATTTTATACTGTAAGTCTTTGCCTTGTATTTTCCCAGGATGACGACCACATGCCAATATCTCTCGAAAATCTTGTATTTTTTTCTATGAAACATCCGACTGACAGTACTGGTACCTCTTAATCTGTATTAGCTCTGTGATGTATTGAAAGGATGATTCTAACAATAAATGGTTACACATTTGGTCTGACGGTGCGTTCACTGTCACGTTTCTCCTTTGTTACATTTCATACACATTTCCAAGTATTTGGCTTTTCTGAATGTCTGGAACCATTAGCATACCTGCTAACATTTCAGTAGCCTAATACAGAAGATTTGGCGGCAGCGGAGGGTGTGACGTTTTCAGGAGATACAAGCAGCAAATGTTTTTATGATGATAAAGTGGTATGTCATTAGTTTCCAGTGCATTATCAAGTACTCTAAGACTTTTTTTTAAATCAGGAAATATAATTTCATTTTTCAATAGATAGCATGTATTGTTAAATTCACATTGACTTTATTAATTTATTCTTACTTTAATCACACACACACTTCATTCCAAAAGTGAACATTCTTCTGTCCCTGCTTGTACTTCACCTTTCCCTGTCTACTGGCAGCATTGGCATGAAAGTATAATGAATAAAATTTGTATTGATAAAAGAAATAGCTAAATTTTCCATATTAGCTAGCTAGCTAATCTGTCAAGCGATCAGTCAGTGATGCCACGCGAGGCTATTGAGTTGGGCGACCAATGAAATTAGTTCGGGGCGTGGTTTATGCAAATCAATCTGTCGCCATCCTATGAAAAAAAATCTTGAAACTGGAGGGAAAGTTTCAACCTGAGCACAGATCAACTATGCATCTATGAATCAACAAATTACGTGTATACGTTCCATTCATGATCTCTGACAACTGGAGAACATCAGCCAAATGACATGTCTTCAGATTTTGTTTTTGAAGTTCAGACCTAATAAATTATGGGCGAAATTATAAAATGGGAGATGGGTCTGAAATACAGGAGTGTTGATAGGTTTACATTAGGTTTACTAGTTATTTTAAGAATAAACATGAAGAAGACTGACTTGTAGGGGTGTAAAGATAAAATTATTTGAATCAGAAAACTCAGATTTTGGCTTTTCAGGGTTCTCGATAGTAGTAGTTTGGGGTTACCAATAGTCATAATTTATTGTTAGTAGAAGTAGTACTAGTAATTTATAGTTAGTAGTAGCAGTTTATGGTTAGCAGTTTATAGTTAATAGTACTCTTAGTCATAGCAGTAGTATAGAGTAAGTAGGAGCAGTTGGTAGTAGTAGTAGTAGCACTTGTACTACTAGAAGTAGTTTATACTTAGCAGTAGTAGAGAGTTAGTTGTAGTAGTAGTTTGGGGTTACTAATAGTCATAATGTTTATAGTTAGTAGTAGTTAATTCCACCACCAGGTCAGTAAACACACTGCTCTCTGTGTATATAAATATTTTTTATCCATCACATCCATGATACAGTTCAAAGAAATAGAAATACAGCCAAACAGCAAAAGTCACATTCAAGTCATGTCAGTGCTGCACATTAGAACTGTTGACCCCGCCTCCTAAGGCACCAAAAGAATCACATGACCCAGAAGGCCAAAGAACAGAGCCCCAAACACCACAGGCCCCTGGAAGCCCAACACAACTGCAAACACACTCTCACACACACACACACACACACAACAGCTGGATTTATACAAGGCATCTGAGGACCGGTCTCCACAGCAACCGGCTGACGCTCCACATTGGGGTTTGTGCTCATGTCATTATCTTTACGCCCCTGACCACTGAAGTCCTGCTAGAACCTGATCCTCCGAAGGATAAGACTGTGATAGAGGAGGAGAAGAAGGAAGGGAATGAGAAAGGAGAGGAGGAAGAGGAAGATGAGGAGGAAGAAAGGGAGAAAGGAGAAAGAAGAGAAGGAAAGGAAGGAAGAGAAGGAGAAAGGAGAGGAGGAGAAGGAAGAAAAAGAAAGGAAGGAAGAGGAGTAAAATGAGGAAGAGGGAGGAAAAGGAGAAAGAAGAGAGGGAGAAAAAAGAGGAAGAAAAAAGGAGGAAGAGAATGAGAAAGGAGGAAAAGAAGGAAGAGGAGTAAAAGGAGAAAGAAGAGGAAAAGAATGAGAAAGAAGAGGAAGAAAAGAAGGAGCACAAAGAAGAGGAGGAAAACAAGGAAGAGACGGAGAAAGAAGGAAGAGGAGAAATGACAGAAAGAGAAAGAGAAAGGAGGAAAAGAAGGATGAACAGGAAAAGGTGAAGAATAAGAGGAGGAGGAGGAATGGCAGGATGACAAACACACAAAGCTCTTCATATTTTGACAGACGTCCCCAGTAACTCTGTTTGCATGTTAGCATAAGAAATGTGATATTGAGCGTTACCATGGCAACATGCTCAGCGAAGCCCAAAACCAACATGAAACACCCTTTAATGGAGGTTCAGAGTTTTCCCAGTAGAACTAGTAAAGCTAAGACTGGACCTGCTCCAACCAGACCAGTGAACAGTTTTACATTTGGACATGAGACCAAACGGAAGCACTGGAGGACATGAGTATCTGTCCTCATGCTGCGTTCAGGACACATGGGAGTTTTCTGTTGTGCTAAGTTGTAACTTGTAAATGTAACCTAAATATTATGTCCCTGTTACGAAGTAGTAGACATAGTATTAGGGCCACAGTGGGAAAATAAAAACGCATCCCTTACTTTAACCCCTTAGAGTCTTGTAATGTCGGTTTTTTTGGATGTGATGAAGCTATGAGAAAAACTGATGATAAAAGTGACTTTGAATTTATATAAATACAGATTAAAGCTACTGATCATTTTGGTCAAATTATTTCCTTCACCAGTAAAAACCTGATATAACTGTAGTTCTATTGTCTATTATATTTTATTATAACCTGATCTAATCTATCCACATGGTATTTCTGATCACGCCCACTTAATTATGACAAATATTAATCATATAGAATAGTTTTGTAAACATATCCCATACAATGACCTTTTACAGATAACTGTGTTGACTCAAGTAACATTAAAATAATTTTTAAAAAGTCTGTTTTTGTGTTGACTGTGGCCCTTTAGTTTTTCCATGAATAGTGGAAGTAAATATGTTATAAATATTTAACATATTAAGTATTCATTTTCTTCCCATGTGTCAGGAACGCTGTGTTTTGTTCCAGTAAAAGATCGATGTCAGTGATTCATGTATTTATGCAACAAAATCAGAAGTAAAAAAAAAAAAAAAAAAGACAAGATCCGAGTCCAGTTGTTGGTGCAGATCCATGTGAAGACCAGGCCCAGATCAGAACTGTTCTGACCCACTGTGGAAGTATTTGGTAACAGGAAGAACCTTCCAGAAACTGCACCGAGAAGTTCAGTGCAAACCAGACGTGTTAGTTCCACATTCAGACCAACATGATCTTAAGTAAAATAACATCAGAATAAATTATTTTAAAAAAGTATTATATTATATTATATTATATTATATTATATTATATTATATTATACATGTACATCAGAGGTTCTCAAAGTGGGGTACCTGCACCCCCAGGGGTACATAGGAGGCCAGAGGCTACTGCAAATGTTTTAATGGAACTGAGCTATAAATAAATAAAATAAACAGATGTCAAAAAGCAACTGACTGAGAAAAAATAAAAAAGCCAAAACTAAAACTATTGGAACCAAATTACAATGCAAGTTCTTTTTTTTACTCAATTGTTTTGCAAATCATTTCATGCTATTAGTTATTTTGTAAATATTATTAATTTTTTGTTACTTATTTAGTTTGTTTTTGCACGTTTCCTTTTTTATTTTAGTCATTTTCTTCAATTTTGTTCCATTTGCGTTTGAAGTTGTTCATGTTACATATTATTTTGATGGTTTAATAATTTTTTGTTAATTTTTATTGATCACTTTGGCAGTTTTTGTTCATTTGATGCTTATTAAATGTTTTAAGAAAGAACTAATTAAGAAATAACTTTAACAACTTTATTTGTTCCTAGTGGCCCTGATCCTTTTCCCCACTTTCAGTTTATATTTTGCATAAAATTGATTTAAAAAATGTGTAATGTCTTAAATATATTTGAAATAAATATGTTTATTTATTTATTTATTTTTACAAATGTTTGTAAATATAAACCTTCGGCACCAGAACACATTTGGCCAATTTTTTTCTGATTAAAAGTGAGGAAGCAACAGTTTGGGTTACTACGTAAAAAAAAAAAAAAAAGAAAAAGATATTCGAGTTGTATTCCATTGTAAAAAAAATAAATAAATACATTTTGAAAAAGAACTTAGGGGGGTGTTTTTAAGAAAAATAAATGTAATTTTAACAATATTCTGCTTCAGTTGATCATTTCTACATGTGCTTCACAGATCCAATAAAAGCACCAAACATTTAAGAACAGGACAAATATTGATAAAATTACACTTAATTGTCTTTGCATATTTAATGTTGTTCATATTTTATTCTTAAAGGATAGTTTATAAATCTAAATATTTTCAGAATTGTTTCTTGTGTATTTTCGGTCATGGAACAGACCAGTGTAAATGGGACCCATTACATAAATAGGACCCATATTTTGGCAGATTTGAGTTATTTTGAAAACAACCATCCTATAATCCCGTTGCTATGGCTACAACACTTTGGTGGTGTCTCCTGGACCAATGCAGTAGGTACCACATGCTTGAATAAAAACAATAGCATAAAAATGACCACGTCTAGGACCCTTGGATCCTCACAGGTCGTCACATTATTTTATTATATATCATTGCTGTTGGATGGAAACCTCTTATGTCCAAAATTGTTATTTTTCAGGAAACTGGAAAAACCATGTATGTTCTAAATAAAAAGGATGGAGTTAACAGATGTAAACAAGCTGTTTAAAAACTTTTCATTGGTTAAATATTCCTAAAACCATCAGGCTAATGTGAAGACTGATCAATAGAATAATTTTATTTCAAAATTTTAAAGAAAGAAAAGTTTCCGTATTATTATTATTATTATTATTATTATTATTATTATTATTATTATTATTATTATTATTATTATTATTATTATTATATGCTATTATTTTACTGGAGATCACATTAGTCTGTGTGGATCCTGAACCCTAAACTAAACCCTTGGCTGTTGGTATGTTCAGTGTAACTTTTAATCCCCTGGGCCAGGTTGGACTCTTTGACGGCCGGTTGTTGCCCAGGGGCCACATGTTGGACCCCCTCCAGATGTTCCATCCCTGTACAAATACATCCTGAAGTTACACCGACGTGACTCGGATGACCACCTCTGAGTCACTGTCCTGGCTCAGGTTGTTCTGGGGTGTCAGGGTGGGACAGAAGGGGGCCAAGCAGAGGCAGGTCCAGGGCTGGGGCCCCAGCTGCGTGGGGTGCAAGGGGCCGGGAGGCCCCAAGGTAACCAACGGCAACCAAAGCGTCCGGGGGGCCAGCGCCGAGTGTCCGGTGCTGCTTTCCTCCATGTCCTTGGCTTTGTCGTAGCTCTGCACGTCCCAGTGGAGGTTAACGGCCCGCCAGCGCATGAAGACATTGTACACCGCCGCCCCCTCATGGACAATCAGCCCTGATAGACACACACACACACACACACACACAAGACACAGGAAGAAGTCACATACAGCAGCACAGCCTTCAGTTTATGCAGTCAGAACCATTATCAGCAAATATTTGTGGGAAAAATGTGAAAAATATCTATCAAAAGGTGTGACTGAATAAGACAAACTATTATTATTATTATTATATAGTTTGTATAGTTTGTCTTTTTCAATATCTTTGTGCTGCTTTTACCATTGAGTTTCCCTGTTGTGGGATCTCTAATTTAATTTAATTTAACATCCTTGGTTTAGGTCCATGTTCATGCTCTGCTGTTTGAAAGCATCTCACCTACACAGACCAGGTCCATGAAGCCGTACATGCCGTAGCAGATCTGGAAGAGGACGTCGCGGCGTTGCCAGACGGCCTGTGGACTGAGCGCCGACCACAGCAGCCAAGAGATACTGGCCACAAGGAAGAGCGACCCCAGGAACACAGCGATGATCTGCACCTTCTCCACCAGAGTGATGGTGATGGACTGCCACTGCAAGAAGAGGAAGAGGAGGAAGAGGAAGAGGGGGTCACGGTTGTGGATTTTATGCTTTAATTTCTCCCTCGATGCATCATCACATACAAATCACAAACCATTTTCAGATGATACATGAGCAGACGGAGTCATTTCAACTCGTGTGAAAGTTCAGAGTTGAAAGTAAAACTGAAGTCAATGATGTTAAAGTAAAATAGAATTTTCATCATTGTTGTCACTGTCCTGTTTCTGTCCGTCAGCTCTCACTGGATGTACAACACCAGGAAACGCCACTACAAGGTCATAACCTCACAGTTCCACCAAAACCTCCAAACCTGAGAAGGTCACTGAAAAGGAGACGGAGGGAAATTAAATACCACGACAACCCAAAAGCTGTAAGACACGGGGAAGGAAACGCCATGTGGCCCCGAGAAGATAGACGTGGATATAAACAGAAGCAACCGATGGCGGTACCGCTGTGGCGGACGTCGGCTTCTGCTCAGTGTTGACTCATTCTGATCCATCTGGAGGGAACAGATCTTAGGAGACTCCATGTTCCTCAAACCATCCACCGAACAGATATTTTAAGCCTCTGAGCCTCTGGGTGTTCAGCTTTAAAGGAATCTGCACTTCCTCTACAGCTGTCTGCAGCCAAACAACGAAAAACCACCACGAGAAACAATAAAGGACCCCACAAATGTAATAACCAGCAAACATGATAAAAAAAAAAATGCAGCTTTTAATGTAATAATCACACAAATGTAATAGCAATCACCTACCAATTTATTACATTTGTTTGATTGCGAAAACTATTACCATCCAAAATTGTAAAAACTTGCCACAAATGTAAGAAATGATGACATTATATACGTTTAAGTCATGTCTGCAGGACTATTCATTTTTTTCTTCCTGTTTATTGTCAACCTTTGGATATTTGCTTCTTCAGAATAATCTAATATTCCAGTTACACATGGTACTAGATCCACATTAAATGGTGTTTAATGACAAATACCAGTGGAGGAAAAACACAGAATTATATTTGTGGTTTGTGGGATAATTACGTTAAAAGCTGCACATTTTTTATTATGTTTTTGGGGTTAACAGGACTAAGATATGATATGATTTTATTCTACCATGGGGATATTTCAACATCTGGACCTGAAATGAACCAAAATTAAATAGGTGGTTACAGAAATATTTTCACTGATGTAAAATGAATTAAAAATATATTTGCAATTTCATTTACTGATGCGAAAATAACATGAAGGCTCAATCCTATTTCACCCACCCTACCATGTTACACATTCACATGAAGGGGTAGGGGTGTAGAAGGAGAAGGGCCCATGATTTTGTTCAAATTATGGGCAAGAAGGAGGTGAACACACAATAAAGTGTAGCAGTGTGAGGAAAGAGTAAATAATGTAGGTTACATTCACACAGCAGCTGCTAAAGCACAATGTGGAAATAAAAATTGTTCATATTCAACATTACATTCCATTTCTATCAGTCTTGAATGTAATTTCTTCTATATTTGTTGGGGTTTTTGTCTTCATAATTTCTTTGTCAACATTAATAATGACATTAATGAAGTATTGTTGATTCATCATAGTCATAAACTGCAGTCTAGCAAAAATAAAAACACGTTTAAAACAAAAGCTATAAATGATTCATTTTGACGATAATATATATGAATGTGAGACAGGGGGAGGTCCCGCGAGGGGATCCTCCCAGCACCAAGCAGCCGACACTGCAGCCTGACGAGGTTGAATCCCCCGGACAGACTGGGACAGACTCCCTTAAGAGAGGCTACTTGTTATCTATCGACCTCCTGTTGGTATTTAGCCTTAGTTTAACACCTGCTGCTGCATTCCCAAACAACTCAGAGAAGACCGGACCCCAGTGTGACGGGGCCGTTACCGGCTTCACGCCATCCACAAGCTGAGCCGAGTCTCGATCAGAAGTGCTCACACCCCCGAGCGACACCAGGCAAGAGGTTTCCATATGTCACACTTCAACTCCCGTTTGAATCATGCAGGACGTGCGGGTGGGAGTGAGACTAAAAATCATAATTCTTTGTGGGGGCGGGACTGTAAATTACGTCCCACACAGACCTCTAGTGTGAGTCAATAGGGGTGGGGCTTTAGTGGAGTAGCCTCTAGTGGTCGTCAGTGGTATTACACTTTCCTTCTCACTTGTCTCACCTGCCACGGCCTCTTCATGTTGATGGCGATGACATGGAAGCGATAACAGCAGAGTTCGCAGGTCCAGCAGCCGCGCTCGCTGATCCACTTCAGCAGACAGTGTTGGTGGGTGTAACGCACCGAACCATCGCATCGACACGGGTTTAGCAGGTCGCCCTGGAAACCAAAGGGCAAAAGTGGATACATAGGATGGATGATTATAAAATGCTTACACATGCACTATTATGAATTCACATCAATAATCCACTTCTTTTGTAATGACGTTACCTTTTTTCCATACATATATATCTATATATTTATTGATTACATTGGTCTCCATTAAAATGCTTCTGGAATAAAACTAATAAAAGGTTCCCACATGTGTTACGAATAAAGAAAACTCAAGTCTTAAATGCTGGTTGGCTCAAGTTTCCAAGATAAGTCTGTGGTCAAAATGTGAAATTTTTTTAAATTAACAAGACAATATGTTTTAGTCCAAAGGAATATTGGTCTCACATCTACTTCAAAACACTGTCTGCACATTATGATCCATTCACTTTACAGGTTCTTTCTACTGGAATATTTACTAAGCCATTGTAGACATGCACATAAACCACCATATATGTGGAATAACACACCATCATATATATTAAAAACATGAGTTAACCAACCAGTAATAAAGTCATTTGTTTTCTGATTGATCTTATTAAAATATGTAAGATTTAGGACTTTTAATGTCTGAAGCTGATACTTTCTAAAAAAAAATGTAGAGGAATGTAATAATATATAAGATGTTAACAGTGGACAGTTCATGTGTATCTCAGGCCATGTCAGTGAATTCAGCACTGGACAGCGACACAACAGCCTCTGTGAAGGACTGATCATCTGGGAGGAAACATGTACTCCTTACACCCCTATTAGAACAACATTTCATCAGTGTGTGGGCCACACACAGGATCTTCGTTGCCAATTCACAAGCACTGTTAATCCTTTAAACACCAGAGGGTTTTTTTCTTTTTTCTATTTTCTAAATATTCCATTTTGGTATCAAGATTTCATGAAACTGCCTGTTTCATACAGTTATGGGGCGTTTTGAAATATTACAACTTTAAAGAGTTAATTTTCCACCTGTTACAAATGCGTTGTGCATATACAGATTGACTGTAATTAAATGTGTTAATAATAAACTGTGAGATAATATTGTATAATCTCACCCAACATTGGTTTGTGAAGACATATCATGCTATAACTCAATGAATACTTAAGATATCACCATGAAATTACATGGGCATATACATATTGTTAATGTGCATCAGATGCAATGATTCATTTGAGTAAAGGTCAAAGGTCAAGGTCACAATGACCCAAAAGGTCAAAATCACATTATGGGTTATAATTCAAAAACGGAAGCTCATAAAACTTTCAGATTGGCACCAAACAATGTGGAATGAAGATTTATACAATTCTCATACTTGGTGTTATCACCTCTGACCAATAGTTTTTGAGATCTCTGGAGGTCAAAGGTGACATGTTGCAAAATTAACTTCTGTAACGCTGTGTGTGTGTGTCAATCATAGACATATTAATCAATACTGGATATCTTAGAATATTGCACACACTGATGCATATATACATATAATGAAATTATAAATATTGCAAAAGGTCAAAGGTCAAGGTTGCATTTAGCAGAAAGGTCAAAATCCCATTATTAGCTCTAATTCAAGAACGGGTTTTCATAGAACTTTGAGATTGGCACAAAATAGGAGCGTGATTAGGCATTCTCTGAATAGTTGTTTGTTTAAAGGATATTTCAGTGTGTACATGGCTGTTCAGGTTATTCACGTTTTCATGAAGTAATTTCAGTTTCACACTAAAACAAAGACAAATATTTGGATTTTTTATTCATGGGTTATTGTATTAATATTTTACTGCTCCATTCTACTGGTGATCAGATTGAGCTGAATGACATCCTGAACTAACATGACTTTGACAGCGCTGCTCTGAGGTGAATATTATCCTCCAGCTCCAGTAGAATGTTTACAAAAAGCAGAATCCTGACAATTTTGTCAGAGAAAAACCTTCACAGGAGACTCACCTTCCACTGTCAGGCTGCACAGAGGCACCGAGGCGCTTAATATTCATCTTTTGTCCTGAGTTTCCTTTAACTTGACACGTCCTTGTAGAGCAGCAGTGACAGATTAAACCTCACAAACATCTGAGGAATCCAGGGAAATGATCTGCTTTGGGGTCAGTATCTGAACCATCATCCTTATACTTATTCAGTTTCAGTGTTTGTTCTCTACACTTCCATTCCTCTAGAACAGGGCTGTCAAACTTGTTTTAGTTCAGGTTCCACATTTGGAAACTTGCACCAGAACAGGGGGGCCAATATCTACTTGATTACAAACTTGGTGCTCATGAGACATTTAAACGAGGATGCGTGTGTGTGTGTGTGTGTGTGTGTGTGTGTGTGTGTGTCTGTCTCGGGCATCACACTAAATCTGTACAGAGTTGACTGCTGCAGTTTGTCAAACTCATGCATTTTTTGGCCAAGGAACAGACTAGCTATAGACCAATATATTGGGTGATATTAGCAATGTTATAATACACTAGCCTTACTATCATATTGCTATTGCCAGAATCACAGTCATCATTGAAATGGATTACCTAGCAACAGATAAACAATAGGGCCATGTTACCATGGTGTCAGAATTCATATATAAAAACAGACACGCCATCTGAGTGATTATTTACCTGAAAACACGTGCGGAATTTACCAGCAAAGGGAAGAAATGACCTGGATCAGAGGATCTAGATCAGGGGTGGGCGGTCCTGGTCCTCGAGGGTCAGTATCCTGCATGTATTAGATATTCCCCTCTTCCATCACACCTGATTAAATTAATGATCAGCTCTTCAGCAGGCTCTGCAGAAGCCTGATAAAGATGGAATGGTTTCCAGGTGTAATGGATGAGGGAAATATCTAAACCAGGGTGTCAAACTCATTTTAATTCAGGGGCCACATTCAGCCTAAAATGGTATAAAGTGGGCTGGACCAGTAAAATAATAGAAATAATAGGATAAAAACATAGAAATAATGTAAACTCCAACGTTTTCTTTATGTTTTTGAGCAAAAATAGTCAAATCCCATCATGAAAATGTTTACTTCTATGAATTGTACTTGAACATAACATGAACAAATATTAACAACCTGGAAATTCTTAAGAAAAATAAGTGCGATATTAATAATATTGTACTTTAGTTTATCATTTATATGCATGCGCATCACAACTTAAGTATAACAGTGGATTTACAAATACACACATTTAGTAACATTCACACTATTGGTCAAATTCCACATAAATTTCAGATTATTGACATTGTTTGTA
The DNA here is from genome assembly GCA_020466265.1 of Siphamia tubifer. NCBI lineage: Eukaryota > Metazoa > Chordata > Actinopteri > Kurtiformes > Apogonidae > Siphamia > Siphamia tubifer. Next base: position 12,699,827 of record CM035799.1, read on the forward strand.
TCAGGCTAGTCTTTTTTTATTTATTTATTTGTTTCTTTATTTATTTCATTTTTCTTAACACTAAAACAAAGAGGAACATTTGCGTTTTTTTTTCAAAATTGTTTATTATGATTATGGTCTGATCCATTTTAGATTGATGTCATTTTAACTTCCTTAATTATTAATATTTTTTTCACAAACTCATCCCAGGGGCCAGGATGGACCCATTGAAGGCCGATTTTGGTCCACGGGCCGCATGTTTGGCACCTCTGATCTAAAACATGCAGGATACCAGCCCTGGAGGACCCGGATTGTCCACCCCTGATCTAAAACCTGTGGGGAACCATGGGTCAAACCACTCGTACTATCATAATAACAGAGAAATAATGACTTAAATGTTTTTCTTGGTTTAATATGAAAAACTATCATTACATTATACATTCAAATATTGACAAGTACACAGTTTTCATTGGCTGGTTTTGGCTCGTGGGCTGCATTTTTGACACCCCTGCTTTAGAAATTCAGACTTTCAGACCTTAGCTTTAGTGTTTTCTTGCGTCCGGTCATACATCAGAGAAAATCCACGACCCGCTCAGCAGAGAGTTTCACCAGCATTGCTCCGATCGATGCTCATTCCTCAAAGCTCCAACACTTGCAACAGATATTAACGATGGGATACGGCGTCACATTCATCATTACAGCCGCATCTATTTGTTCTGCCATTTTTTTCCTTCAGGCATTCCTCAGGCAGCCATTACTGTAGCTTTGACCTGCTGGCCGCGCTGTGAGTGGCATATTAATAGTATATTAAGGTCAGTGGTCAGAGAGCTCGTTTTTCATCATGTCATATTAACCTTGTGGGTTTAAACGGAGCTCGGAGGCCGACGTAGTCCTGCCATCCAATGCAGACAAAGACTGATAAAAGCAAAGTCAAGGACTGTTTTCATATGTTCGCAATCCTCACAGGGCCATATTTAATGAAAACATAGCAGTGCTTTGAACTCCCAGGGGTCTGCAGTTCTGTACACGTTCAGCACTGAGGTACTTGTACTTCTACTGAGGCCAGTACTGTACTTTATATTTGATGTGATTTATCGAAAAACTTTAGATCTGTTTCCTTTTGTCTCGTCTCTTTAGAAGGATTTGTACATATACTTAAGATAAGATTATATGTACAAATCTATTGTTATAGATTTGTATTACACTAAAAAAACTGAACCATTGAATCAACTTAAAAATTCTTCAATAAGTCACACATAAAAACATCTAGTTGAGTGAATCTAATTAAATTTAATTAAATTAACCCCAAATAATTTAATTTGGTTCACTCAACTAGATTTTTTATGTGACCATAAAAAGTCAAAATTATGAGATAAAAAGTCCAAATTGAAGATTTTTTAAGTTGATTCAATTGTCTACTTTTTTCAGTATATAGTAATAATATGGTACAGTATAGTATGGTACGGTATGGTATAGATGGTACACCTTCTCAATTGTAATTGAAAAGTAAAACTGCATTTATTTATTTTTGCCATCAATGCAATAATACTTCTTTAACCAGGAAAAATCTGAAAAGTTTCAAAGGAATCAAAAATAAAACCTTTAAAAGTCACTTATTATTATATCACTTTATATTTTATGCGATCAATCACAATTTCTTTTTAGATCCGTTTCTTTTTGTCTTGTCTCTTTGGAAGGATTAGTCCACATACTTAAAATAAGATTATATTATATTCAAATGTATTGTCATTATGCGTGTATAAGGCAACAACATTCATTTGGCATCTTAATAGGAGGTGCATTAACACAGGTGTAGAAGTAAAAAAGAAAGTGACCATTTCTTTAAACAAGGAAAACTAAAATGCTTCACATTCACAGACTGTAGATGATACAGAAGGGATAGAATCAGCGTCTTTACTCTGGTGCACCCACAGTCACTTACCCCCGAGGTGTCCTGTGAGCAGAGTTCTGGTCCAGTTTTGGTCAAAGCAAAAGTAGTCCCGGCAGGTTTCCTGGGGTCAACAAAATAAACTTGTTTCTTCTCAAAATAATGTGTTTGAATGAGTGATTTATTTGCATAACAAAACCGTCACAGAACAAAAACTCACAACTCGCACTTCCTTGGAGCTACTTTCTGTCATTAGTCAATACCTGTTGTCACTGCTAACAACTGTGCGCCTTAGCAAACTACGTTCATCAGTTGTTCGGCAGTGTTTGCGGCTGCTATGAGCAGATGCACAGCTGTTAGCAGTGACAATGCATATTGATCGCTACTGAGAAAAAAGTAGCTCCAAGGAATTATGAGGTGTGTGTTTTTGTTCCGTGGTGGTTTTGTTATGCAAATAAATCACTCATTCAAACACATTTTGTTTTGTTGAAACCAAGAAACTACTACTTTTGTTTTGACCAAAACTGGATTCATGTGAAAAATAGTGAACTATCCCTTTAACACTGGATGTTGTCTGGATATAAAGAAAACTTCATTTTAGTAATTTTCCTTCAGGCACGACTCTTTGCATCAGTGCATCTATATCACTGGGGATCACAGTTTTTGTTGCATTAGGTCTGACAGTTGTTTTTAACTCATTTTTGGGTCCAGAATCCCAAACTGGTCTTAGTTTTTCTGTATCATGTCAAATTTTGGAACTATAGGATCCCTGTTTTCTTAAAACATATGAAAAACAATGTACTTAACAGGTATGTGCTTGTTTTATAAGGATTTTCAAATATTAACAATGAAATATGAAAAAAAACAGGCATTTAATATTGTTATGTGTTTGTAAAGGATATGCCTACTGTCATTCTACTGACCTATTGGGAGCTGCACACACCTCTTCCCACACTGTCTCCATGGTAACTACACAAACAAGTTTCCATGTAGCTGTAGATGAGTCCAATCATAATCAGCTGGAAAGTCTGACTATCAGTGGAAGTTTGTTTGTCTAGAGCAGGGGTCTGCAACCCTGGTCCTAGAGAGCCGCTATCCTGCATGTTTTAGATGTTTCCCTCTTCCAACACACCTGATTCAGATGATCAGCCTATCACCAATCTGTCTGTCAATCTGACCAGGGTTGCAGACCCCTGGTCTAGAGGGTAAGATATGGACAAAAAAAACTTGACTGTAATTTGGAATCAGCATGAAAGCAATTGCACCTTTGTATAAGCCTCATGGTATATATATATATATATATATATATATATATATATATATATATATATATATATATATATATATATATATATATACTGTACATACAATTCTGAATAATCCTTAGATTTTGCTTCATGAGACCAGCTTCTCCTAAAATAACCACTACATTACTGTTTTTTTTTATTATTATTAATAATAATAATAATAATAATCCAAATAATCCTAATAGTAATGATAATAGTCAGATGTGCTACAGTGTAAACACATCCAGGCTGGATGTAAACGTCATGTCTATGACATTTGGTGAAAACTGAGTGTGGCCGCTCTTTCTGCTGTCTCATTCTCACTCTCAGACATGAATATTTAACGTGTCAGATTTCCGTTTGGCAGTCGTCTTCGGAGCCGGTGGTCTAGCTGAGCCTGTGGCCTCGTGTCCAAATCCAATCTGAGTGTGGACGCGGAGGCGGAGGGATTGGATTAACTCTGGTGATGGTCTGAAGCCCACGTCCACAACCCAGGACTGTCACTGATCTGGAGGGGCAGGAGCCCCCCATCAAGACCCAGTGGGACCACAACAGCAGGAAATACAGTGTCTGCTCAGAGACAATTGGACATTTGTCCATCCACCTCATCCTACACACTTGCACTGATGCTTCCCTGGGGTTTAGTTTTCGTACAAACATGTTCCCCTTCCCTTTACGTCACTGTCTCTGATGCAGTTTGTTTCATTTTCATTTTATCTACAACAGGGGTGTCAAACATATGGCCCGTGGGTCAAAACAGGCCATACAAAGGCTCTCATCTGATCCTTCTACATTAAGAATAAACAATTTTAACATTATTTTACTTACCAAATTCAGACCAATGTGTTCTAAAATGAGCCAGAACCAGTTACATAAGCCTATAACTACACTAAAAAAGTAAAACAACTGAAAAACTCTTACATTTTGACTTTTTGTCTCATCATTTTATCTCACAATTTTGACTTTTTATGGTCATACATAAAAAAGAGGAATTTTTAAGTTGATTCAATGTTTTAATTTTTCAGTGCGTAATGAACACAGAAATTTTAAGTTGCTAGTGAATATTGTTAAAAATACTTTAAAAAAATCATTTCAGTTCATAATATGTAGATTTTTAAAAATAATAGAGTGTAGATGTAAACATTTTCACCATGTACTTTTACTTCTTTAACTCTAAAACACAGAGAAAAACTTGGACTGTATTTATAGGTTATTATTGTATTCTGTCACTGGTTCTGATCCACTTCAGATCATATTGGCCTGTACGTGGATGGAACCTGAATGGGACAGTCCTGCTCTACTGTATCTGACAGTGGAGCAGAGTTTTTTGTGGCACTTTTGCTTCTGTTAACTCCTTTAACTCCAGTTTGTCTTTATATAGTTGAATAAGTTTAATGTTTTAAATCCGGATAGCTGTGGGTCCGTGGAGTGGAAAGCTTCCACTCAGCAGGTTTACATGGGTTCAAATAGAGGAGATGCTGAGTGTCAGACAATCACACACACACACACACACACACACACACACACACACACACACACACACACACACACACACACACACACAACCTCTCCCATCCAAACGTCCGGACACTGATCTTAAACCTGAGAACGACGTGCGTGTGTGTGTGTGTGTATTACTATCTTTATGGGGACAATGATATGTTTACACAGTCACACAATGGGGACCTCGGGCACTATGGATACCAAAATTCAGGTCCCCACAAGGGTTGAATATAAATAAAGGTCCCCAGTAGTAAAATAGAAATGATGTGGCCTTATAAATACATTTTTTTTTCTGGAAGTCCTCATAAAACAGGAGGAAAACAGGTGTAAAGTGAAGCATTAATTTTTCAAAGGTTTGAAGCTGTGTTTAGTTTAAAAACAAAAAAAGATTTTTTTATTTTTTTATGTTGTTTTTGTTAGTATTTTAAATTTGTATTTATTATTTTTTAAATATTATTTACTTAAATTTTTGTTTTTGTATTCATTCATTTATGTGTAATATTTCATTCATGTGTAATAATTTTAACTTTAAAAAATTATAATTAGTATTTTTATTTTATTAAAATAAAAGTTGGCACTCACTACCCAATCGCTACTTTATTATTACAAACTTGGTTCTCATGACACACGTAAAGTACGAGTGTGGTGCGCGTGCGTGTGGGTGTGTGCGTGTGTTTACCTGCTCGGCTCCCTGGAAGCAGATCCTGCAGCTGGGAGTGGGGATGCACGTTTCACTGCTGCAGTTTGAATGCATCGTCTTCACCGATGTGCCCCCCACCGCCCCGTCCTCAGTGGAATAGTCCCCCCCGCTGTTGTCCACGTTGAATTTCCCACACGCATCTCCGTCCACTCGGCCCTCCTGCGCCTCCTCCGCGCGCTCCTCCGCCGCGTCCAGCTCCTCGGGGCGCGGACGTCCTTGCGGTCCGCTCTCCTTTTCCTCCTCCCAGGTGAGGCGGTGGGCCATGGCAGTGCCCCCCCTGGCCTCCCCCGCCTCTGCCTCCTCTGTGCTCATGATACAATGAAAGGTGGGAATAGAATTGCATAGATGCCGCTCTGCCTCCACCGCCTCCACCGCCTCCGCCTTCAGCCTCCAGATCCCGGTGCTGTCGGTGGACGTCGCCCCTGTCCGACCCGTTCACGCTCCCGTGGCCGAACCTAGTGTGTCCCAGCCGGGCCCAGCTGCCGATCAGCGGCCGGATCCCTACGACGCAGCGGCTGAATCCGCCTGGTGGGCTCCGGAGAGCCGCTGCCGGAGCGCATTTCCGAGCATCGCGGTGGGGCACGGGCGTCCTGGAGCGTAGATTCCCCCTCTTCCTCTCCCCTTTCTCCTCCTCCTCCGCCTCAGGGCTGGGTAAACACACACACACCGTCCTCTAATCAGGACCAGCCGGGTCCATACACCTCCGATGCGGCCGCGTGGTCCTGCTGATGGACTGTTGAGCAAAAAAAAACTAAACCAAAAAGAGAAAAAAACCAAAAGCCTCCTCGTGCTGTAAGTTCTCTGATGCTCCCAGGAAGCAGCGAAGACTAGAACCCCCAGAGAGAAGAGCAATCAATCACACTATTATCCCATAAATAAGATGGAGGAGGTGCCTGTCCAGAGCTGCAGGTCCAGGCTGTGGAGACCCGCAGCACCTCCCTGGTAGGGGTCACCTAACCCCCCTCCCCCCCAGGAGGATGGGACAGTGGTTCAGAATGAATTCAGATCCTCCGTTCAACTCTGATGTCCAAGTATTTATTTATACTTATTTAGAAAAGGTTCGCAAACTAACCCTTGAAATGTTCTTTTTTGAACAAGAACCCACACGTAGTTTAACATGTTCCATTAACAAAAGGTGGCTGTTTATATTGACTAAAGTTTGTAAATGGATCTATATTGACACACACACACACACACACACACCATATATATATATATATATATATATATATATATATATATATATATATATATATATATATACACATATATATATATATATATATATATACACATATATATATATATATATATATATATAGCAGCCGCAAACAGTGCCGAACAACTGATGAAAGTAGTTTGCTAAGGTGCACAGCTGTTAACAGTGACAACATGCATTGATCGCTATTGAGAGAAAATAACTCCAAGGAATTACGAGATGTGAGTCTTTGTTCTGCGACGGTTTTGTTATGCAAATAACATTCGAACACATATAGTTTTGAGATGAAACATTGTCTTTTGTTGACCCCAGGAAACCTGCCGGGACTACTTTCAGTTTGACCAAAACCGGACCAGAACTCGACTCACAGGACACTGTCGGGGGTTAGTCACTGTGGGTGCACCAGAGTAAAGATGATGAACCCACACAAATTGATGTAAACATAGTGAACTATCCCTTTAAGCAAAATGGACAACAACAACATAAATAAAACAAGGTCAGGAGTGTCCATTTTATTATATTAATTATAATGTATTGTGTTTCAGCATTAAATCTCATTATTTAGTATTCGGTACATGGTAACTTATTTAATTGATTTAAAAAATACATGTACCTCCTTTTGAGAAAAATTGGGTGGTTTGGACTTCACTTCTTTCAACAATGATTTTTTTTATCCATGACTATGATTTTGAAGGTTCTTCTAACTTTCTAAAATATCTGTTCCTGTTCTGACTGAAAATGACACATTAACTATCTACTTTCATCACATCTCACGGAGGAAGAAAAATCTACCATTAAACTTCAAGGAAATATCAATGTTTCTAAGTCAAATTGTGATAAACAGGACACCTTAAAGCTGTAGATATGATGTGTCTCAAAATGTATGACCATATAGTTTAGAAATAGTAGTCAGATATAACCCATTGGACATTTAGAGGCTCTGTAGTCACCATGGTAACACCATCATCTTCTATAACATTGATTCACCAGTCAAACATATGGAGTTGAATCAATGATAGAAGCTAGACATGCTTATTTTTATTATTTTATCTTGAGTTAATTTCTTTCACAGAAAGTCAGTTTTTCATCAGTTTTCTGTTTCTGCTTTAATAACCCTCAACTTTATTCTGAGCCGTTATTAATATCTACATAATTAATAAATCAAACAAAGAAAAAATTAAACATTCAAAGGGTCCTTGGTTACCATGGAAACACTCATCTTCAACAACATTGATTAACCAGTAAAACCCATGGAGTTGGATCAGTGACAGCGGATGGACACACTGGGTTTATACTGAATAATAAGTAAAATATGGATGTTGTGGATAAAACAGCAGGTTTGAGTGTTTTCCTGAATGTCCACCAGCTTCAGCTCCTCGCTTTAGAAACACAGTAATGTTTCAGTTGTGTCCATTAACTCCCTCTTGTCGCCCTGTGTCTTATCATCAGCTTTAAAATGGATGCTCTAATAAAGTTTACGAAGCTTCTGTAAATCATCTGTTGGGGGAGACTGGTGCTTTCCAAGAAGTTTTTTTTTCTTTTTGAGGATGTCTATCGCTTTCCGGGGAGCGAGGCAGTAATGGACTCTAATGCAGCAAAGGAAATTATCCACTCATGTCCAATCACTACCTACGAAGCTACGATCAATACCTGGTCCCCAGGGCTCGGAGGGAGATCTGGATGGTGCTGAGAGCATGGAGGGCCCGGCCAAACGGCCTCCAAGATGGGTTTGGGTTTTTGACTTTTTGACAGAGGCTCGAACTAGGTGATGCTGTGAAACATTTAGTTTAGTTACTCAAGTACACAATCCAGGTTTAAAACTAGATCACTCCGAGAGCATAGACCTCTGTGAAGCAGCGCAAGTCTGCCAAGGTTTGGATCTGGATGTTCGTAACTTATTTGTAAACTAGTGTTCAGTGTGCGCTATTTATTTATTTTATCGGTCGTTAATCCCTTAGAGGGTTTTTAAAAAATTAAAGAAATCCTCTGTCCCGTTTTTGAGATCTGGCCATTTCAATATTCGACCATGTGACGTCACACAAATTTCACATGTTAGATCTAATGTTAAATATGAAGCACAAGATATTGTTGGATTTAAGGTAAAGGTACTACATTTTGCAAATATAACATTCCCTTGACGTCATATGACGTGATAATGTGACGTCATCGAGCCCACCGGTGTTCTCTCAGGTTTAGAACCATTGCCGTAGCCTTCCTGTCCTTCAGGTAATGAATGTAAATGACTGTTTTCAGTGGGTTTGGCTTTGGTGCAGTTGTTTATAGGCGTGTGGTTGACTGTTTCAGAAACTATAAATAGTAAAATCCGTCTGAGCCATGAAGGTAGATGAAATACTTGATGCGCGCCGTCTGTGACTCCCACCGCTCAGTCCGCCACCATGGCTCTCTCCTTAAGTCGTCCTGATCAATTAGTGTCCTCCTCGCCGTCGGCCTGTCTGCAGAGCCCCTCCCCCTCCTCTGTGTTTTCCAGTCCACGCAGTCGAACGGCCTTAAACCCATGAAACCATCACGCCAACACTCCCAGCCTGCAAAAGGAAGTGGAGAGCCTGCCAAAGATAAAGTGGAGGACCACAAACAAATGGAGCAAACTGAGCTCATTAAAGGAGGCGTGCGGTGGCTCAGCATCCTGCTGGAGGCCGATCAGCTTTCAGTGACATCATCATCCACACCGGCCTCGGAGTCATTGATAAATCTGACGCACTGGGAAAGAGCTGAACTCACCCTTTTCTGAAGTATCAGTAACAGAGCTGCTTACAAACAGCAGGAGACAGGAATCAGAGGGAAAGGGTTTGTTGTTTGCTAGAGGGAAACCATATTGGTTAACCCGTCTGTCTGTCTGTCTGTCTGCGCTTTAGGCGGAGTTCCTGAAAGAATCACCAAGTTACATTTTAGACCTTTTTTTAGACTATTATGAGAAAAATTTTAGATCAATATCGAGACCCCCTCAAATAAAAACATGATCACATTTGATTCTCAAAACCATGTCACTTTGTATTGTAAATGAAAAAGTGCGAGTTTCTTATATTTATGGAAATATACGAAAATATGGAATGTACAGAACGCGGTAGTGGATACACAGACGCCAAATACCGTATTTTCCAGACTATAAGGTGCACTTAAGAAACTTTAATTTTCTCCAAAAACCACAGTGGGCCTTATACATGGATTCACTCTGGTTGTGCTTAGTGACTTGGAATTTTGACTTTTTATCTCATAATTGCGATTTTATTTATTTCATGGTTTTGACTATATTATGGTTTTGACTTTTTGCCTTATGGCTTGGGCTTTTTTTCTCATGATTGTAAGTTTTTATCTCATTATCTTGAGTATGCTTATTGTGCCTTATATGTGGGAATCAATGTGCATTCTCACTGCTAACAGCTGTGTGCCTTCATGTAGCAGCCGCAAACACTGCAGAACAACTGATGGAAGTCATTTGCGCACAGTTGTTAGCTGTGACAACCCAAAATCTAACTTTGAATGTGAAATAAAATGTCACCAAGTAGTGAAATAAATAACCAAATGTTAGTGAGTATTTGCCACATATATGAGTGAAAGTGTAATAAAACAGGAATTTCTATGCGGTTATTTTATGGAACATATTTAATATTTGAAATGACAGAAAATGTGCCGATATGTTTTCTCATCATTCTTTTATGAAGAGATTGTGGCCATTGTATCAATAGCTACATCAAAAGCCAGAATCCCATCATTAGTGAGGAAAAAGCACACAACCTGGCAAAATAAAACCAGTAGAGAATTGAATCGTGTAAAAATACGAGTGCCATCTATTGGATACTTGTTAAAAATGAGCAGACTTGTTCATGATGGAAAATACTAACTCATCTTTGTAGAAATACTGTATAGACTGGACTGTGATTTAATGGAAAAAGGTCATGTGTCTCATAAGAATGAAACAAGAAGCAGACGAGGTGATTACCCATCATGCCTAGTGCCTACATTAAAAGCCTGTGGGGGCCTTATGAAATGGACATGACTGAAAAAATACCATTCAATTATTTTGAGCGGCCACTCGAAATGATTGAACGGTGATGAGTCATGTCATATGTGTCGCTTACTCTCCATACATACTAATCTGTGTATGAATTGTGTTTTCTTGTACAGGAAATTAAGTCAGAGCTTGGGGAGTTATATTAATAATATTATCATGTAAAATTCCATAGAAAACTGTTTTAACACCAACTTAAATCACTGAGAAATGTAACGTTTGCCAGATGGTTATGAACTGGAACTGTTCTGGAAGAGTGTGGGTGTTGGAGGAAACTAAGGAGCTGGAGCCTGAGCCAGGTGAATTGTTACTGTGCAGCGCTCATGAAGCTTCAGGACCAAGCAGTAAACATCCTAGTATTCTGGAGGTGTGGGTTTATGGGGGAAGTCTGAAGAAAAGGCTTTGGACTTCTTAATTGTGTCTTCTCAAAATGTAGCTGCTCAAACTGTTTTTCAAAAGCCCTGTTTCCACTATGCAGTTCGGTACAGTACGGTTCAGAACGGTACGAAATGTTATCGGTCCCATGGTACGTGTTCCTATTTTGGTCACCCTTCTGCTTGGGGTTCCAAGTGTACTGTACTGCTCTCATTTGTGAGGAGCAGAAAGAAAGCACTGGAAATGACTTATTCCTCTACTTCGCTGGTCTGTTTGTTCATATTTCCAGCTTGTGACACGGCTCATATTTAGTGATGACACTTCCACAAAACAGCACGCCTCCTTCTGAAGGTCTCCCTAGACACTGGAAACACAAGATGTCCAGAAGAGACCTGTACCGTACCCGACCTGACCCGTACCGTACTGTACTGTACTGCACAGTGGAAACATGGCTTAAGACTTCCTACTCCACCTTTAACTGGGGAAAGCAGTGACATCAGTTGATATGCAGCATCCAATAATAAAAGCATCCACAGGTCGTACATGGAGTGAGAAGAGTTTTCTGACAGAATCAGTGTCCGAGCTTAGAACATGACTTGGGCTCTGAAGTGCTTCTGCTTGACGGCGTTGTGGCTCATGCCCGTCTTCAGCATCCATTTGGACTTCATCATCTGTACATACTGCATGTCCTTCGGTCTCTGCTGGAAGGAGCCGTTACCTAGAGGACACAGAGCATATACACTGGGTCATTTTGTGTGTTTTTTTTTTTTGTCGTTTATGCTAGGGGTGTCAAACATAAGGGCCAGGAGCCAAAACTGATCCATCAAATTGTCCGAACTGGGCCCATAGGATAAATATTAAAAGTCAAGGATGCTCACAAACCACACATGTGATATAAAGTCAAATTGATTGTATTTAATATGAAAAAAAGTAGAATTACAATATGAAAATATTTATATTTATCCAAAATAACCTGAACAAATATGTAAAACCTTAGATTTCAATAAGAAAAATAAGTGCAATTAAAATAATATTCTCCCTGTTATTAAATGTTTTCTGCATTTGGAGATCCATTGTGATCTGTAAACTGTGTTCACAATAAAATTAGACCTAAAGTGGTTGACACTGCACTTACTTAAAAAAAGAATAGATGTGTCAGGATGCACATGGTTGTTCAGGTTATTCACATTTTTGTAATGACATTTTACTTTCACACTAAAATAAAGAACATTTGCGATTTTTCTTTATAGCTTATTGCCCCTTTGAGGGCAACACGTCTGGCCCTTCTGAGATCACACTGGGCTGAATGTGGAAGTCAACTAAACAGAGTTTGACAGCACTGGTGTAAACTGCACTGATATAAAACAAACACAAGGGGGAGCTTAATCTACATGAGATTAGAGATTTTACTTCCTTTTACAGGAGTAAAAGTCTTACCTGTAACCCAGGCATGAGCAAACTATTCCACAAAGGCTGCAGGTTTTTGTTCCAACCAACCAAGAGTTCAGTTTGACTAATCGACTCTCTGAAGACCGAGATCAGCTGATTAAATCAAGTCCAGTCTGATGTTTTGCTGCTTGGTTGGAACAAAAACATGCAGCCACACCGGCCTTTTGTGGAATAGTTTGGACATGCCTGTTTTAGAGGAAGACAAGTCTTATATCTAACTTCTGATGACAGTTAAACCTTATACTTCTGTCTTAGCTGACATTTACAACCTCCAATAGTAACAAATGTTCTGCTGGTTTTTTTTTTTTAAAGTAATGGTTACAAACACAAACTATGATAAACAAAGACAATACTGTGGTTATGAAAGAACAACAAGTAATTTTGTGTTCAATCATCAGATCAGTACAGAGTGCGTTCCTACAGAACAGGTGGGAGTCTTACCTGATCCTCCGTCCCAGCCCAGAGCTTTGTACTGTCGGAGGACTCTGCCCACAGCGTTCTGATTATGGGCCAGAGCCACCGTCCTCTGATGTCCGAACCGCTGCTTATAATACCGCATGAGCGAACGGTGGCCGATCTTTGCACCTGAAAAGCAGAAAAATACCAGAAACTTTGAAACTTGGGAGCAACTTATATTTTTGGAAAACAATTCCTTTCCCGGTTTTTGCTTCATGACTTTTAAATTTACCGATAGTTAATCAAATTTTCATTCACTCCTCTTCTTAATCCTATAAAAGCATTTGTTACACCAAGATTCAAGGAGTTTCATCATATATACACATGTTTAAATGGGCAGATTCTGCACATAACATGAGCGTACACTGTGGGTTCCACACCAAACCTGGAATGAGACTCAGATTTATGCAAAAACCCACATGTCAGGATTAGAAAAAAACCTACTGGGATTGACACATTTAACAGTGTCTTTGTTTATAGTGGTATATAAGACCATTTACAGCCACATTTTCAGATGCAGTACATTGACACCTAGGTAGCTTTAATTGTCCTTGTTTGGGTCCCATTTTTTGGCCCAATATTTGATTAAAAATGTATTCATTTTAGGATGGCTCTGAGTAAGAGTTTTTTTTTTTTTTGCATTTGTATTAAGTCATTTGGTACATCCTGGGGGGAAATATAGCTACATTTCTTTTATTATTGGATCTAAAAAGATTATGCAAAAATAAACCCAGTTTTCACGTTTTCCTTGGATTTTGTTAAAATGTCTAATAAACCCATCGATTCCAGAAAAAAATTAAATTTTGAGGCTAGTTTTTTTTATAACTTGACTCACACCAGATGTATGGATGCTTCACATGGCTGCTCGCATCTTACATCTGGGAAAGCACCATTAGCTTCTCTTTGTTAAGGTGGAGTTGTCAATCAAAATCATTCACCCTGATTGGAGAAACCAGGTGCTTGTCATTTTGAATGACGTACTACTTCAACGAATCGCACTGAAAGCAGCATGTAACGTAGATGAGAAAATGAGATCTCTTACCATACTCAGTTGGGAGCAGAGCCATAACACACTTGCCACCAATTAATTCTTTCAAAACTGTTCTCTGTTCATCTTTTAAAGAATCAATATGCGGTAGTTTCGACAACACCATAAAATTGCAGAATCGAAGCCTAGTTCAGTCTCCTCCATGTTTTTCAAAACTCCTGTGTCGAGAGTCTTCCTTACGCCATAACTTAAAATCCTGATTGATCCTTCCACAGTTTGGCTGTAGACAACAGAATGTCTGCCGTGGTTTGCCAGACCCTTGTGTGAAGCTCACGAAGCTGAGCGGTAACACATGAGGGTTAGTAAAAGCCAGGCTACGTTTTTGATAGGTCAGGTTCTACAGGGTTATTACTAACGAAACAACAAGACAAGATGCTTTATTTCTCTCCTCTGACCACTTTTAATACAATCCCAAACTAGATTAAAGTGGAAACAAACTTCTTTAACAATATTTTTAAAGTGACATCACCTGAAGGGAGGGTGAGCTCCAGCGTGTCGTCATCATACTCCAAGTTCTTATCATCAGGAAGCTGTTCATCCATGTCCACATCCTCCTCATCTTTCCTGTCTGGGTAGCTACTCCTGTTTAAAAATAAATAAATAAAAAAAATCTAAATGTAAATAAAAGTCTCTTTCAGAACCTGACACATTGGATTTGTTTCTGCAGCTGCTGTTAAAAGCTGTGATATTAACCCTCTCAGTTCAAAGGTAATGTGCAGTGACTGTGATACAGTACCTGAAATCATAGAAATCTGCAAACTCTAGAGCAGCGTCACCGTCTGTGAACAGTTTACAGTGACTTTTGTCGGTCATGTGACTCTGAACAGCTTCTGTTGAATAAAACGAACGTCCTTTTTCATTGCACCACAAACATACGTTCCCTGCACCGACTTTCTCTCCTGCAACAAAGAAGAAAACAAAAACACAGGGTTAGAAAACAGCAGGGAATTAACTTTAACAGTGAAAGTCACACATAATGTCTTTGTAGCCAATTCCACATTAACAGCATATTTGCGATAGTGGTGAAAATATATTAAGAAAACTAGAAAAGCACTCAAGAGAGTGCAGACTCCGCCAAGGCAGATCTTCCGATCACCACCAAAGTATAATCATATGTTCCTCGTTTGTATGTCACCATTTCAGCTAAATCCATCCATAACTGAGTTATGTTGCACAGACAGATAAACACATAAATGCCGGGAAAAACATAACCCATGCCATTCCTTAGTGGAGTAACTATTGAAAAACTTTTTCAATTTTCCATTGAAATGATGTAAACACTGACCATCAAGAGCTATAGAATATATGTATTTCACCTTGAAACAATCAGGTCCCAAGACCAGTTTTCGTTTAGTAGCCATTAACTCACCCAGGTATCGTATAAAACCCCGGAGGTCCACGAGGAACTCCACGTCTGGGATGAAGAAGCTGTGGACTCCAGTCATGTGGGCAACGTTCTTCATGAGTGACCGTGAGTGATGGGAACAGAACAGACAGTCTGTGATAGGGATGGACCCGGGAAGGGCAGCGGGATGGGTGTCAGAAAGAACCGCAGAGTCTCCTTCCTCCTGGTCCATCACCTCCTCTGCATCATCATCTTCCATATCATCTTCATCGTCATCTCCGTCACCATCATCAACGTCCTCCCAGTCCTCTGTAACATTTGGACATCAATACCACAAGGTCATTTAACATTTAAACACAGTATAGTAAGCATGATTATGGCAACATAACTTAACATTTACCATGTCAAATGTAATACATTTCTTTTTTAAATTGTAAGGTTTTAAATGCAGATTCATAAATTTAAGGCATTTAAGACCCCATGGGAACCCTGTTTTCAATACATTTGTATTGCCACTCACCTTCCTCTGCTGTGGCTCCATCCTCTCCATCTCGCCTCTTTGCTTGCTCTTCCAGCCACATCATCCTGGGAGGTTTGTCTGGTTTCTCCACCCTCTGAGCTGATGGGCCTTTCCCCTGCTTGGCTGGGCTCGACCTCTGCTGCTCTTTCAGTGCCTGCTGCAGGGCTTCGTTCCTGGCATCGTGGTCAAGCTTCTCTTCACCGAGTCCTTTCTCCAGGTTCTTCTCGTTCATCTTCTCTACTTTCCTCTGGGCAGCGAGTAAGGCCTGCTTCTCTGCCTGCTGGTGTTTGTGGGACTGCAGGTGGTTCTGGTAAGCATTGGCGCTGGAGAACTTTTTGTTACAGACGGTGCAGCCCTCACTCACAGCTGCATCGTTCAGTTGCTGTTCTGCAGCAGCCCTCTGAGCTAGGACACGCTCCTGGAAGTTTTCAGCCGTTACTGGAGGCATGTCTGCTACCTTACGCTTCAGGTTGTATCGATGCCAGTCAGTTTTGTAGTGTGCTCGTTGCACCTCACCGTCTGCAAAAGCCACTCGGCAGCTGATGCAGGTGTAGGAAGACATTATGGCCTATAGATGAAACAGGAAAGTTAAACTGATGTTTCAAGAAAAGTCACATTTAGGACTTCTATGAATGAGACTTATGGAATGAGAAGGAGGTGGTTGAAAACTCAAGACAAAATTACATTTATCTTATGGCTAAACATTAAAATGTATTAACTATATAATGCCCCGAATACGTAAATACACTCACAATTAGAAACTAAAAAAAAGTGACAAGCCTTCATTGGCGAAATGCATTATACAAATAACCATATCAGATTAAATGATTCTTTAAATTGTGTCAGGGTTTCATGATTTGTGAAAACCAGGGTGCACCCTACCAAACAGATTAACAGTGATGGTTCGTTATATATATATAAAAAAAAAAGTATATCTATATCATTTCTTATTTCAGTGTTTGGATTTTTCTTTTATTATTTAGTAGGCGCATACCCAGGTAACAAAAGCTTGAAAGCCGATCCGCTATCAACAGTCTCGTAATTTAATGTAACTTTTATAATTATGGTATTAATTTCCATTTCTCATCTTTTACTGCACATTGTTTGTTGAATTCGTATATTCCTTTAGCTTTGACGATGTTGCTGCCATAATCCTAAGTAATTTAAATAACACCCTTTACTTACTACACTAGAGAGCTAACTAACAGCTACTGGCTCCTTAATATAATTCACACTAAAATTAGATTACTTTAAGTTTGGTTACCAGGTTGTGAAGCTGATATATGCAATGCTAATGTTAGCTAACCAGCAGCTAGCTTAACATTCTGGTGTAAACTGCTAAAAAAACTTAAAGAAAAAACGCACCAACATAGGCAGATGTCACGGCGAAAACCAGAGATTATAACAAACATGTACTTACTAAGTATATAAGATGACTCCACCGTTCGGTTATTTTGTGTCTCTTTGAAGTTCGTTACCGTTCCTCACCACACGAGGGTAGCCTGCTGAACTTTGACCTGTCTTCTTCTTCTTCGCCTTTTATATAAACATAAATAACTTACCGCCACCTGCCGGCCGGTTTATATGATATAGTTTGTTTACATTCGCTTTACCCTTGTTCCAGTGAGAAACTACGGTACGCACTGAACAAAAGACACGATGGACTAGTTTATTCCACAAAGCAGCCACTTTATTACCCAATTAACATTCTTCATTTAAACAACAAATGCACTTGAAATCTATTAGCTGGCAGCACAGTGCACTGACCCCCCCCCCCAAAGACACACTATATATACACACACACACACACACACACACACACACACACACACACACACACACACACACACACACACACACACATATATATATATATATATATATATATATATATATATATATATATATATATATATATATACATATATATATATATATATATATATATATATATATATATATATATATATATATATATATATATATATAAAATTTATTTTTATTTTTTTCTGGTCTTAATTTTTTTTGTAACTTTTTTTGGCACTTTAATATTTTGCATTTAAAATTTAACAGACAACATAAATGAGCAAAGAAGTCCTTGCAGAGAGGACCTAATCAAAGGTATCTCTGGAACAACTAATACTAACACGCGCTCAAAGTTATTGAAATATAAGAATTATCTCTGCAGAGGTGGTTATGTTTTTACAGGCATAACTCGAAAACTTAGATGGATTTTGATGAAAATTTCAGGGTATGGTGGTAATGGGGGGATCAACAAATGGTTAGATTTTGGTATGTCTGCCATGGCGGAGGTCTGCGCTCTCACAGTGCTATTTAGTTAAATGAAACTGATACAATAGCAAAACTGATTATAATAGCAATAATGAGAAAGAAAAACATGCATTTTTTGATAGTATTAGTCAATGTACTTTAGTATATTGTACATTCAAAAATTCTCACAAGAGGTGAAACAAAATTCATGTATTGATCATTCATTCCATTTTCAAAATAAAATCAAAAATAAGACAACGAAAAAACAAGTCGTTTCTTCATTATTTGTTTCATAAATCAAAATGAAAAAACGGATACAAAGCATTTTTTAAGTTTTCATTTTTGCGATTAAATGAATAATAGAAAAAACATTTAACAGCCGTTATTTCAGGTCAAAATTTTATCCAATTTTGACCTGAAGTAAGTTGAGTAAACTGGAAATGACCTTTGACCCAGTGACAAAGATATAAACCTACGTCCTGTTTGGGAAAACTAAGAGGGTCACCCTATGACCTGAAGATATGACTATGCTTCCCCGGTACCCGACCTGCCTTTCTGGACTCTGACCTCTCTTGTCTCCTCCTTGTCTCCTCTGGATCTCCGTTACCGAACCCTGGACCGGACTACGTATTATCTTGTGCCATTTCCCTGTGGACTCGATATCATACACTGTGTGAATCAACCGGTGTTTGAACTTTTACTCCGTGTGCTGTCTGCATTTGGGTCCAACTCTGGTCCGTTACAAAAACAGGAAACGTTTTATCCATTTTTTATTATTCATTTAAGCACAAAAAGGAAAACTGAAAAAATGCATCACTATCTTTTTTTGGGGGTTTTGGAAACAAATAATTAAGAAACAAGTTGTCTTTTTGGTTTTATTTTGAAAAAAGAATGAATGAATGATACACGAATTAAACAATGCCCCTAGTCTCACAACTACCAGACAATGTGAAGATTGAAACAAGTCAAATATTTGTCGATTTTAGCTTAATGCTTTAAATTACTTATGGAAAATCCCCCAACACGATCAAAAGTAAGCAGATGGCTTTCTTTTTCAACTCCCCGTTTAGACAAAATTATCTGTAGAAAACAGACTTGACGTGGTCGAAAACCTGAGGAAATGTAAACACTGACCTTCTCTCGTGAGCAAATACAAAGATTATATCTGTAAACATGTAGCAAAACTGAACCAAAAACTATGAGAAAAAATAAGGCACAACTATTCATGGGTTTCTTTTGGATTGTGAAGATGCGATTTATTGGCTTGGGTATTTTCCCCAACATTTTAACAGTAATTCTGAAAATGAAACTGTTGCTGTTCAGTTGACAGAAATAAACTAAGAACTGAAATTTCTTGCATTGTGGTGCTTTGAAAAAAAGTGTACACTGCCAGTGTCACAGTAAAGTAATCTTAAAATAGAGAATAATTTGTTCACTCTTCTCATACTGAATTGCATTAATGGTCTTGGTTTTGTCTCAGTCTCAACTTTGTCTCGACCCTTAAGTGTTGGTCTTGGTCTCTGAACCCTCTCGTATTGGAAAGTGCAGTTTTGCCTATTGCATTACTTTCCTTTTAGGGCCACTACAGCGACCGTAGCAACAACACCAAGAACTGTTATCACAGTTCCAATTACTGTGTTTACTGTGCTGTTACTCTCAGCTTGCTGTCGGGCCTGATTTTCCTGAATTTCCTTCAGGTTTTTAATTTTTCTTTCAAATTCATTTAGCTTTTCTGCCATTACTTGCCTCTCCTTCTCCATGTCACCTTCCACTTCTCTCAGATGTTGCTCGTACTTTTTCTCAATTTCCCTCTTCATTTTCTCCTCCTCCTGCCTCATTTGCTCTTGATTTTCTTCCAGGATCTTTTGTTTCTCCTCTTCGATGGCTCTCTCTGCCTTCTGGAACATGTCATTGGTGTAGAAGCTCCCTCCATTCTTTTCATTCATGTTTCTGATCTTCTTGAGCAGCTCAGTGACCTGAGAGGGATCGTCCACCTTGTTATTGAAGACGTGGTACTGGCCGTTACATTTGGCCACAAGCTCCTGAAGGTCACTGCTTTTGCTCAGGACCTCCTTGATCGTCGTCCCTTCCAGTTTATCTCCGTGGGTGAACAGGACCAGGCTGTATTTGTTTGCATCTGCACCAAAGATTTCCTGAATCTTCTGGATCGTTTGCTTTTCTTCATCTGTGAACGTGCCCAGCTGGATGACAATTAGGAACACATGTGGTCCAGGAGAAGCGAAAGCAATGCACTGGATGAGATTTTTGACGGTAGTTTTTTCATCGTTCCTGGTATCAAACAGACCTGGAGTGTCGATGACTGCAACCTTCTCTCCATCCACCTCAGCCATGACTTTGTCACAGTATGTGGTCACAGATTCAGTGGAGAAATGACTTTCAAAAGCCTTGTTTTTGAGGATGGTGTTTCCTGTGGCGCTTTTTCCAGCTCCAGTCTTCCCCACCAGTACGACACGGACCAGCTCATTATTGCTGAAGACTGGGGATGATTCTGAGAGAGAGAGTTAACAGGGTTACAGAGGTTTATGCATATAGGTTTAGTCCATGCTGTAACAAAGACTCCCATCATTACTGACTGAAGGCTTTGGGCCTTGTAAATACTGTGGTATTTAATCAAGACACATGAGACTTTAATGGTGATAATTGCACCGAAAAATAGTTACCATACCCAAATGAAGACGAGCCATTTGCGTCGTGAATTGTGCCATCATTCACCCTCAAACGCGGAAAGTAATGAGGAGACAAAATCAAGTACATTAATTCACTTTAGATGAGATACTTAGTTGGCGCCACAAGAATGCAGTTACTGTAGGAATCCAACCTGTGGTCAGGTCTCATAGATTCAGACATTGGCTGGGTTGCCAGGAAAATGCTTCCACACACTTTTTTAGGTCTGGGAACAGTAATTTGGCCTGGGGGTGGTGTATCCTTTTAAAGGGTTTTTGAAAAATGGAATTAATGGAATGGAAATGGAAATAATCAAGTAATCTGATTACTTGATTACTCCATGAAAAAAATTGGCTTAACACAGCACTGAAACAGCTCTTATCAAAATTACAAATGACCTCCTCCTCTCTGCTGACTTTGGCCACATCAACATCCTCCTGGACCTCACTGCTGCCTTCGACACCATCCACCTTTCTTGTCTCCATAAAACAATCAATATCACTGTCACAGCACTGACCTGGTTCACTTCCTACCTCACCAACAGTCAACAATTCATACACATCAACAATCAATCCTCCTCCACTGCCCCCTGTCCCAAGGTGTCCCCAAAGGTTTGTTGCTTGGTCCCCTACTTTCTATCATCTGCATCCTCCCCCTTGGCAATATCATCCAACGCCACGGCCTACAATGCCATTGTTATGCCGATGAAATTCAACTCTACATTTCGTCCAAAACCATCACTTCCTCCACCCTCTCCAACTGCCTCTCTGAAATAAAACCTAAATGCAAACCAACTACCTCAAACTCAACAGTGAAAAATCCAACCTCCTAATCATTGGCCCCCGATCCCTCACCCAATCCATGTGTCTCCTTTGACAACACTTCCCTAACTCCCTCTCTCCACCTTGGCATCATATTTGACACCACCCTCAGCTTCACTCAGCACATCAAACAGGTCACCAAGACATCCTTTCTTCACCTCAAAAACATAGCCCCTATCTGTCCATCTCTCTCCCTCTTCACCGCAGAAACATTCACACTTTCATCACCTCCAGACTCGACCACTGCAGTCGCCTTCTCTATGGTTTACCCTCCAAACACCTCAATAAACTCCAGCTCATCCAGAACTCTGCAGCTCGTCTCTTCACCCACTCCCACTCATGCCATCACATCACTCCTGTCCTCCAACACCTTCACTGTCTCCCCATCAAACATAGAATCACATTTAAGATCCTCCTCCTCACCCATAAAGCCCTCCATCACCAGGCGCCCCCCCCCACACCTCACTGATCTCCTAACACCTCATGTCCCCTCCCACAGCCTCCGATCTTCTTCTGCCCACTTGCTCGCATCACCGCCCAAAACCAAACACTGAACCTGGGGGGACAGAACCTTTTCTGTAGCCGCCCCAAACCACTGGAACTCACCCCCCCCAACCATCTGTCACTGTTCTAACCTCAACACTTTTAAATATCTTTTAAAAACTCATTTATTCAAGATAGCATCTAATGTTTGACTGCTTTTATTCTGTCTGCTTTAATTTGTGATTGCTCTGTTTTCTATTGTTTGTTTTTAATGTTGTTGGAGTCTTATTGTTGTTTATACTGCACGTAAAGTGTCTTTGAGTGCCATGAAAAGCGCTATACAAATGTATTATTATTATTATTATTATTAATAAATACTCAGTTACAAAAATATTTGAAAGTTTCTGCCCCAGATGCAACTTTCCAATAGTTGCATCTAGTGCTCCAACTATCCATACCTAGATCAAAGGTACGGAAATTCCATCTGTGATCGGCAATCAGCAGATCAAGTTTTTTGGGTATCGGTAATCCGGCCAGAAAATGGTGATCGGTGCATAACTACTTGGTACCATAAAATAATTTAAATCATTGTATTTTCTATTGTATTTCACATATTCATTTAAAATATGTGATTTTTAGATACAGTCAATAAATAATATGAACATGTATCATAAGGTGATAGTCTTAACTGAATGTGTCGTGAATGAGAATGCTTGCAGATGTGGATTTAAAAACCCCTTTTATTATTATTTTTTAATATAATATAAATAAATGACAAATAATTTTAGCTTTTTTTTATTGAAAAAAGGTTTTTCCAAAATTTGGAAAAAAGGGGATTTTTACCCCTAAATAAAACTTCTCCAGGTGTAGAAAACACTCACTCACATGACACAGATGATCCTGTGATATTTAACCCGCATAAAATAATCAGTATAGTAAACTAAGAATCACTTTGAATTCAGATCAAGTAGAAACTGTTTTAATTTCCTTATTTTCATCCTGTTCCTTTCAAATACATTATTTTCAGATACGAGATTAAAATGGACCCTGTGAAGTAAAATTTGGCATGTGTGTATTTTAGGCCCTAAAGTTACCTCCATAGCTCCATTAGGAAACAAAGAAATCCTTTGTTTCAGCTTATTATTTTCCTGCCGGGAAACCAGCTAACCCTAGAAGCAATTTAAACAAATGAAGTGTTCTTATGAAACTGTGTAATATGAGGCTCTCCCAACATACCAATCCCATTTAACCATGTGTCCTTTTACCTGTCCAGTCAGTGACGTCACTGGGCAGGGCTTGTGTTTTCAATAAAACTCTTTAGCTGGGAGAAAGAACCCGGAAATGAACCATTTGAAGTCAGCCACATGAGCCTGGGTTGCTCCACGCCCTTTTGTGTCTGTTTTCCAGTCTTTCTTTGTTTAAACTAACACAGACTCTACAGACCCACACGGTGGAAACGTTTTTGGCTGCTCTATAATTCGTGACAAATAAGACAATGAACAGCAACTGCTCACAGATTCTTTTGGCAGATTCATCCTGTTGACAGATGTACTTCCTTATAGACGGTTTGACGAGGCAGTGTCAGTCAGTCGCCTGACTTTCTTGAGCAATACATGCACTGACAGGGTTTTGCTCTATTCACATACTTCATTCTGTTGCTCACTTGACTAGATTTCCTTGCTGATCTGATAAAAGTAAAAATTCAGGCTGGTAATTATGGATTAATAGTTTAGCTATATTCCACTGTGCTCATGATATACATGACTTCAAATGACCAAAGTATCAAAACTATCCATATTTTCATCTGTCAATCATTTTAAGAGTGTAAAGACCTGGTATTAAAGATATCAATATTATTATTATTTTTTAATCAGCACATAAATACACAGTAATGAAATGTTGTACTCAGGTCCAGATTGTCAGCAGCATTTATAATATGAAATACCAGTGATATAATAAAATAAGAATAATTAAAAAAAAACAAACTGAATGAACATCCTCATAACTGAAACAAAATTTTCAAAGTTCACTTACTTTTATCACTTGACGACATGTTAGATTATTGAGAATACAGCTGTTAAAAGAGAAGAAACCAAGCTCAAGGTCTGGTATGTCGATAACGACAGTGGAAAAAAACTGTAAAAGGCAGCATCACTTTTGGTTTCATTATTATAAAAATGAAAGTAATGTCAGAAACACACTGTAGGTTTTTCTTGTTTGTTGTTTTTATCTCCAGGTGATGGAAGAATACCAGACATGCCCTCATTAATCAGAGAGCGCAAGTGTATTTTTGTTTTAAGATAAATGTAATATTACATTCAACATATTTAATCTCGCCCAACATTGGTTGGGAGAAATTATTCTAATCACTCTGTGTGTGTGTGTGTGTGTGTGTGTGTGTGTGTGTGTGTGTGTGCTATGCTTTCCTTATGGTCACTCTTTGAGACTTAACATACAAAAGCACATAGAAAACAGGGTTTTAAGTGTCATGACCTCCGCTCCAGTGACCTTTCCCCCAATCTCCACACTCACCTGGTCCTGCACTGCGCAGCTGCAAGCTGTTCCTAATCGGTGGCTATATAAGCAGTAAGGCTTGTAGCTGCCAGTGCAGGACCATTCAGATATGTCACCTCCATAACCCGGACTATCGCTTCCCAGATAGCAAGCACTGTCGGCCCGATTCTGGCTGAATGATGGCAGTGTCGGTTGAGATCCGGGTCGGTTAAATACCACCTTTTCTTGAATGGGCCGAGGTTGGAATGCAATAGTTGGGCTGATTACTTTGTTTTCCCCTCGGCCCGATAGTGGTTTGATAGGTTATCGCCAGTGTTGAAGACAAGCACGGCAGACCTACTGTTAAACTTAAATGGGCCGACACTACAACGCAGTAGTTGGGCTGAATACTTTGTTTCTCATTCGGCCCGATGAGCTCCAGCCAACATTCGGTCCAAACGCGGCTGATAGGAGGCGGCCCAATATTCACAGACATACACAGAGTCAGTTCTGTTTGGCGACAGAATTAAATGTTCAAACGCGAATGGGCGACGGGCATAATGTAGGCTATCATGGAAATGACACACTCCACTGTATTGCTTTGCATAGGCTTATGAACACACTTGAGTGTCAGGGCGAAATAGCAATTAAAGCCTTCTATCACACCACTGGATCTGACATGAACTGACAGCAAAACTGATATTAATTGGCATCAAAACACTTGTGCCTTTTGCACAATGAACAAATTATTTCATTTGCTCTGCTCGTCCCGTTTGTGCGCAAAAGGAGCGTAAATATGAACTTTCACCTTTTTTACGCACGCATTTCCTGTCCAGAGGGAAATGTAGTTCATGGAATGTGAGGTGTGAATGGATTCCCCTTTAAACGCCTACAAACATGGCTGCCTTATCGCTCGCCAGAAAAAGACATAGATGAATTAATTGCGCATATCGGCGATTAACAATAGCTTATATTTCACCACACACACATTAAAGATCATGTTTAAAGGTGACTTTTATCACTAAAATACACTTTATATGTACTTTTATTAACATTAGTTTCTTAACTTTGAGCAAAAGTTGAAACAAATTTCCATTGTCCAGATTTATTATATGACCGGGTTTAAGGGACAAGTTTTCATTTAACAGTGTTCATCATGCATGAAAACAAGCAGATAAGCAAAATTCGCCGTGTGAAATGAAATAAAATTACGCCGACGCGCATCATGCATCTAGATTCGCGGCAGAAATGAGATATTCCATCAAGTGGGTCGGCAGGGTACCTACAAGCCGACTGTCACCAGTGTAAGGAGTGAAGGCAGCGCGAAACTCTCTCTTTTCGGACATCGATCTGGGTCTGGTAAGTAGCACTCAAATTTGACTTGTTTTAATCAACGTCAATTATCGGAAAATAGACATAGAAATAGCATGAACATTAAATGAGTGTGTAATAAAAGGGCTATGCATTGTATCGTCAATACGTTTTTCGTGTTTTAAGGTTTAGAACAACTATTTTTGTAGCTGACAACCTGGCGCAAAGACATGCGTGATGGATCCCTCATTCTAACCCTACAACCCTAACAGTAAAACACCAATAAATCAGTGTTGCAGCCACAAACCAGGATCGGTAATTTGAGTTAATAACTTTGTAATCCAGTTGTCATGCTATGTTGCAAATGTGAGTTAAACTGTGCACAAGGGCTAGCATGTTCTACCGATTGCAATGTTAGCTAGTTATATGGCTGTTTCTGTGAAATTAACTTAACACAAGGACTGCAACCTTAAAAATGCAGAGCACCCCAAAATGGTGCTAGGAGCCTTAGTTCTGCACCTAGTCACATGACTGTCTGTCTATCTATAAGCGAGAAGTATTTTGCAGTATGGAAATAGTCTACATAACAATTTAATAAAGTTACTCATTACTTATGTTATACTTCCATCTAGTGGAATGAAAAGGCAATAGCAATATAGAAGTGCAATCGAGAAACATCACAATAGTAAATGGTTATATGGCCTACTTATGTATTATGCTGCTCATTCTAGTAATGTTATTGCAACTATTTCTAATACTAGTAGCCTACTGCATTTTATATAAGTATTAAGTGTGCTAACTGAAAGACTCTTTTTTGCCAATAGCGAGTTTCTTTACAATAGATACAACAGATTATTATTCCTAAAGTATTACTAAAACATTACCAAGAGTATTTGTACTTGGCGCAGTAAAACAATTTAAAATGTTTATTATTGCCTATTTGAAAAGAGACATGAAACAAAGCTATAACAGATTTTGTTGAAATATTATTGCTGGTTTTCTATTTGTGTTTAATGTTCATCTCTAAATTGTGTGTTTCCTTAGGCCGAAGAAAGAAGTCAATTAAAGGTACGGTACTTTTAACACATGCATGGGCACACTCTTAGAAGGAGGGCTGTGAAAAAGGTAAGTTCTATATTTACCACCACAAAAATTGAGCCGAAACGATAAAGCCTGAACAGTTATAGCGGTTTTAGCAGTGCAGCAAAATAGCGCAGCAATTGGGGCAAGCTTTCTAACATAAAGCAACGTAAACTACTTGCAACAATTGCTGCGCTATTTTACTGCACTGCTAAAACTGCTATAACTCTGTTCAGGTTGCATCATGTCAGCTCATTTTTGGTCAGCTTGTTGTACTCGACCACTGCTTCCACCAGAATGTAGGTTCGGATGTGCCGGCATTCTCCTTTAACACTTTTTAATTAATCTATGAACTTGTCCAAAGTCCTATAATCATTAGGATAATGTGTGATGTTTATTTTGTTTTACTGCTGCAGAATTGCCTGGCTACCAAACCTTTCGCTGGGGCCCCCAGCAGCAGTCTGAACCCGGTAAGGGCAAGTGATTTCTAATCATCTTCATATCATGCTTGGCATTATCTTGACAAAACTTTACATTGTTTTTCACAGCATTCCACGCCACACAAGGGGATACTCAATGTAAGCAATTATTAATTATATTTTATTTTAGTCAAAATTTTTGTGCTTTTAGACATTGACTGTATCTTAAAGGCTCTGTGAATTACGTTTCTCATACAAAAGATCTATCCACCCTCCGAAAGGTAGAATTAAATGCAAACTTGTTAAAGGCAGGGTCTGGGATTCTCAAAAATTGTCCCACCCACGTTCCTGCCCCTTTCCTCCAATAGTTGAGTACAAGCACTTGATTGACATGCAACTGTCCAATGGGAAATGCTGGTCTGACAAATGATAAGAAGTACTTTTCCAAGCCCTGTTCGTTCCACAGAGGATTGACATATTTCATTTTCATATCAATGCTTCCAATTTAGTGATTGTGAGTGGTTTATGAACAGGATTTCAAGTAACTTTGCAAAAATGACAAAAAAAAGTGCAATCACAGACCCTGCCTTTACGCCCTCCTTCTTCACTTTGGCGTGAAAGCTCGCTTCTCATTGGTGCCTGAAATTCTGGGACAGGAAATGCAGTAAACAGACTGCTTGGATATACTGTCTTGATCGCGAAATTTTGTGCAGCATCATCGGAAGTATTTGCAAGCCCAGGCTAGGTCTACCGTATTTTGAACGTGATTGCAGGACCAGTTTTGCCCACAAATTTATATACTGTTCCTTTAACTTATTTTCTATAGCTCTGCTGAGAGAGGTGCTTACAAAGTTGGAAATGGTGCTGGAACAACAGACCACAATCCTACAGCGGCTCCAGCACCATGACGCACCAGCAGAGTTGGTGGAGGGCCTACCAATTGAGGACCTCAGTGGTCTAACGGCGATGGAGCAGAATCTACAAAATTCTGAATAGAACGAGAAAGTTGTGAGTGTAAAAATTATTTACTGAAAATTTTTAGATTTTTGTTTTCTTTTTTTCTTTTTTTTTTTGCTTAACGTCCATTTACTTACAGTGCTTACAATATTTCTTGATGACCAGAGTTAAATAAATAAATAAATAAATACATACATACATACATACATAAATACATACATACATACATACAGCTGTTCAATATAGTTTGTCTCAGACATGGAAAATCAGCATACCTGCCAACACTCCCGTTTTTACTGGGACCGTATTTCAGACCCATCTCCCACCCCCCTCCCGTTTTGTCATTTCTCCCGGAACCAAATTTCCTAATGAATGATCAATTTTTGTTCTGAACTTGCAAGATCATGTATTGAAATGCAGTCTGATCTCATGTGCACATTTGACGCGGCAACATGCACGACCACAACCTGACGTTCTTTCAACACAGAGATTCAGGAAGTTGAAAGCTTTCGTGTTAACTATTGTTTGTTGTTAGATGTGGCACATTTCTCTTTCCAAAAGTGTTTGGCAAGAATTGTGATGTTCTAGATGAATAGCCTACCATTATGCTGTCAATGAAGGACAGTCATTAGTTTTGTACAAAAGATGGATCTCAGAGTGCACTTCATTAACATAGGCTACGTTCCGGAGCGCATTTCATGTAGCGGACTAAACTGCGCATGTCGTCTTGCATAGCATAAACTAACGTTAATGTTTTTGTCCTTCAGGAATGGAGGACTGTAGATCCAAGTCATGCAGCCTACAAACCACCTCAGTCCAAAAAGTGCACTGTAAATCGAGCAATTTGTGATGTTTTCAAATTGATCACTGTCATATATACTGGTAAATAAATGCTGTCAGCCTATTTAATATACAGTATATTTAAATAAATACCCCCCCCCCCGCAAAAATCTCACAAATTTTGATTCTCAAATGTTGGCAGGTATGAAAATCAGGGAATTTTTTTTAATATATATGGACAGTCAGGTATTATCAGGGAATTTTGGTAATGGCATCAAGTTGGCCCCTTAGGGAATGTTGCTTTATTATAGTGAAGATCATGGAAAGTTTGCATTTTAGTCAGAGAATTTTAGTTTTGCATTTTACTAAGGGTAATGTTATGTGATTTACATTGGGAACCTTGTAATAATGCAGTTCTTTTTGTTTTAGGTCAACTACCTTGGTGTCATAGGGGGGGTTGACACCAAAGACTGCACGTGGAGGATCATGAGGGTGGTGGCGAAAGGACTGGCTCGCC
This sequence comes from Siphamia tubifer, assembly GCA_020466265.1. NCBI lineage: Eukaryota > Metazoa > Chordata > Actinopteri > Kurtiformes > Apogonidae > Siphamia > Siphamia tubifer. Next base: position 12,729,439 of record CM035799.1, read on the forward strand.
AGCTGAACTGGAGGGGAGTTAACGGAAAAGTATCTATGGCCAAACTGTGTTTTTGTGTGTGTGCGTGGGTGCATCGGTACTTATGTGTTTTTAAATTTAAAGGAAAAGTTCACTATTTTTACACTTAAGCCTTGCTTTCAGATTGTTTCTGATGATTTCAAGAATCTTAGGTGTTGCTGGACTCCCCGCCCCCGTCAGAGTGGCAGCATAGGTGCACTGAAGCAAATGCTCCTAAAACACACTGAGCATTCGTTTGTAAAGACGAGAAACTCACCAAGTGGTCAGTAATATTCACTTTTGTGCTGACAAAAATATTGCTGCAAACTGTGTCTGTGAATGTTACCAATCAATGAGTTTCACGTCTCTACCAACAAATGTTTAATGCGTTTTTAGGAGTGATTGCTCCAGTGCACCTATACTGTTTAAAATTAATTCTTGTAATAGCCTGCGTCAAAATCTTAACTATTGTATTTCATCAGAAACCATCCGAAGAAAAAGGCTTTAAGTGTAAAATAGTCATTTAGTCATTTCATGTGATTCATCAGTTAATCAGTATGTTTGGTAATTTGGTGTGTGTATGTGTGAGTGAATGTGTGATCAGTTTCAAAATAATTTGTTTTATCTTTGCTGTTTGTATTGTTAAAACTGATTAAAAATAAACTTTTAAATTATAGAAATCTGTTTTTATGTACTTCTTTGCAGTTCTCAGGCCACATATGGGCCAGTACAGGCCGACATTCAGCCAACACTCAGTGATATTAGTAAAGTAGTGTATGGGCCAGTACAGGCCCGGGGACCCAGCCAGCAGTCAGCCAACACTCAGTGAGATTAGTAAAGTAGTGTGTGGGCCAGTACAGGCCCGGGGACCAAGCCAGCAGTCAGCCAACACTGGTATCATCAGCCAGCAGTATGTGGGCCACACCTGGGCCAGCAGGAACAATCAGAGTCATTTTATTGTGAGTGGGCCACACCTGGGCCAGCAGAAGCAATGAGAGTCATTTCACAGTGCGTGGGCCTGCACTGGGCCAACACAAACAATTAGAGTCCGTTATTTTTCAGTGGGCCATCTCTGGGCCGGGGACCAGGCCAGAATTGGGCCAACTGTCAGAAACTCTCCTGACATGTAGTGGGCCAGTAGTGGGCCGTAGTTCATTTGCTATGTGGGTTCCATCTCCCCAATCACCATAACCCGGACACTCATCATCACCACGGACTCTGGCCGTCCACTCCCAGGTTGTGTTTGTCTTGTCTTTATGTTGTAGTTTTGTTATTAAATTATTTTGCCCTTCAGTACTGTGCATTGGAGTCCTCCTGTTCCACCTCACCCCGATCCGTGACATTAAGTATTAAATCAGATATCTGATCTTCAGGAAAAACACAGTGAACAATCTTCTATTACAAACACATGGACATTTGTAGACACACGGAGCAGAAGAGCTTTTACAGCCAATCAGAGGAAAGAAAGGCGGTACCTTCCTCTACCACCCTGCCTATAGCAAAAGGACTCGGACCCGGAAAACGGATACATGAGACGTCGTAACATAACGATTGAGAATAAATGCTGATAATAATAATAATAAAAGCCTCACTTACATCACTACCAGTCGTCAGTAATGTGGCGAAAAGGAAATAATGATCGTGGTGTTAAAAAAACATCACGATTTCCACCTAATGAGGAGGAAACAGCTGATCCAGCTCTGTTAGAGCTTTGTTAGAGTTTTACGCAATATCTTAAATGCCTTATTTCTGCTCCTGATGGCTTCAGACCACTCATCATTCCACCATGGGACATTAACCTGTTTATTTTGACTGTGGCTAACAGGTATACTTTGACTTACTGCACATAATATAAAAGAGCTTACACTTGCATTCATTTCATCAACTGTTTGATTATCAGTGGTTAAATTTCCATCATTTTCACATAATTCTACATACGTCTCCCAGTCTGCTTTCTTGAAAACCCATCTGTGAGGTACATAACTTAATTAATTTTTAAACTCAATGTCCAGATTACATGTAATTGGGAAATGATCACTACCCATGGTATTATTTTGATCTACTTTCCATTCACATCTACTGGCGATATTCTTGTCCACTAAAGTAAGATCAATAAAAGAAGTTTCAAACATTGATTCTGGTTCCACAGCCATTATTAAGACACACTAGCATTCTATCATTCATCCAATCTTCTACAGCTTCACCATTTAGGTCAGTCTGTTTACTTCCCCACAGACTATTATGAGCATTGAAATCCCCACACCATATCTCCCTGCAGCTTTCCTTATCAATGCTCTTAAACAATTCATTAGTTAAAGCATTACATGGGTTGTAATAATTAATGATAGTATAATTCCCATTATTTCCACTAAATATTTCAGTTACCACACACTCATGATCTTTGGTAACTGTTCACCTATATGGAATATTTGCTTTAATAAAAGTCAAACATCCACCACTTCTTCCTATTTCTCTATCACATCTGATACTATGGTATCCTTTCAAAACAAAATCTAAATGCGGTTTTAATCAGGTTTCTCTTCCAGGTCCTGAATGTATTTCTTAAATTCTTGCCCATTTGCAATTAAGCTTCTAGCATTCCACTGAACGATGGAAAGCACCATACAGATATTAACCAGTTTTGACCAACATATTTATCATCTCTTGAATCTTGCTTGTTTGTGAACTGAATCCTAGAAAGTCATTGGCAATATCTACAATTAGTTTGACCTTTTCATTACCCTTTGGATGATCTATTACTTTACAAATCACTGCACAAATAAATGCAAGGAAATAATTTTTCTTAACCAGCATTAAGTCTTCTGATAGAGTCTTTTTAAATTCACAACATTCAGCCTGGCGTGACCTAGTTGACCTGTCTTCTTCTTCTTCGCCTTTTATATGAACATAAATGACTGACCGCCACCTGCTGGACGGTTTATATGATACAGTTTCTGTTTACATCACAGGTGTCAAACTCCAGTCCTCGAGGGCCTGTGTCCTGCATGTTTTAGATATTTCCCTCTTCCAAGTGATTCAGTTTAACCCTTTAACTCCTGAGAACTAACTAAATAACTGTTAACATGAGCAAAGTAAGACACAAATGTCAGAAAATCAAAGAAAAAAATAATTAAAAGAACCAAAATGTAGAAAAATAAACAAAATTAACAAAAACTAATAAATATTTACAAAATGACAAATAATGTGGAAAATTTTGGGGAAAAAATTACTAAAGAAGAAAATGAGTATTGACATTTGGTCACAGCAATAAAAAAAAGGTGAAATAAAATAATTTTAAAAAACACCTCTTGCTTTTTGGCATCTTTTCCATGCACAAAATAAAGTAAAACTGTTGAATTTTTCTGAATATTTAAATTAAATCATCCATTCAGAATGCATCAGCGCTGACACATAAAGAGTTAATAATCAGCTCTTCATCAGACTGATAATGATGCAATGTCCTCCAGGTGTAATGGAAGAGGGAAACATCTAAAACATGCAGGACCCCGGCCCTCGAGGACCACAGTTTGACACCCCTGGTTTACATTCACTTTACCCTTGTTCCAGTGAGAAACTAAGTACTGAACAAAAGACACGATGGACTAGTTTAATCCACAAAGCAGCCACTTTATTACCCAATTAACATTCTTCATTTAAATCAACAAATGCACTTAAAATCTATTAGCTGGCAGCACAGTGCACTGACCCGCCCCAACACACAAACACACCCACACACATGTATATATATTTCTGGTATTAATTTTTTTTTTTGTAACTTTTTTGGCACTTTAATATTTTGCATTTAAAATTTAACAGACAACATAAATGAGCAAAGAAGTCCTTGCAGAGAGGACCTAATCAAAGGTATCTCTGGAACGACTTATACTAACACCCGCTCAAAGTTACTGAAATATAAGAATTACCTCTGCAGAGGAGGTTATGTTTTTGCAGGCATAACTCGAAAACTTAGATGGATTTTGATGAAAATTTCAGGGTATGGTGGTAATGGGGAGATCAACAAATGGTTAGATCTTGGTATGTCTGCCATGGTGGAGGTCTGCGCTCTCACAGTGCTTTTTAGTTAATTGAAACTGAAAAAAGAAAAACATGCATTTTTATAGTATTAGTCAATGTACTTTAGTATATTGTACATTCAAAAATTCTAGCAAGGGATTAAACAAAATCCATGTATTGTTCATTCATTCCATTTTCAAAATAAAACCAAAAAGACAATGAAAAAACAAGTAGTTTCTTCATTATTTGTTTCCAAAATCAAAATGAAAACACGGACAACGATGCATTTTTTCAGTTTCAGTTTCAGGTCAAAATTGGATAAAACTTTGACCTGAAGCAAGTTGAGTAAACCGCAAATGACCTTTGACCCAGTGACAAAGATGTAAACCTACGTCCAATTTGGAGAAATGAAGAGGGTCACCCTAAGACCTGAAGACATAACCGTGGAGAAAATTGGTGGCATGCATATCATACCATAATGATCTTCAAGTCCGGTGGATATGTTTCTTTGGGTTGTTAAGATTAATTTCCAGTTTACTCAATTTACTCCAGGTCAAAATTGGATAAAACAGGAAACGTTTTATTCATTTTTTATTATTCATTTAAGCACAAAAAGGTAAAACTGAAAAAATGCATCACTATCAGTTTTTTCATTTTGGTTTTGGAAACAAATAATTAAGAAACAAGTTGTTTTTTTCCTTGTCTTATTTTTGGTTTTATTTTGAAAAAAGAATGAACGAATGATACACAAATTAAACAATGCCCCTAGTCCCACAACTACCAGACAATGTGAAGATTGAAACAAGTCAAATATTTGTCGATTTTAGCTTAATGCTTTAAATGATTTAGTAGTTTCCCCCTCATGGAAAATCCCCCTAAACATGATCAAAAGTAAGCAGATGGTTTTGTTTTACAACTCCCTGTTTAGACAAAATTATCTGTAGAAAACATACTTGACATGTGGTAGAAAACCAGACAAATTGTAAACACTGACCTTCTCTCGTGAGCAAAGACAAAGATTACATCTGTAAAACATGTAGCAAAACCGAACCAAAAACTGTGACAAAAAATAAAGCACAAATATTCATGGGTTTCTTTTGGATTGTGAAGATGCGAGTCATTGCCTTTTATTCAGGCTGGGTATTTTCCCCAACATTTTAATAGTAATTCTGAAAATGAACCTGTTGCTGTTCAGTTGACAGAAATAAAGTAACAATTGAAATTTCCTGCATTGTGATGCTTTGAAAAAAAGTGTACACTGCCAGTGTCACAGTAAATTAATCTTAAACTAGAGAATAATTGGTTCACTTTTCTAATATTTAATTGCATTAATGGTCTTGGTCTTGTCTCAGTCTCAACTTTGTCTCGACCCTAAAGTGTTGGTCTTGGTCTCTGAACCCTCTGGTCTTGGAAAGTGCAGTTTTGATTATTGCATTACTTTAACGCTTTAAGGACCGCTACAGCGACCGTAGCAACAATACCAACACCTTCAATCACACTTTCAATTACTGCCTTTACTCTGCTCTTCCTCTCAGCTTGCTGTCGGGCCTGATTTTCCTGAATTTTTTTCAGGTTTTGAATTTCTCTTTCAGATTCACGTTGCTTTTCTGCCATTACTTGCCTCTCCTTCTCCATGTCACCTTCCACTTTTCTCAGATGTTGCTCGTACTTTTTCTCAATTTCCCTCTTCATTTTCTCCTCCTCCTGCCTCATTTGCTCTTGATTTTCTTCCAGGATCTTTTGTTTCTCCTCTTCAATGGCTCTCTCTGCCTTCTGGAACATGTCATTGGTGTAGAAGCTCCCTCCATTCTTTTCATTCATGTTTCTGATCTTCTTGAGCAGCTCAGTGACCTGAGAGGGATCGTCCACCTTGTTATTGAAGACGTGGTACTGGCTGTTACATTTGGCCACAAGCTCCTGAAGGTCACTGCTTTTGCTCAGGAACTTCTCGATCGTCGTCCCTTCCAGTTTATCTCCGTGGGTGAACAGGACCAGGCTGTATTTGTCTGCATCTGCACCAAAGATTTCCTGAATCTTCTGGATCGTTTGCTTTTCTTCATCTGTGAACCTGCCCAGTTGGATGACAACTAGGAACACATGTGGTCCAGGAGAAGCGAAAGCAATGCACTGGGCGAGATTTTTGGCAGTAGTTTCTTCATCGTTCCTGGTATCAAACAGACCTGGAGTGTCGATGACTGCAACCTTCTCTCCATCCACATCAGCCATGGTCTTTGCACAGTATGTGGTCAAAGATTCAGGGCAGAAATGACTTTCAAAAGCCTTGTTTTTGAGGATGGTGTTTCCTGTGGCGCTTTTTCCAGCTCCAGTCTTCCCCACCAGTACGACACGGACCAGCTCATTATTGTGGAAGACTGGGGATGATTCTGAGAGAGAGAGTTAACAGGGTTACAGAGGTTTATGCATATAGGTTTAGTCCATGCTGTAACAAAGACTCCCATCATTACTGACTGAAGGCTTTGGGCCTTGTAAATACTGTGGTATTTAATCAAGACACATGAGACTTTAATGGTGATAATTGCACCGAAAAATAGTTCCCATACCCAAATGAAGACGAGCCATTTGCGCCATGAATTGTGCCATCATTCACCCTCAAACTAAATGCCCAGTTCGCGGAAAGTAATGAGGAGACAAAATCAAATACATTAATTCACTTTAGACGAGATACTTAGTTGGCGCCACAAGAATGCAGTTACTGTAGGAATCCAACCTGTGGTCAGGTCTCATAGATTCAAACATTGGCTGGGTTGCCAGGAAAATGCTTCCACACACTTTTTTAGGTCTGGGAACAGTAATTTGGCCTGGGGGTGGTGTATCCTTTTAAAGGGTTTTTGAAAAATGGAATTAATCAGATTACTTGATTACTCCATGAAAAAAAATGACTAAACAGCACTGAAACAGCCCTTATCAAAATTACAAATTACCTCCTCCTCTCTGCTGACTTTGGCCACATCAACATCCTCCTGGACCTCACTGCTGCCTTCAACACCATCCACCTTTCTTGTCTCCATAAAACAATCAATATCACTGTCACAGCACTGACCTGGTTCACTTCCTACCTCACCAACAGTCAACAATTCATACACATCAACAATTAATCCTCCTTCACTGCCCCCTGTCCCAAGGTGTCCCCAAAGGTTTGTTGCTTGGTCCCCTACTTTCCATCATTGCATTGGATTGTCGGAGCTGTCCCTGAACGCATCGTGAGAGTTGCAGCAGCTGAGACGCCGCGGCGTCGCGTCTGGTGAGTGTTTTGTTTTCCTCTTTAACTTCGCTAGCCTAGCTTCCCTTAGCATGGCTAGTTCTTCTTCTTCTCGTATTTTCTGCTCAGTGTGCTGTATGTACAGTGAGTCCCCTGCCTCCTTTACTGAGGATAGAAGTAGCTGTTGGAAGTGTAGCTTAGTGTCAGGGTTGGAGGCCAGGGTTTCTGAGTTAGAAGCACGGCTCTGCAGCTTGGAGGCTAATGCTAGGCCTAGCTATAGTGAGGTAGCTGCAGGGATCGCAGGCCGTGCTAACAGCAACAGGAGCACGGCTAGCCCCCCAGCAAGTCCCGTGCAGCCGGGAGAGTCGAGAGACGGATTTGTGACAGTACGGAGGAAGCGTGGTGCTAAACGCACAAACTTAGCGCACCAAGAGCTTCACGTCTGTAGCAGACCCCATGGCAGAACACTGGCCAAACCAGACACTCTCCTCATTGGAAGTTCTATTCTTAGAGACGTGAAGCACCCAGCAGTGTCTGTCAGGTGTTATCCAGGGGCCAGAGTCGGTGACATCGAAGGAAACCTTAGGCTTTTACAGCAGAGCAGGGCTAGCTTCCGCCGCATCGTGATCCACGCTGGTGGTAACGATGTCCGACGGAAACAATCAGAGGTTCTTAAACTGAACGTAGCATCGGTGTGTAAACTTGCTAAGTCGATGTGTAACACCGTAGCATTCTCTGGACCCCTGCCCAATTTGGCCAGTGATGAGATGTACTCTAGGTTCTCATCATTTAACCGCTGGTTGTCTAGATGGTGCTCAGAAAACGATGTTGTTTTTATAGATAATTGGCGTGCATTCTGGGGAAAGCCTGGGCTCATTCGCAGAGATAGCATACATCCCACTTGGGAAGGTGCCTCTCTCTTAGCACAAAATGTGGCTTCCAAATTTAGCCTGTCAAAATGACAATCCAGAGTGCGGGCCCAGGCGCAGAGTCGTAGTGTAAAACACTTCTCTGTGCATCCACTTTACTCTGAGCTGTCACAAACCCACCTTGTAGCAAATAACAGAAAGAATGCGTCTATTCCTTGTGTAGTTAATAATAAACCCCGTATAGTTAAAAATAAACCTAATATTAAAAAACCTATAGGAGTGAGATCAAATAATTTAATAAAAATAGTTTTAAGTAACAATCAGATTAAAAGAACACCTAACAATTTTATCCAATGTGGACTGATCAATATTAGGTCTATTTCTTCCAAATCGTTGTTAATAAACGATCTAATTAGTGATTACAAAATTGATATTTTAGCTCTGACTGAAACCTGGCTTCAGCAGGATGAATATGTCGCATTAAATGAATCCACGCCACCAACTCATGTGAACTATCACACAGCCAGAACCAGTGGCCGTGGTGGTGGAGTGGCAGTAATATCCCACTCCAGTTTAGGTCTCAACCCTAAAATTAATCATAAAACTAATCCCACTTACCACTCCTTTGAAAGTCTAGTTTCATCCATTACTTTCCCCAACTGCAGAAACCAAAAACCAGTCCTTTTTGTCATAGTCTACCGCCCTCCTGGCCCTTATTCACAGTTTTTATTAGAAGTCTCTGACTTTTTATCCAGTGTAGTCCTGAACTCGGATAGGATTATAATAGTTGGTGATTTTAACATACATGTCGATAACAAAGCTGACTCTCTTAGTAATGCATTTGGTGACTTACTAGACGGATTAGGCTTTATCCAAAATGTTAATAAACCAACCCACATTCACAGACATACTCTCGATCTGATCTTAACACTTGGTGTTGAAATTAATGACCTCGTCGTTTTTCCCCATAATCCCATACTCTCAGATCACTTCTTAATGACCTTCCATGTTTTGTTTGAGGATATTTCTACCTCAGTGATTAAAACACAAATGAAAAGGATACTATGTGACCGAGCTGTCTCAAAGTATAAAGAGTTAATCCAGTCACTATTTGTGTCCATGTCATGTGATTATGTAAAGGACACATTTAGTCCCAGTATAAGTGATGAGTTAGTCGATAGTACCATGCTCACATTAAAAAGTATGTTAGATATAGTTGCCCCCCTTCAGTTAAAAACTACTAAGATTAGATTAACCTCCCCATGGTACAACGCTGACACTCGCTCCATTAAACAAGCAACACGTAAATTAGAGAGGCAATGGAGGCAATCCAACTCAGAAGATTCTCTCAATGCCTGGAAAAATAGCTTAATAAAGTATAAGCAAGCTTTGCGTACAGCCAAAACTAGATATTACTCATCCATAATAGAAGAAAACAAGAATAATCCTAGATTCCTGTTCAGTACTGTAGCCAAACTGATAAACAGCCACACCTCCGTGGAACCAGTTATTCCATCCACGCTCCATCCTGATGATTTCCTGCAGTTCTTTAACAATAAAATATCAACTATTAGAGAGAAAATAGACACATTTCTCCCAAATATTAGATCAGAAAATGTAGTGCCTTCAAACCTGGGCCTTTTTATAAATCCCTCTGTAACACTAAATAATTTCACCACTGTAGACCAAACTGATGTCATATCTATTATCATGTCTTCCAAGTCAGCCACCTGCCTCTTAGATCCAATCCCAACAAAACTCTTTAAAGAGATTCTGCCCCTAATTATTAGCACTGTCCTAAATATAATTAACACTTCATTAATTACTGGATATGTGCCGCAGTCATTTAAATATGCTGTTATTAAACCAATTCTGAAAAAGGCTACCCTAGATCCTGACATTTTAGCCAATTATAGGCCTATATCCAATTTGCCCTTCCTGTCAAAGGTTTTAGAACGAGTAATAGTTAAACAGCTGTGCCAATTCCTGCAGGATAATAGTTTATTTGAACAGTTTCAGTCTGGCTTTCGTGCCCATCATAGCACTGAAACGGCGTTAGTTAAAGTTACTAATGACTTATTATTAGCCGCTGACATCGGATTAATATCGGTCCTGGTGTTATTAGACCTGAGTGCAGCCTTTGACACCATTGACCACAGTATCTTAGTGCACAGATTAGAATATGATATAGGTATTAGAGGAGCAGCCCTCTGCTGGTTTAAATCATATTTATCTAATCGCTACCAATTTGTTCACATCAACCAACAATCATCGCAGTCCTCCAGAGTTAATTATGGCGTTCCTCAAGGATCAGTCCTTGGGCCTATTTTGTTTACACTATATATGCTCCCCTTAGGTAACATCATTACAAATCATGGCATTAAGTTTCATTGTTATGCGGATGACACACAGCTATATTTATCGATTAAACCTGGTCAGACCAGGCAAATAGATAAACTAAGTACTTGTGTACAAGACATAAAAATTTGGATGAGTGCCAATTATCTCTTACTGAACCCTGAAAAAACTGAAGTCGTTATAATTGGTCCTAAAAATGCGAGAGACTCCCTAACTGACCAGATAGTTACTCTGGACAATTTAAGTGTAACACCCAGTGCCACAGTTAAAAATTTAGGAGTTTTATTTGATCCAGATCTTTCATTCAAAATGCATATCAAACAAACATGTAGAACAGCCTTCTTTCACCTGCGCAACATAGCCAAAATTAGGAATATTCTGTCTAAAACGACTGCAGAAAAATTAATTCATGCATTTGTTACATCACGTCTAGATTATTGTAACTCCTTACTTGTAGTGTGTCCTAAATATTCCCTAAAAAGCTTGCAACTGGTTCAAAATGCAGCAGCAAGATTATTAACAGGATCAAATAGGAGAGAACACATCACCCCTGTGCTCCAAACCCTTCATTGGCTACCAGTTGAGTCTAGAATTAAATTTAAAATCCTCCTCCTTACATATAAAACCATTAATGGTATGGGCCCCTCTTATCTTAAAGATGATCTGGTTCCGTACCAACCCAATAGAACCCTTCGCTCTCAGAATGTAGGTTTACTGAAAGTTCCTAGGGTTTCTAAAAGTACAGTAGGAGCTAGAGCTTTTAGTTATCAGGCCCCTGTCTTATGGAATCAGCTTCCCTTTAATATTAAAGATGCCGAAACAGTCTCTACATTTAAAATTAGGCTTGAAACATTCCTGTTTGAGAAAGCCTATGGTCAGGTTAGTTAAAAATTATGTGACTCATATATCATGTATACATGATGTATGAGTCACAGTTCAGTCTAGGCTGCCCTAGGAGTTAGAATGCTGGGGGAAGTACAGACACTGAGTTCTTCCTTCTCTTTCTCTTCCTCACACCTGTTTCTGTAATTTTCATAACATATCTTTCATACTAAGTCTGTTCATGACTAGTCACCTGGTGTCCCCTTTCCCCCCTCCCCCCCTGGGGGGAGTGGTGGCTCTCCTGACAGTGTCTGCACGGGAGCCATGGACGACAGGATCTGGAGTATCTCGCCTGTGCTGACCTGTGACCCCGGACCACCGCCCCTGCCTGTCTGGACCAGCCCCCCCTTCCTGCTTTTTACATGGACGTTCATCTATAGCCTGTCCGTCCATGGGAGTGGATCTCTCCTTCAATGTGGTTCTCCTCAAGATTTCTTCTTTTTCCCACTGGGTTTTGAAGTTTTTTCTTGCCGAGAAGGAGGGTCTAAGGACAGGGGATGCCTGGGACTTTTCATGTATTTCTGTAGTTGATTATGTTTTTGTAAAGCCCTCTGAGACGACTTTGTTGTGATTTAGGGCTTTATAAATAAAATTGAATTGAATTGAATTGAATCATTTGCATCCTCCCCCTTGGCAATATCATCCAACGCCACGGCCTACAATGCCATTGTTATGCCGATGAAATTCAACTCTACATTTCGTCCAAAACCATCACTTCCTCCACCCTCTCTAACTGCCTCTCTGAAATAAAACCTAAATGCAAACCAACTACCTCAAACTCAACAGTGAAAAATCCAACCTCCTAATCATTGGCCCCCGATCCCTCACCCAATCCATGTGTCTCCTTTGACAACACTTCCCTAACTCCCTCTCTCCACCTTGGCATCATATTTGACACCACCCTCAGCTTCACTCAGCACATCAAACAGGTCACCAAGACATCCTTTCACCTCACAAACATAGCCCCTATCTGTCCATCTCTCTCCCTCTTCACCGCAGAAATATTCACACTTTCATCACCTCCAGACTCGACCACTGCAGTCGCCTTCTCTATGGTTTACCCTCTAAACACCTCAATAAACTCCAGCTCATCCAGAACTCTGCAGCTCGTCTCCTCACCCACTCCCGCTCATGCCATCACATCACTCCTGTCCTCCAACACCTTCACTGTCTCCCCATCAAACATAGAATCACATTTAAGATCCTCCTCCTCACCCATAAAACCCTACATCACCAGCCCCCCCCCCCCCACACACACACACACACACACCTCTCTAACCTCCTAACACCTCATGTCCCCTCCCACAGCCTCCGATATTCTTCCACCCACTTCCTCGCCCCACCGCCCAAAACCAAACACTGAACCTGGGGGGACAGAACCTTTTCTGTAGCCGCCCCAAACCACTGGAACTCACCCCCCCACCATCTGTCACTGTTCTAATCTAAAAATAAAATATCTTTTAAAATATCTTTTAAAAACTAATTTATTCAAGATAGCATCTAATGTTTGACTGCTTTTATTCTGTCTGCTTTAATTTGTGATTGCTCTGTTTTCTATTGTTTGTTTTTAATGTTGTTGGAGTCTTATTGTTGTTTATACTGCATGTAAAGTGTCTTTGAGTGCCATGAAAAGTGCTATACAAATGTATTATTATTATTATTATTAATAAATACTCAGTTACAAAAATATTTGAAAGTTTCTGCCCCAGATGCAACTTTCCAATAGTTGCATCTAGTGCTCCAACTATCCATACCTAGATCAAAGGTATGGAAATTCCATCTGTGATCGGCAATCAGCAGATCAAGTTTTTTGGGTATCGGTAATCCGGCCAAAAAATGGTGATCGGTGCATAACTACTTGGTACCATAAAATAATTTAAGTCATTGTATTTTGTATTGTATTTCACATATTCATTTAAAATATGTGATTTTTAGATACAGTCAATAAATAATATGAACATGTATCATAAGGTGATAGTCTTAACTGAATGTGTCGTGAATGAGAATGCTTGCAGATGTGGATTTAAAAACCCCTTTTATTATTATTTTTTAATATAATATAAATAAATGACAAATAATTTTAGCTTTTTTTTATTGAAAAAAGGTTTTTCCAAAATTTGGAAAAAAGGGGATTTTTACCCCTAAAATAAAACTTCTCCAGGTGTAGAAAACACTCACTCACATGACACAGATGATCCTGTGATATTTAACCCGCATAAAATAATCAGTATAGTAAACTAAGAATCACTTTGAATTCAGATCAAGTAGAAACTGTTTTAATTTCCTTATTTTCATCCTGTTCCTTTCAAATACATTATTTTCAGATACGAGATTAAAATGGACCCTGTGAAGTAAAATTTGGCATGTGTGTATTTTAGGCCCTAAAGTCACCTCCATAGCTCCATTAGGAAACAAAGAAATCCTTTGTTTCAGCTTATTATTTTCCTGCCGGGAAACCAGCTACCCCTAGAAGCAATTTAAACAAATGAAGTGTTCTTATGAAACTGTGTAATATGAGGCTCTCCCAACCTACCAATCCCATTTAACAACGTGTCCTTTTACCTGTCCATTCAGTGACGTCACTAGGCAGGGCTTGTGTTTTCAATAAAACTCTTTAGCTGGGAGGAAGAACCTGGAAATGAACCATTTGAAGTCAGCCACATGAGCCTGGGTTGCTCCACGCCCTTTTGTGTCTGTTTTCCAGTCTTTCTTTGTTTAAACTAACACAGACTCTACAGACCCACACGGTGGAAACGTTTTTGGCTGCTCTATAATTCGTGACAAATTAGACAATGAACAGCAACTGCTCACAGATTCTTTTGGCAGATTCATCCTGTTGACAGATGTACTTCCTTATAGACAGTTTGACGTGGCAGTGTCAGTCGGTCACCTGACTTTCTTGAGCAATACATGCACTGACAGGGTTTTGCTCTATTCACATACTTCAATTCAATTCAATTCAATTCAATTTTATTTATAAAGCCCTAAATCACAACAACGTCGTCTCAGAGGGCTTTACAAAAACATAATCAACTACAGAAATACATGAAAAGTCCCAGGCATCCCCTGTCCTTAGACCCTCCTTCTCGGCAAGAAAAAACTTCCAAACCCAGTGGGAAAAAGAAGAAATCTTGAGGAGAACCACATTGAAGGAGAGATCCACTCCCATGGACGGACAGGCTATAGATGAACGTCCATGTATAAATGCAGGAAGGGGGGCTGGTCCAGACAGGCAGGGGCGGTGGTCCGGGGTCACAGGTCAGCACAGGCGAGATACTCCAGATCCTGTCGTCCATGGCTCCCGTGCAGGCACTGTCAGGAGAGCCACCACTCCCCCCAGGGGGGGAGGGGGGAAAGGGGACACCAGGTGACTAGTCATGAACAGACTTGGTAAGAAAGATAGGTTATAAAAATTACAGAAACAGATGTGAGGAAGAGAAAGAGAAGAAAGAACTCAGTGTCTGTACTTCCCCCAGCATTCTAACTCCTAGGGCAGCCTAGACTGAACTGTGACTCATACATCATGTATACATGATATATGAGTCACATAATTTTTAACTAACCTGACCATAGGCTTTCTCAAACAGTAATGTTTTAAGCCTAATTTTAAATGTAGAGACTGTTTCGGCATCTTTAATATTAAAGGGAAGCTGATTCCATAAGACAGGGGCCTGATAACTAAAAGCTCTAGCTCCTACTGTACTTTTAGAAACCCTAGGAACTTTCAGTAAACCTGCATTCTGAGAACGAAGGGTTCTATTGGGTTGGTACGGAACCAGATCATCTTTAAGATAAGAGGGGCCCATACCATTAATGGTTTTATATGTAAGGAGGAGGATTTTAAATTTAATTCTAGACTCAACTGGAAGCCAGTGAAGGCTGTTGCTGACTTGACTAGTGACTTTCCCCATTGTTAGCTCAATAAGGTGTGGAGCCATTTTAGCTCCAAGCCATCTACTGTACTATAATCTAATAAAGTGGTACCTCTACTTACGAAATACCCAGCTAACAAATAATCCAAGTAACGAAAAACTTTTACCTCAATTTTTTGTCTCTGAATATGAAAGAAAATGTTATTTACGAAGCGAAACTGAAACCCCAGAGACATAAATACTATGTACATTACTGTACATACTGTACGTAACTATGTAATGTACATGAATACATCATGTATGTACTGTATGTAGCATCCCATTGGCTATGAGGGAGTTACCCATAATGCAACTTGTGAGCCTTTGACCCTCATTCATCAATACGTACCTGTGCCGGCCCACCATCAGAAGCCATGCGTAAAGGACATAGCAACCACTCCCTCATGATTCCCTCCGAAACCCCACCACAGCACACATTCATTATCCCTCACAACCCCAAAGAAAAGAATGAAAATGTAAATGAAAAGAAGCTGCCGCACCACCAACAAAAGTGAAACACAAGATAATAAAAAAAAGTAGGCAGCAATCACTCCACCAGCACGGACAAAAGAAATGCCAGCATAACCCCACCAACCCTCCGAAAATTCATGTTACGAAAACACTTCTGGAACAAATTAATTTCTTAGTAGAGGTACCACTTTATATACTTTTGTATTTATAATGAAAATTTATAATGAAAATTAAAACTTGCATTTTAAGTCTTTTTGGCTGTTTGAGGTTAACTAGCTCCACACATGATTAATTTTCTGTCCTGCCACCCCACCCTACAGACTATCCGTAGTCAAGTGAGTGACTATAGTGTGACACAGTATATATTTACCCAGGTGGAAGAACTAATTCTCACCAATTACTTATCATTTAGACAAGATCCCAATAGTTTAGCTGCATTCCACTGTGTTCCTGATATACATGACTTCAAATGACCAAAGTATCAAAAGTATCCATATTTTCATCTGTCAATGAATTTAGGAGTGTAAAGACCTGGTATTAGAGATATTATTATTATTATTATTATTATTATTATTATTATTATTATTATTATTATTATTATTATTATTATTATTATTATTATTATTATTATTATTATTATTATTATTATTATTATTTTATCAGCATATAAATACACAGTAATGAAATGTTGTACTCAGGTCCTGATAGTGAGCAGCATTTATAATATGAAATACCAGTGATATAATCAAATTATAATAATAAAAAAAAAACTTCCAACAATAATCCAATATTGAATGAACATCCTCATAACTGAATTTAAATTTTCAAAGTTCACTTACTTTTGTCACTTCTCCACATGTTAGATTATTGAGATACACCCGATCTGCTGTTAAAAGAGAAGAACCCAAGGTCAAAGTCTGGTATGATGGTAATGACAGTGCGGTGGTTTGGTTTTATTAGAATAATGACGTCAGAAACACGCGCTGCAGGTTTTTCTTGTTTGTTGTTTTTATCTCCAGGTGATGGAAGAATACCAGACATGCCCTCATTAATCAGAGACCGCAAGTGTATTTTCATTTTAAGATAAATGTAATATTACATTCAACATATTTAATCTCGCCCAACATTGGTTGGGAGAAATTATTCTAATCACTGTGTGTGTGTGTGTGTGTGTGTGTGTGCTATGCTTTCCTTATGGTCACTCTTTGAGACTTAATATAAAAAAGCACATAGAAAACAGGGGTTTAAGTATTAAATCAGATATCTGATCTTCAGGAAAAACACAGTGAACAATCTTCTATTACAAACACGTGGACATTTGTAGACACATGGAGCACAGACAGCAGAAGAGCCTTTACAGCCAATCAGAGGAAAGAAAGGCGGTACCTTCCTCTACCACCCTGCCTATAGCAAAAGGACTCGGACCCGGAAAACGGATACATGAGACGTCGTAACATAACGATTGAGAATAAATGCTAATAATAATAAAAGCCTCACTTACATCACTACCAGTCGTCAGTAATGGGGCGAAAAGTAAATAATGATTGTGGTGTTTAAAAAAGCACCACGATTTCCACCTAATGAGGAGGAAACAACTGATCCAGCTCTGTGATCTGACACACATGTACAGTAGGAGGAGGGTTGGCACGGTGATATAACAGTGCTATGTGGTATACTGTACAGTATACAGTAACAGAAATATATTTACTTGCCTTTAATCGTTTACAAAAAAAAATTCATTTACCAAACTTTATCAAGAGTGGTCTGTCTTTCAATTGAAGAGCAGAACTGTCTCCATGACTCCTTCTTAGCTCCTTTAATGACCTTCCTGGCTATTGCCTTCTTCTTTTGATATTCAAGAAGACTATCCATTGTTAGAGTTTTACGCAATATCTTAAATGCTTTATTTCTGCTCCTGATGGCTTCAGACCACTCATCATTCCACCATGGGACATTAACCTGTTTATTTTGACTGTGGCTAACAGGTATACTTTAACTTGCTGGACATAATATAAAAGAGCTTACACTTGCATTCATTTCATCAACTGTTTGATTATTATCAGTGGTTAAATTTCCATCATTTTCACATAATTCTACATACGTCTCCCAGTCTGCTTTCTTGAAAACCCATCTGTGAGGTACATAACTTAATTCATTTTTAAACTCATGTCCAGATTACATGTAATTGGGAAATGATCACTACCCATGGTATTATTTTTGATCTACTTTCCATTCATATCTACTGGCGATTTTCTTGTCCACTAAAGTAAGATCAATAAAAGAAGTTTCAAACATTGATTCTGGTTCCACAGCTATTATTAAGACACACTAGCATTCTATCATTCATCCAATCTTCTACAGCTTCACCATTTAGGTCAGTCTGTTTACTTCCCCACAGACTATTATGAGCATTGAAATCCCCACACCATATCTCCCTGCAGCTTTCCTTAACAATGCTCTTAAACAATTCATTAGTTAAAGCATTACATGGGTTGTAATAATTAATGATAGCATAATTCCCATTGTTTCCACTAAATATTTCAGTTACCACACACTCATTATCTTTGGTAACTGTTCACCTATATGGAATATTTGCTTTAATAAAAGTCAAACATCCACCACTTCTTCCTATTTCTCTATCACATCTGATACTATGGTATCCTTTCAAAACAAAATCTAAATGCGGTTTTAATCAGGTTTCTCTTCCAGGTCCTGAATGTATTTCTTAAATTCTTGCCCATTTGCAATTAAGCTTCTAGCATTCCACTGAACGATGGAAAGCACCATACAGATATTAACCAGTTTTGACCAACATATTTATAATCTCTTGAATCTTGCTTGTTTGTGAACTGAATCCTAGAAAGTCATTGGCAATATCTACAATTAGTTTGACCTTTTCATTATCCTTTGGATGATCTATTACTTTACAAATCACTGCACAAATAAATGCAAGGAAATAAATTTTCTTAACCAGCATTAAGTCTTCTGATAGAGTCTTTTTAAATTCACAACATTCAGCCTGGCGTGACCTAGTTGACCTGTCTTCTTCTTCTTCGCCTTTTATATGAACATAAATGACTGACCGCCACCTGCTGGACGGTTTATATGATACAGTTTCTGTTTACATCACAGGTGTCAAACTCCAGTCCTCGAGGGCCTGTGTTCTGCATGTTTTAGATATTTCCCTCTTCCATGTGATTCAGTTTAACCCTTTAACTCCTGAGAACTAACTAAATAACTTAACATGAGCAAAGTAAGACACAAATGTCAGAATATCAAAGAAAAATAAAAAATAAAATAAAAAGAACCAAAATGTAGAAAAATAAACAAAATGAACAAAAACTAATAAATATTTACAAAATTACAAATAATGTGGAAAATTTTGGGGAAAAAAATTACTAAAGAAGAAAACTAGTATTGATATTTGGTCACAGCAATTAAAAAAAAGGTGAAATAAAATAATTTTAAAAAACACCTCTTGCTCTTTGGCATCGTTTCCATGCACAAAAACTGTTATAAAACTGTTGAATTTTTCTGAATATTTAAACTAAATCATCCATTCAGAATGCATCAGTGCTGACACTTAAAGAGTTAATAATCAGCTCCTCATCAGACTGATAATGATGCAATGGCCTCCAGGTGTAATGGAAGAGGGAAACATCTAAAACATGTATGACCCCGGCCCTCGAGGACCACAGTTTGACACCCCTGGTTTACATTCACTTTACCCTTGTTCCAGTGAGAAACTAAGTACTGAACAAAAGACACGATGGACTAGTTTATTCCACAAAGCAGCCACTTTATTACCCAATTAACATTCTTCATTTAAATCAACAAATGCACTTAAAATCTATTAGCTGGCAGCACAGCGCACTGACCCGCCCCAACACACAAACACACCCACACACATGTATATATATTTCTGGTATTAATTTTTTATTTTTTTTTTAACTTTTTTGGCACTTTAATATTTTGCATTTAAAATTTAACAGACAACATAAATAAGCAAAGAAGTCCTTGCAGAGAGGACCTAATCAAAGGTATCTCTGGAACGACTTATACTAACACCCGCTCAAAGTTACTGAAATATAAGAATTACCTCTGCAGAGGAGGTTATGTTTTTGCAGGCATAACTCAAAAACTTAGATGGATTTTGATGAAAATTTCAGGGTATGGTGGTAATGGGGAGATCAACAAATGGTTAGATCTTGGTATGTCTGCCATGGTTGAGGTCTGCGCTCTCACAGTGCTTTTTAGTTAATTGAAACTGAAAAAAGAAAAACATGCATTTTTATAGTATTAGTCAATGTACTTTAGTATATTGTACATTCAAAAATTCTAGCAAGGGATTAAACAAAATCCATGTATTGTTCATTCATTCCATTTTCAAAATAAAACCAAAAAGACAATGAAAAAACAAGTAGTTTCTTCATTATTTGTTTCCAAAATCAAAATGAAAACACGGACAACGATGCATTTTTTCAGTTTCAGTTTCAGGTCAAAATTGGATAAAACTTTGACCTGAAGCAAGTTGAGTAAACCGCAAATGACCTTTGACCCAGTGACAAAGATGTAAACCTACGTCCAATTTGGAGAAACGAAGAGGGTCACCCTAACACCTGAAGATATGACCGTGGAGAAAATTGGTGGCATGCATATCATACCATAATGATCTTCAAGTCCGGTGGATATGTTTCTTTGGGTTGTTAAGATTAATTTCCAGTTTACTCAATTTACTCCAGGTCAAAATTGGATAAAACAGGAAACGTTATTCATTTAAGCACAAAAAGGAAAACTGAAAAAATGCATCACTATCAGTTTTTTCATTTTGGTTTTGGAAACAAATAATTAAGAAACAAGTTGTTTTTTTCATTGTCTTATTTTTGGTTTTATTTTGAAAAAAGAATGAACGAATGATACACGAATTAAACAATGCCCCTAGTCCCACAACTACCAGACAATGTGAAGATTGAAACAAGTCAAATATTTGTTGATTTTAGCTTAATGCTTTAAATGATTTAG
Organism: Siphamia tubifer; assembly: GCA_020466265.1. NCBI lineage: Eukaryota > Metazoa > Chordata > Actinopteri > Kurtiformes > Apogonidae > Siphamia > Siphamia tubifer. The sequence goes on from CM035799.1 coordinate 12,750,183, forward strand.
TAGTTTCCCCCTTATGGAAAATCCCCCCCAACAAGATCAAAAGTAAGCAGATGGTTTTGTTTTACAACTCCCTGTTTAGACAAAATTATCTGTAGAAAACAGACTTGACATGTGGTCGAAAACCTGAGGAATTGTAAACACTGACCTTCTCTCGTGAGCAAAGACAAAGATTGTATCTGTAAAACATGTAGCAAAACTGAACCAAAAACTGTGACAAAAAAATAAGGCACAACTATTCATGGGTTTCTTTTGGATTGTGAAGATGCGAGTCATTGCCTTTTATTCAGGCTGGGTATTTTCCCCAACATTTTAACAGTAATTCTGAAAATGAACCGGTTGCTGTTCAGTTGACAGAAATAAACTAACAATTGAGATTTCCTGCATTGTGATGCTTTGAAAAAAAGTGTACACTGCCAGTGTCACAGTAAATTAATCTTAAAATAGAGAATAATTTGTTCACTCTTCTAATATTTAATTGCATTAATGGTCTTGGTTTTGTCTCAGTCTCAACTTTGTCTCGACCCTAAAGTGTTGGTCTTGGTCTCTGAACCCTTTGGTCTTGGAAAGTGCAGTTTTGCCTATTGCATTACTTTCCTTCAAAGAGCATTATAATGCCATTACCAATCCGTTCAAAAAATGCAAGAAATTTTTCAAGTACTGTGCTGTTACTCTCAGCTTGCTGTCGGGCCTGATTTTCCTGAATTTCCTTCAGATTTTGAATTTCTCTTTCAGATTCACGTAGCTTTTCTGCCATTACTTGTGTCTTCTTCTCCATGTCACCTTCCACTTTTGTCAGATGTTGCTCGTACTTTTTCGCAATTTCCCTCTTCATTTTCTCCTCCTCCTGCCTCATTTGCTCTTGTTTTTCTTCCAGGATCTTTTGTTTCTCCACTTCGATGGCTCTCTCTGCCTTCTGGAACATGTCATTGGTGTAGAAGCTCCCTCCATTCTTTTCATTCATGTTTCTGATCTTCTTGAGTAGCTCAGTGACCTGAGAGGGATCGTCCACCTTGTTATTGAAGACGTGGTACTGGCCGTTACATTTGGCCACAAGCTCCTGAAGGCTGCTGCTTTCGCTCAGGAACTCCTCGATCGTCTTCTCTTCCAGTTGATCTCCGTGGGTGAACAGGACCAGGCTGTATTTGTCTGCATCTGCACCAAAGATTTCCTGAATCTTCTGGATCGTTTGCTTTTCTTCATCTGTGAACCTGCCCAGTTGGATGACAACTAGGAACACATGTGGTCCAGGAGAAGCAAAAGCAATGCACTGGCAGAGATTTTTGAGGGTAGTTTTTTCATCGTTCCTGGTGTCAAATAGACCTGGAGTGTCGATGACTGCAACCTTCTGTCCATCCACATCAGCCATGTCCTTTGCACAGTATTTGGTCAAAGATTCAGCGTGGAAATTACTTTTAAAAGCCTTGTTTTTGAGGATGGTGTTTCCTGTGGCGCTTTTTCCAGCTCCAGTCTTCCCCACCAGTACGATCCGGACCAGCTCATTATTGTTGAAGACTGGGGATGATTCTGAGAGAGAGAGTTAACAGGGTTACAGAGGTTTATGCATATAGGTTTAGTCCATGCTGTAACAAAGACTCCCATCATTACTGACTGAAGGCTTTGGGCCTTGTAAATACTGTGGTATTTAATCAAGACACATGAGACTTTAATGGTGACAATTGTACCGAAAAATTGTTCCCATACCCAAATGAAGATGAGCCCTTTGCGCCCTGAATTGTGCCATCATTCACCCTCAAATGCGGAAAGTAATGAGGAGACAAAATCAAGTACATTAATTCACTTTAGACGAGATACTTAGTTGGCGCCGCAAGAATGCAGTTACTGTAGGAATCCAACCTGTGGTCAGTTCTCATAGATTCAGACATTGGCTGGGTTGCCAGGAAAATGCTTCCACACACTTATTTAGGTCTGGGAACAGGAATTTGGCCTGGGGGTGGTGTATCCTTTTAAAGGGTTTTTGAAAAATGGAATTCAACAGATTACTTGATTACTCCATGAAAAGAATTGACTAAACACAGCACTGAAACAGCCCTTATCAAAATTACAAATGACCTCCTCCTCTCTGCTGCCTTCGACACTATCCACCTTTCTTGTCTCCATAAAACAATCAACATAACTGGCACGCACTGACCTGGTTCACTTCCTACCTCACCAACAGTCAACAATTCATACACATCAACAATCAGTCCTCCTCCACTGCCCCCTGTCCCAAGGTGTCCCCCAAGGTTTGTTGCTTGGTCCCCTACTTTCCATCATCTGCATCCTACCCCATGGCAATATCATCCAACGCCACGGTCTACAATTCTACTGTTATGCCGATGACATTCAACTCTACATTTCCTCCAAAACCATCACCTCCTCCACCCTCTCCAACTGCCTCTCTGAAATAAAAGCCTGGATGCAAACCAACTACCTCACACTCAACAGTGAAAAATCCAACCTCCTAATCATTGGCCCCGATCCTTCACCTAAACCATCCCTCCCATATGCATCTCCTTTGACAACACTTCCCTAACTCCCTCTCTCCACCATGGCATCATATTTGACACCACCCTCAGCTTCACTCAGCACATCAAACAGGTCACCAAGACATCCTTTCTTCACCTCACAAACATAGCCCCTATCTGTCCATCTCTCTCCCTCTCCACCGCAGAAACATTCACACCTTCATCACCTCCAGACTCGACCACTGCAGTCGCCTTCTCTATGGTTTACCTTCTAAACACCTCAATGAACTCCAGCTCATCCAGAACTCTGCAGCTTGTCTCCTCACCCACTCCTGCCCACGCCATCACATCACTCCTGTCCTCCAACACCTTCACTGTCTCCTCGTCAAACACAGAATCACTTTTAAGATCCTCCTCCCCACCCATAAAGCCCTCCATCACCAGGCACCCCCCCCACACACCTCACTGACCGCCTAACACCTCATGTCCCCTCCCCCGATCTTCTTCTGCACACTTCCTCGCCCCACCTCCCAAAACCAAGCACAAAACCTGGGGGGACAGAGCCTTTTCTGTAGCCACCCCAAACCTCTGGAACCCAACCATCCATCACTGTTCTAACCTCAACACTTTTAAATCCCTTTTAAAAACAAATTTATCATAGATAGCTTTTAATGTTTGACTACTTGTATTCTGTCTGCTTTAATTTGTGATTGCTCTGTTTTCTATTGTTTGTTTTTAATGTTGTTGGACTCTTATTGTTGTTTTTACTGCATGTAAAGTGTCTTTGAGTGCCATGAAAAGCGCTATACAAATGTATTATTGTTATTAATAAATACTCAATTACAAAAGTATTTAAAAGTTGCCGCCCTCGATGCAACTTTCCAATAGTTGCATCGAGTGTTGCAACTATCCATACCCAGATGAAAGGTACGGAAATTTTAAATTCCTTCTGTGATCTGCAATCGGCAGATCAAGTTTTTTGGTTATCGGTGATCAGGCCAAAATACGCTGATCGGTGCATCACTACTTAGTACCATAATATAGTTTAAGTCATTGTATTTCAGATATTCATTTAAAATATGCGATTTTTAGATACAGTCAAATAATATGAACATGTTTCATAAGATGATAGTCTAACTGAATGTGTTGTGAATGAGAGTGCTTGCAAACTTGGATTTAATTTTTTTTAGTATAATACAAATAAATACTAAATAATTCTAGCATTTTTTAATTGAAAAAAGGTTTTTCCAAAATTTGGAAAAATGGCTTTTGGGTTATACCCCCCACACCCTACTCCTAAAATACAACTTCTCCAGGTGTAGAAAAGACTCACTCATATGACAGAAAATCCTGTGACATTTAACCAACATAAAATAATCACAATAGTAAACTAAGAATCACTTTGAATTCAGATCAAGTAGAAACTGTTTTAACTTCCTTATTTTCATCCTGATCCTCTCAAATACATTATTATCAGATACAAGATTAAAATGGACCCACACAGTGGAAACCTTTTTGGCAGCTCCATAATTCTTGATAAATTAGACAATGAACAGCAAATGCTCACAGATTCTTTTGGCAGATTCATCCTGTTGACAGATGTACTTCCTTATAGACAGTTTGACGTGGCAGTGTCAGTCGGTCACCTGACTTTCTTGAGCAATACATGCACTGACAGGGTTTTGCTCTATTCACATACTTCAATCTGTTGCTGACTTGACTAGTGACTTTCCCCATTGTTAGCTCAATAAGGTGTGGAGCCATTTTAGCTCCAAGCCATCTACTGTACTATAATCTAATAAAGTGGTACCTCTACTTACGAAATACCCAGCTAACAAATAATCCAAGTAACGAAAAACTTTTACCTCAATTTTTTGTCTCTGAATATGAAAGAAAATGTTATTTACGAAGCGAAACTGAAACCCCAGAGACATAAATACTATGTACATTACTGTACATACTGTACGTAACTATGTAATGTACATAAATACATCATGTATGTACTGTATGTAGCATCCCATTGGCTATGAGGGAGTTACCCATAATGCAACTTGTGAGCCTTTGACCCTCATTCATCAATACGTACCTGTGCCGGCCCACCATCAGAAGCCATGCGTAAAGGACATAGCAACCACTCCCTCATGAGTCCCTCCGAAACCCCACCACAGCACACATTCATTATCCCTCACAACCCCAAAGAAAAGAATGAAAATGTAAATGAAAAGAAGCTGCCGCACCACCAACAAAAGTGAAACACAAGATAATAAAAAAAAGTAGGCAGCAATCACTCCACCAGCACGGACAAAAGAAATGCCAGCGTAACCCCACCAACCCTCCGAAAATTCATGTTACGAAAACACTTCTGGAACAAATTAATTTCTTAGTAGAGGTACCACTTTATATACTTTTGTATTTATAATGAAAATTTATAATGAAAATTAAAACTTGCATTTTAAGTCTTTTTGGCTGTTTGAGGTTAACTAGCTCCACACATGATTAATTTTCTGTCCTGCCACCCCACCCTACAGACTATCCGTAGTCAAGTGAGTGACTATAGTGTGACGCAGTATATATTTACCCAGGTGGAAGAACTAATTCTCACCAATTACTTATCATTTAGACAAGATCCCAATAGTTTAGCTGCATTCCACTGTGTTCCTGATATACATGACTTCAAATGACCAAAGTATCAAAAGTATCCATATTTTCATCTGTCAATGAATTTAGGAGTGTAAAGACCTGGTATTAGAGATATTATTATTATTATTATTATTATTATTATTATTATTATTATTATTTTATCAGCATATAAATACACAGTAATGAAATGTTGTACTCAGGTCCTGATAGTGAGCAGCATTTATAATATGAAATACCAGTGATATAATCAAATTATAATAATAAAAAAAAAAACTTCCAACAATAATCCAATATTGAATGAACATCCTCATAACTGAATTTAAATTTTCAAAGTTCACTTACTTTTGTCACTTGTCGACATGTTAGATTATTGAGATACACCCGATCTGCTGTTAAAAGAGAAGAACCCAAGGTCAAAGTCTGGTATGATGGTAATGACAGTGCGGTGGTTTGGTTTTATTAGAATAATGACGTCAGAAACACGCGCTGCAGGTTTTTCTTGTTTGTTGTTTTTATCTCCAGGTGATGGAAGAATACCAGACATGCCCTCATTAATCAGAGACCGCAAGTGTATTTTCATTTTAAGATAAATGTAATATTGCATTTAACATATTTAATCTTGCCCAACATTGGTTGGGAGAAATTATTGTAATCACTGTGTGTGTGTGTGTGTGTGTATGTGAGTGTGTGTGTGTGTGCCTGCAGATCATGCTATAACTCAATAAATACTTGAGATATCACCATGAAATTACATGGGCATATACATACAGCTAATGTGCATCAAATGCAATGATCCATTTGAGTAAAGGTCAAAGGCCAAGGTCACATTTAGCAGAAAGGTCAAAATCACTTTATTGGCCCTAATTAAAGAATGGGTTGTCATAGAAACTTGAGATTGGCACAAAAAAGGGGCGAGATTAAGCATTCTCTGAATACTTGTTGTTTACTGTGGTGATGTACTTTTACACTCAACATCTACCACTCACAAGTAGCAAAATTTAAAAGTCATAATTATGAGATTTAAAATAAAATCAACCTCGTGAAATAAAAAAATAAAATTGTGACATAAAAAGAAAAAATTATGGGATAAAAAGTTACAATTATGAGATGAAACTCTAAGATTTTGAGAACAAAGTCATAATTCTGAGATAAGAAATTAATAAGATAAAAATTCAAAATTATGATATAGTAAGCCACAATTTCTGATTTCCAGTTTATTTCCGGCAAGTCTGCCAAGGTTTGGATCTAGATTTAAATTGTTCGTTGATGCTTGTTTTATAACCAATGTTCTTCAGGCTAGGTTGCGTTAGCTTTGCCAAATTGAGGTAAACACTAAATTATAGAAACTAATTAGGATTTACACAGCACGTGGCACGTTTGAAAATATTTGACAGTAGATTTTGAGTGTCTTATAAATCGTGAAAGTCCTAGTTATTCGTCAGAACACTACTTTAGTGGCTTGTTCTTATTGTGCATCAGTTCACTACTTCAGTCCAAATATATTTTGCCCGAAAACGTGATCATAGAGCCAAGGCTTAGACAAGGTTGACACCTGCTGGTAAATTTTAGAATTTGTTGTGGTTGTATGATTTCACATTTGGTCATTCACAAAATGTCACCACTGTTTTGCATAAAGTGTAGTTTTACAGCAAGCGTCTATGTCTCCCTAGTGTTATATGTTACAATTTTATAAATTACATTTCATGTCGTTTTGCCATCATTATGGAATACACTGGCAACTAGATAGCATTATAATGAAGTGTTTTAAAGTTAAACACAGATGCCAAACTGAGGCGTGTGATATTTGTTCATGTTTTGGTATTTTTGTTTAGCATTCTAATGGTAACTTAAAATATTTTCCACAGGGTCAATGTGGTCAATATGCAAGGAGCACCAAGCCATCAAGATGATAAGTCAGATGATCAACCATCTACAAGTAGACAGCAAACTGAGCAGCAACAATCTGAGCAACAGCAACCATCCTCCCGGACAGACACACACACCATAACCTCAGAACATACAACAAATGATACTGAGATAGATGTGCCACCACCAACAGATCCTGCCTTTTGGCCCGCAAAAGTTTCAGACACCGACAGGGTTGATATTGTGAGAAGATTTAAGGTCCCTGACAGGTTTCCTGTTCATTGATCATTGTTTGGAATCTACAGTTGCCTTTCATTTAATTTAATTGTAATGCTGCTCTTAAGAAAATGTTAACATTTATTTATACATCATTAATGGTGCTGCTGTTTTTTACTGTTTACTGCTGTTATTAGCCTTATTTATAATATTATCAATGTTCAGTTTTAAAATGTGAAATTTAATAAATGGTAACAGCTTCAGTATAACTTTCCGTTTGTTGTGTGTGTGTGTGTGTGTGTGTGTGTGTGTGTGGAGGGGGGGGGGGGGCATGTCCACATTTGTATTTTGAGGTGGTGGTGGGGGGCCTCCCTGACCAGTTATGCTTAGGGCCTCCAAAACCTTAGCAGCGGCTCTGACCGGAGCCCTAGGCCAGAGGGCCGGGCTTCGGGCCGACGACCGTATAATTACCTCGGGCACGGGCCGGGCTCGGGCGCTTTTATTTTTCAATGTAATTATTTAAAAAAAACCTGTGTTGTGTTTAAATGGAAACAATTGAACGCAGCAGCTGCTGCTGCTCTCCCCGGCACCGGCACCTCCCTTATATGGGCATAAGGTAGCATACCTCACTATCCGATTCACGCTACTTCCCGACTCCCACCACAAACATGGAGAACGATATAAAGACAAAGATTGAAAATGGTGAATTGAAGATAGTGAACAACACTAAGGCAAAATCTCCGTTCTGGACTAAGTTTCAACTTATTACAACCCTTCAAGATGAGCCAAACGGGTTTGTTCAGTGTGTTGTATGCAAAGCTGTTCTGTCATATGACAGTAAAAAAACAGGTTCATCCAGAGACATTTTGAACAGGTTGTGGCGGATTCAGCAGCGGTCACAGACCGAGTTCTCAAGCTGCTGATCGAAACATGAGCCCCTATTTTAACCTGCTCTTTTATGTCCACGTTGATCTGTCATAAACCGTTATTCACAGAAAAAATAGAATGCTGTTTTTTCTAACTGCAGAGCGTTATCCCATTTTCAGAGCAGCAGATTTAATTTACGAACGCACTCAATGAATATAGCGTTCTATCACGCTAAAACATTCTTATGGAAGGTTAAAACAAACAAACAAACAAAAAGTCGGGCCAGGGCCGGGCTCGGGCCCAGATAATAGGCCCGTGCAGGGCACTATGGTGCATGACCTGGACAAGAATTTGCTCAATGTAGGATGGTAGGGGAAGGTACCGCCTTTCTTACTAACTCATATGCAGGGAAGGCTATCGGCTGAACGCAAACCGTCAGTCACCAGTGGATGCATCACCTATTGCTTAGTGGAGAGTAATAAGAATGACAAGAATGTTCTTTAACAAGTTCTTGTTTAATTCTAGTATATATTCATACACTGCAAGACACTTAACTTAATATAAAATTCAGTGTTCCAAGCCCTCCATGATCAAAATAGTGCCTTAATCTCATTACTCAAATTCTCTCTGCTGTCGCTGCTTAAAATAATACTACATTGCACACCACTATGTTGTTCATTTTATACATTTTTCATTATTGTGAAAATTAAATCCTAAATTAGTCTTGTTTGTTTTAACAGTGCTAAAATATTAAGCATTTATTCTGTATACTTGTCATTTTTAAAACCTACATGTGAAGCCAAAGACATATTTCCACAAGTGTGGGGAGTACAATGATTATTACCTCCACCAGCTAAGGTCATGTAATCATCTGGGTTTGTTGTTAGCAATATAACTCCAAAAGTTATATACGGATTTCAACTACATTTTCACAGAATGCTAAAAGCAACAAGTGATTATATTTGGGGGGTGATCTGGGTGACCGACTGGATCCAGCATTTTTTGAAGAATTCTTTACTATTGAGAGATAGGGCCGATTCTGTTCCAACTTAATATATAATGCAGACGGAGGTCTGTGCTTTTCTATTTATTAATACTATGCTTTCCTTATGGTCACTCTTTGAGACCTAATATTAAAAAAACACATAGAAAACAGGGTTTTAAGTATTAAATCAGATATCTGATCTTCAGGAAAAACACAGTGAACAATCTTCTATTAAACACATGGACATTTGTAGACACACGGAGCACAGACAGCAGAAGAGCTTTTACAGCCAATCAGAGGAAAAAAAGGCGGTACTTACTTTTATCACTTGACAACATGTTAGATTATTGAGAATACAGCTGTTAAAAGAGAAGAAACCAAGCTCAAGGTCTGGTATCTCGATAACGACAGTGGAAAAAAACTGTAAAAGGCAGCATAACTTTTGGTTTCATTATTATAAAAATGAAAGTAATGTCAGAAACACACTCTGCAGGTTTTTCTTGTTTGTTGTGTTTATCTCTAGGTGATGGAAGAATACCAGACATGCCCTCATTAATCAAAGAGCGCAAGTGTATTTTTGTTTTAAGATAAATGTAATTTTACATTCAACATCTCTATGGTTTACCCTCCAAACACCTCAATAAACTCCAGCTCATCCAGAACTCTGCAGCTCGTCTCTTCACCCATTCCCACTCATGCCATCACATCACTCCTGTCCTCCAACACCTTCACTGTCTCCCCGTCAAACATAGAATTACATTTAAGATCCTCCTCCTCACCCATAAAGCCCTCCATCACCCGGCACCCCCCCCCTCCCCCCCCCCCACACACACCTCACTAACCTCCTAACACCTCATGTCCCCTCCCACAGCCTCCGATCTTCTTCTGCCCACTTGCTCGCCCCACCGCACAAAACCAAACACTGAACCTGGGGGGACAGAACCTTTTCTGTAGCCGCCCCAAACCTCTGGAACTCACCCCCCCAACCATCTGTCACTGTTCTAACCTCAAGACTTTTAAATATCTTTTAAAAACTCATTTATTCAAGATAGCATCTAATGATTGACTGCTTTTATTCTGTCTGCTTTAATTTGTGATTGCTCTGTTTTCTATTGTTTGTTTTTAATGTTGTTGGAGTCTTATTGTTGTTTATACTGCATGTAAAGTGTCTTTGAGTGCCATGAAAAGCGCTATACAAATGTATTATTATTATTATTATTAATAAATACTCAGTTACAAAAATATTTGAAAGTTTCTGCCCCAGATGCAACTTTCCAATAGTTGCATCTAGTGCTCCAACTATCCATACCTAGATCAAAGGTACGGAAATTCCATCTGTGATCGGCAATCAGCAGATCAAGTTTTTTGGGTATCGGTAATCCGGCCAGAAAATGGTGATCGGTGCATAACTACTTGGTACCATAAAATAATTTAAGTCATTGTATTTTCTATTGTATTTCACATATTCATTTAAAATATGTGATTTTTAGATACAGTCAATAAATAATATGAACATGTATCATAAGGTGATAGTCTTAACTGAATGTGTCGTGAATGAGAATGCTTGCAGACGTGGATTTAAAAACCCCTTTTATTATTATTTTTTAATATAATATAAATAAATGACAAATAATTTTAGCTTTTTTTTTATTGAAAAAAGGTTTTTCCAAAATTTGGAAAAAAGGGGATTTTTACCCCTAAAATAAAACTTCTCCAGGTGGAGAAAACACTCACTCACATGACACAGATGATCCTGTGATATTTAACCCACATAAAATAATCAGTATAGTAAACTAAGAATCACTTTGAATTCAGATCAAGTAGAAACTGTTTTAATTTCCTTATTTTCATCCTGTTCCTTTCAAATACATTATTTTCAGATACGAGATTAAAATGGACCCTGTGAAGTAAAATTTGGCATGTGTGTATTTTAGGCCCTAAAGTCACCTCCATAGCTCCATTAGGAAACAAAGAAATCCTTTATTTCAGCTTATTATTTTCCTGCCGGGAAACCAGCTACCCCTAGAAGCAATTTAAACAAATGAAGTGTTCTTATGAAACTGTGTAATATGAGGCTCTCCCAACCTACCAATCCCATTTAACCACGTGTCCTTTTACCTGTCCAGTCAGTGACGTCACTAGGCAGGGCTTGTGTTTTCAATAAAACTCTTTAGCTGGGAGGAAGAACCTGGAAATGAACCATTTGAAGTCAGCCACATGAGCCTGGGTTGCTCCACGCCCTTTTGTGTCTGTTTTCCAGTCTTTCTTTGTTTAAACTAACACAGACTCTACAGACCCACACGGTGGAAACGTTTTTGGCTGCTCTATAATTCTTGACAAATTAGACAATGAACAGCAAATGCTCACAGATTCTTTTGGCAGATTCATCCTGTTGACAGATGTACTTCCTTATAGACGGTTTGACGAGGCAGTGTCAGTCGGTCGCCTGACTTTCTTGAGCAATACATGCACTGACAGGGTTTTGCTCTATTCACATACTTCATTCTGTTGCTCACTTGACTAGATTTCCTTGCTGATCTGATAAAAGTAAAAATTCAGGCTGGTAATTATGGATTAATAGTTTAGCTATATTCCACTGTGCTCATGATATACATGACTTCAAATGACCAAAGTATCAAAACTATCCATATTTTCATCTGTCAATCATTTTAAGAGTGTAAAGACCTGGTATTAAAGATATCAATATTATTATTATTTTTTAATCAGCACATAAATACACAGTAATGAAATGTTGTACTCAAGTCCAGATTGTCAGCAGCATTTATAATGTGAAATACCAGTGATATAATAAAATAAGAATAATTTTAAAAAAAACCAAACTGAATGAACATCCTCATAACTGAAACAAAATTTTCAAAGTTCACTTACTTTTATCACTTGACGACATGTTAGATTATTGAGAATACAGGTGTTAAAAGAGAAGAAACCAAGCTCAAGGTCTGGTATGTCGGTAACGACAGTGGAAAAAAACTGTAAAAGGCAGCATCACTTTTGGTTTCATTATTATAAAAATGAAAGTAATGTCAGAAACACACTCTGTAGGTTTTTCTTGTTTGTTGTTTTTATCTCCAGGTGATGGAAGAATACCAGACATGCCCTCATTAATCAGAGAGCGCAAGTGTATTTTTGTTTTAAGATAAATGTAATATTACATTCAACATATTTAATCTCGCCCAACATTGGTTGGGAGAAATTATTCTAATCACTGTGTGTGTGTGTGTGTGTGTGTGTGTGCTATGCTTTCCTTATGGTCACTCTTTGAGACTTAATATAAAAAAGCACATAGAAAACAGGGTTTTAAGTATTAAATCAGATATCTGATCTTCAGGAAAAACACAGTGAACAATCTTCTATTACAAACACATGGACATTTGTAGACACATGGAGCACAGACAGCAGAAGAGCCTTTACAGCCAATCAGAGGAAAGAAAGGCGGTACCTTCCTCTACCACCCTGCCTATAGCAAAAGGACTCGGACCCGGAAAACGGATACATGAGACGTCGTAACATAACGATTGAGAATAAATGCTAATAATAATAAAAGCCTCACTTACATCACTATCAGTCGTCAGTAATGTGGCGAAAAGTAAATAATGATTGTGGTGTTTAAAAAAGCACCACGATTTCCACCTAATGCGGAGGAAACAGCTGATCCACCTCTGTGTGATCTGAGACACATGTACAGTAGGAGGAGGGTTGGCACGGTGATATATCAGTGCTATGTGTTATACAGTACAGTATACAGTAACAGAAATATATTTACTTGTCTTTAATCGTTTACAAAATAAAAAAATATAAGAAAAACATAAAGTTTCGTCGTCCCTGGGTGGGCTCGAACCACCAACCTTTCGGTTAACAGCCGAACGCGCTAACCGATTGCGCCACAGAGACAACCATATCTACAAAAAAACCGTTATAATAATTTAAATCAGAGAAACATCTGGTGAATACGGAGTTTTGTATGACAACTGAGTGACTACTGTCCCCTACGCGCCACCCAAGGGATACAACTACTACGTAACATGCATTCCCCCCGCTAGGTGGCGACAACTAAACACAAGGCGATGAAAAGCCAATTAACGCAATAAAATTATCACCTAAAACAAACGGACTCAAGAGTCAAAAGTTACTAAAACTCCCGTAATGGTCACAACTTCAAGTTTCTACCTGATAAATCTAACCCGTGAACAGCAGCGGTAGCTAACATGAATCCGATAAATGCAGAAAGTGTGAACTTCAGCATGACTGCACGCATTGTAACTAAACTGTTAAGTTTGGCTTAAATAAATGTAATACACACGGTGAAATTGCATTCTTTGATTATTCCGAAAATGACTTTTCGTTCAATCCAGAAATCTCCCGTGGCGCTTAAAAACAAGAACATTCTAGTTGGTTAAGTGCGTCATATTTGCGGCTATTGGAGAGGTAGCTAAGATTGAAACTAGCTAACCTTCCGACAAATATTCAGCTGTGAAAATGTTTTCACAATAACGTAACATCAACAGCATACTTTAAATAAACAATATTCAGACTTACGTGGAAAGAATGTAGCCGTTTCAGTTATCGCCATCGAACTCCAGAAGACACCTGACAGCGAGGCACGTGTCCGTGGATGGACGTGAATCTCGGGAATGCGCACTGCGCATGTGCGGTAGTCTCACGTGCTACTGCTAATCCAACAGCAAACATTAACCATAAATTATTAGCTAGAGATGACTTTGTAAACTGATACGTATGGAATTTTCCTGAATGGATAATGTAATTCTTCTGATTATTAGACTCTGGACAGTCACCACAGTCCAGGTGCCAACCCAAATAAACTGGCATGGGTGTTGTCCGAAATAATAATAATAATAATAATAATAATAATAATAATAATAATAATAATAATAATAATAATAATAATAATAATAATAATAATAATAATAATAATAATAATAATAATACATATTATTATTATTGTTCTTGTGTTTGGTTGTTTTTTTTTGTCTGTCTGTTTGTCAGCAACTTTATGCAAAAACCACCGAAACAATTTCCATGAAATTTTCTGGAAAATGTCTGCTCTACTACTAAAATAATTTACTCACATTCAGTCACCAGTTACAAACTTTTGCACTATCATTTCACATATTATGATCAATCTAGTGCGGCCATTGTGCACCACTAGAGGGCACTACAGCACTGAGGAAAGAGTCAATACAGCATGTTCTATTCATTATAATTGATCCAAAATATCACTGTGTATTATATGAATGAAGCTTAAGGAAGACAAATCTGTTGCTCTTCCTCCAGCTTCATTTGTATCCAACCTCACTGTGACTTAATGAGCAGCTGACAGACAGGATGGTGAAATGTTAGGTTTGTCATTAGAACAACAATGATTCCACACAGATCCAAAACATAAAATGTCTTTATTCCCATTCTCCTCTATGTGTAAGACTTTGTTTATTCAAAAGACTTGGTCTGCTTGTACATTGGTAGAAATCACACACTCACACTCACTATTTTTATTAATTATATTATTTAGTTATATGCATTTTTATGCTTATAAAAACAAAACATATTTGAAAAACAGTGTAAACACACTGCATTGTGGGTTATAACACTCATGAGCTTTCCATACCCCTTTCATTTTTCAGTGATTTTACTAAACAAATGTTACTACCCTTATAAATTAAAATGAATAAATACATTTAAAAATTGCCACTACTGCTGCTCACTGACTTCTGCACATTTTAGTTGCAACATCAGCCCCAGTGGTCTAATGGATAAGGAATTGGCTGTCCTAATTGTGGGTTTGAGTCCCCTACAGTGTGTAAAGTAGAGTGGTGCAGCAAAAGTGTGCTGGGTTTATATGGATTGAAATCATCCTCTATGAAGGCAGAGAATATATTTATATAAATTACACACTCATTGTTTTAGTTGTCTAATCACACCCTCAATTAAAAGCGTAAAAGGCCAATCATTCAGAGGACAATAGATCAGATCCATCTTAATATGTTAACTAAACATATCCTTGGGATATGAGCATTCTTTTAAATTATTAAGCACACAACGATTGTCAACGTCGACAGTTTCTGAAGTTGCAGCCTCAACTCCAATATGAGGATATGTTCTTTATTGGTAAATTTCACTTGTAGATATGAACATCAAGTCCAGTGAGGAATAAACTTAAGTAGCACAAGTTTGCGATGCTAGCCTCATTAGCTTGCTATGTTAGACCTATATTGAGTAACTGCTGTAGTGATAAGTGGGGGAAGAAAAAACTGTACAACATCGTTGCGGTCCAGGCTCCAAGCAGGGACTGTTTGAATTTTCTCTGAGCAACCAACATAAGTCTTTCTCACACTCATACTTCTAGGTAGAAACTCCATTTACAAGCTGTATTTGCATATGACAGTGCACATGCTAATCGTTGTTGTTTGACATCAAATGCATTTTACCCTGACAAGTATCTACAGCAAATATGTCAAATTATGCAATGCATCTCAGAGTAATTTATCACAGTCTCTAAATTGATTCAATTTGTTTGAGGTTACATAGCTCAGCAAAGTCTCCAACAGAATAAAGCCAAAATCCAGCATACAGAGGCTGAGTAAATGTGGTCTGGATTCTGTGTAGAAGACTCATTGTCTCAGATACACTGTAAAAGCACAAAATACCAGCTCTCTGATCTAGGTACACTCCTATTCTGGAGGAGGGAGGATATGACCCAGGAGTGCTAACATTATTGCACCAAAATTCACTGTTGGATTTATTACAATGCAAGGCCCAAGACTTTTTACTGAGCCCAAATCTACATTCATCAAAGGATCCTTCTCTTTGAATATTCCTGTAGGACACTGCTACATAGAATCCCCACCCACTCCACTTCACCTCCCAGTAGCAGCGATCAGTTAAAGCCTCCCTGCTCAGAACTTGAGTCCAATCACTAAATCTTTCTGGATGATGAGAATAATCCTGTTGTTCTCTCATTAATTTGACCCTCCTGTTCCCCTCAGAGAGTGCCAGGCGTGTGTTTGCTGTATTTGGATCCAAAGTAATTTCACATGAATATTCTAAGAATTCAGCTCTGGTTTTTGGCTCAGAATGTGAATCTGACAATAAACCATCCATTTGATTGAATGCTGGTGGGATATTTTTCCATTCCTCACTCAAAATATGCAGTAGTCTATCTCCGACTGCTGATAGTGTCTCTGAAATGTCATCAATGTACCATGGAGAATGGATTTTAATGCTAAGCGCCTTGAAAGGTTCGTTGAGTTTTTGTACATGAGGACAATTTTGGAGAAACTCTGTGTCATCCTGATGCGCTGACAGTTTCTCCAGCACAGTGTCCTTCCTCTTAAGCTCAGCGATCTCCTCTTCTAGCTTCTCTTGAAACTCATTGATTTGACTCAGTTCAGTTTCCTGGTGGGATCTGATCTGCTGCTTCACATCAGACATTTTTTCCTTCATTAGACGAATCAGTTCACAGAAGATCTTCTCAGTTTTCTTCACTGCTTGATCAACAGAGCGACTGATGGCCTCTGCCTCTTGTTGAAGCACCATCACCTCTTTCTCTTTGTGCTGGATTCTCCCCTGGATTTTCTGTCGACTCACCTCCAGCTCTCTCTGCCTCTCTGTCCTTTCTGCTGCAGCTGAAACTGTATCATGGCCTCTATGTTCATCGACAGAGCAGAGGGAACACATACATTGCTGATCAGTGCGGCAGAACACTGTCATCAGCTCACCATGATGGGGGCAGATTCTCTCCTGGAGCTTCTCTGAGGGTTCCATCAGCTTATGTTTCCTTAATGAATCTGCATCATGATGAGGTTGGAGGTGTCTGTGGCAGTAAAATTCCTTACATTCCAGACAGGACTTTTCAGCTTTCAGTTTTCTCCCAGTGCAAACGTCACAGGCCACATCTTCAGGTCCAGTGTAACACTGATAATCTGGAGCAGCAGCAGTTGCAGATTCAACTCGGGTCTTCTTGTTCATCTCTTCCGCCAAAACAGACAACATTGTATTTCTTACCAGAACAGGCCTTGGTGTGAAGGTTTCTCTGCACTGAGGGCATCTGATTATCTGGTGCCCATCCTCCCCCTCCCAGTAGTTGGTAATACAAGCCATGCAGTAGCTATGGCCACAGGGAATAGTGACCGGATCCTTGAGTAGATCCAAACAGATCGAACAGCAGAACATTTTTTGGTCTATTTGAAAGCTTCTTTGATCCATTTCCCCCTGTGCCAGCTGGATATACGAGTTCCTCTTCCTCTGAGCAGAAACTTACTCTGCTTATCTGCATTCTGACTGTCTCAGCATGTATCCATTCTCACATGTGGGTCACACCCCTGTCTTCACACCAGTAGAAAAGTGAGGGGGAGGGAACCAGGGGATGTCTGCATTTTGATTTTTAAAGGGGAAGTTTGAGTTTGTTCACTTAAGTTATCTTTTTCAAATGGAACTAGTGCAGAACCCATAGAAAATGTGAGATTGTTTGCTACTAATGTGTTGTGGAAGTGGGATGAAATGAATTGAAAGGAGCAGAAAGAAAGACTATAATAATTTGTTGGGGCTGTTTTGGAAGTGTGTACTGGAAGTGTGAGTATGGTAATGCTAATGGTAACTTTTTACTGCTGGTGGAATTAATAAAACAAAGTTTCAGGTGTGGCAGACAGCCCAACCCTGCAGTGGTTTGTGTCATGCTAACGCAGGCCACACCAAACAATGCCCAGCAAGATATATTATGGCCATGCAGTGAGCCGCCAGCCGCTTATCTGACACTCAAATGTCACTACTGTCTACTTTCAGACTTGAATGCATGAAAAGCAGGAAACTGGGCAATGTGTGTCCGCCAACTGAACTACAGCTAACAACAAACAAACCAAAAATGAAACGTGAAGTGCTGAACAGTGGATGAGCCAGATAGTAATGAAGTCTACAGTCATTAAGATTGTTTAGTTGAAGGTGAATCAGACATTCCAGGAAGCTTAACTAGGGAGGATCCCTCCACAAACACAAATTGAGGATCTCTATCTGTAATGAGGATACTGAGGTCAGTCATTTCCATCCAACACAACAATGTCAACAATAATTCCACATATGGATTTACTGCTAAGCTCAAATGTAAAGAAGGGAACCAATGTAGTTAAAGAGTAAGGGTGGAAATAATGTCATTAGACTTCCATACAACGTCAAGTGAGTATGTAGTCTCTGTGGCGCAACCTGTCTGACAGGCCTCTGGGCCTTACTTACCCCCCCCCCCCCCCACACACACACACACACAACTTGTATGTTAATAATCATTCTTTATTATTCATACTGGTAATTAATGGGAGGTACAGTTGGATGCCGCAATGATATTTGAAATAGTAGAACAGACATTATCAACTAGAAGGATGGAGAAAACACTATATAATAAAGTCAGAACATACACATAAACAGACTACTGGAACAGGAATTTGTAGAATATGAGGATAAACCAGGTTCAGAAAATAGATGGATGTATTAGATAAATATAATTACCATTATGATGATTCACAAAAATTTTGATAAATAAGTGAGCAAAAATATTTGGGTGTTTACAGGGTAAAGGACTATTCTGGCCCCGCTCTTATTTTGAAGGCGTGAAACAAATTTACAGACTGTATCCCTGCCAATGGCATTTACCCCCTTTATTCTTATGCATACTCTGTTTTCATACTACCTTATTAATGTATTGAGACCAAACAGGATGTTGTGAATTTACGCCATAATATTTGTAATTGGGACTCACTATTTCCATGCCACTTCGAGAACAATAGGCGGGGTTGAGGTTCAGCCCCTGCTCTTACGTCTTACGTCACACTGGTTGCTTAGCTTCCTCAGAAGGTCCAGTTATCAAACTATCCAACACTTACGAGTTACGACAAAGATTCTGGATACCCTGATGTGTCTTAATAAATAACAGCTCGCAGTCACCACTGTTAGTGGTAGTTCAGAAGGTCCACTTATTGCAGTGGGCCGTATCCTATGACGTAGAGAAATAATCGCGGGATGGGGGGGGGGGGGGGGGGGGGGGGGGGACGACTCCGCGTAATATTCCCAAAACAATGTGAAATACAGTAGTAGTCCTAGGCTACACCAAAGCACACGATTTCTAATTGTTTCTAATTGCATGATTGTATCCTCACACTTTTATATTCCGTCATTGATCCTGAAATAATAATAATCAAAGCCGCACGGATGTTAACATTAAAAAATATGAATTGTGTTTATTCTAGCGGTTCATACCATCAAATTCCCATACCCAAACATCACCTTAACAGCCTTGATAATTTCATCAAATATTGTTCTTTAAAAAAATTAAATACTTACCCCCCCTCGGCCATTGGCTCTTTACTCCTGTAGAGTTTATTTCTTGGTGAGCTGAAAACACGTAGCCTAGCAACCAATGTCTGCAGCAACCAGCCTGACGTAAGACGTAAGTGCAGGAGTTGAACCTTAACCCCGCCCATTTTTGTTGAAGTGATGTGGAAATAGTGGGTCCCATCTGTAATTTGCGTGAATTACCGGCGCTTGTTTATCCCGTCCGAATGCACCACACAATAACACAGAGGTACGGGGGTAATTGCAAATTACCAGTGGTCCACATACAATACTTATCCCGTGCGAATAGGGCATCAGTTATAATTTATTAATCCCAGGGGAAATTTTGGGGTGTGACAAGTTTGACCTGTGCAAGTAAAATTAAAGTAACAGAAAAGTCATTATCAACCAGGAAAAAAGAAAATATTCATAGATATGTAGAAGGCTAAAGACACTACTAAAACAGGTAGAACAGCAATTTGTACAATATGTATTACATAAATATTATAATTAAGTTAATGAAAAGAAACACAGATAAATAGGTGAAAACCATATCATGGTTTTTATCCAGTACTACATGTTCATTATAAATAACGTTATGACATCTCCATACAACTCCAGGTAGTATGTATGTAGTCTCTGTGGCGCAAGTAGGTTAGCGCGTTCGGCTGTTAACCGAAAGGTTGGTGGTTCGAGCCCACCCAGGGACGACTTGAACTAAATCTTTGTTTATAAATTACTGGGAGGTACAGTTGGACATCACAATTACATTTGAAACAATAGAAAAGACATTGCTAACCATAAGGATGGAGAAATAAACTATATACTAAAGTTCAAACACAGTTAGGAACACCAACTTGTATAATATAAGGATTAAGTGGTTAATAAAATAGACAGATGTATTAGATAAATATCATTAGCATTATGTTAATTCAAAGAAATTTGGATAAATAAGTGTGAAAAAATATTTCTTGGGTGTTTGCCCAGTAAAGGACTGACTACTACGTGTTCATTATAAATAACGTTATGACATTTCCATACAACTTCAAACAGTCATGTAGTCTCTGTGGTGAAATTAGGTAAGTGAGTTTGACTGTTAACTGAAAGGTTGGTTGTTTCCCTTTGTGGGGATGAGGGGTATAGTTGAATGAACAACAGTGTCAGTTTCAGTGTTCAGTCTGTTTATTCACACAGCAGCTACACAATTAGTATGTTACCAATAAGATGTATGATCACCATATTTACTACGTTGTAGATATGGAAACAAAACTTTTTTTGAGCAGCATTAATCTTAATCTTCTTATGCTGACTGAAGAAGAACAAGAAACATCCAACTATTAATAAATTATAAATGAGTCACTCCAAAGAAAATCAGCTTCTGCACCTGGTTGATTAATCCATTTTCAAGCAAACATGCCAAAATTCAGTTCCACTTTATCAAATGTAAATATTTCATGCTTTTCTTAGATTTGAAAAGTTAAAAAACTAATAAATATAACAATAAATAAATAATTTAACACAGCTAAAGGGAATTCTAATCCTGTCAGAGTCCACTGCAGCCCATTGTATGAATTTGTGAAATGCAAAAAAATATACTAAACATATGGTCAAAGGAGTCAAAATCAAGGGTCACACAGACCAATATTATGTCAAGTGGGTCAGCTCCAAATTTTTCTCTTAGATTTAGTGTACACATTTATGACTACATAAAAATCTTTATATTTATAAACTATCCCTTCATAAAAATGTGAGTGACCTGAAATATGAAAAAGAGATGCAAGTGTAATTGTAAAAATGTTATGCTTGTTACTGAATGCTTTGTGCCTAGATCCACTGTGATCTGTAAGTTGAACTGCACATGTGAAAATAATACTTTTAAAATTGTACAGAAAAATTTTAGAGGTTATACACATTTTTAAAGGACTTTTTGAACACCTAAATATTTTCATTGAGTTATTTTACTTTGTTTACTTGAAAACAAAGACAAACATTTGGAGATGACACTATTTATATGTTTTTGCATTATTATTTTACTTGTCTGACCCACCTGAAATCATATTGTACTGTATGGTTAATTTCAAACTGATGGCAGAGATGGTCTGTAAAAACATAATTATATCACATGGGTAACTGTCCAAACCACATCACTCACACAATTCCTATCTGAGCCATTTGTGTCATTCCAATCTAACTGGACTGTCTTATATCACTTGTCTAATCCTTAACTAACTTCAAACCTCTGATTTTATTGCCCTCACACAGTCACAATATATAGAACATTCTATACCAGGGGTTTTCAAATAGTGAGGCAGGCCTCCCCTGGGGGGCACTAGAGGATTTCAGAGGAGGTGCAACATGACAAAAAATAAGCATGAATGAAAAAGAAAAGTGTAAACATGTGGTTAACTAACTACAGTACGTGTGAGGGGCAAAAATCACACCTGAAGTGAAAATGAGAAAATGTTAAGATACACAGATGTTAAAATTTGTTTAAAAATATCTTTTTTGAAAGACATTTCAACATTTTTGTGTGTTTTCAGCAGATTTGTTTTTACACCTGTGTATGTTTTTTAATATTTTCCCCCATATTTTAACGTCTTTGTGTGTTTTTAAAAATTTTCTAAGCTCATAGAGATAAAGATGCTTAAAATATTTACAAATATCTGTTTAATAAAGAAATAAATAAAGATGGGGGGCATGGCTACTCTTCAGTTTCTTTTATGGGAAGCTCACTATTCAACACTTTGAAAACCCCTGTTCTAAACTATCTGTATCTGAACAGCACGTTCTCTGTTATCAAGGACAGTAGACGCTGTGTCTACAGAGAACACAAAGCATCTCACATTCAGGTACATGAGCAGCACCAAATGACCACATCAATGTTGTCATCCATACAAAGGGCCTCTGAACTGCAAAGAGTAAAACAGTGAATCAACTTAAAAATTATTCTTCAATTTTGACTTTTTAGCTCATAATATTTTGACTCTTTATGCCATGATTCTGGCTTCTTATCTCATGATTTTTAATTTTTATGTCATGATTTTGACATTTAATCTCATATTTTTGACTTTTTACTTCATGATTTTGACTTTTTATCTCATATTTTTGACTTTTTACTTCATGATTTTGACTTTTTACTTCATGATTTTGACTTTTTATCTCATAATTTTGACTTTTTATGATCACACAAAAGATCTAGTTGAGTGAACCAAATTGAATTGTAAAAGGTGAAGATTATTTTAATTTTATTCACTCAACTACATGTTTTTATGTGTGGCCTACTGAAGAAGAATTTTTAAGTTGATTCAATATTTTACTTTTTACCAGTGTGAACTCATCCTGACCCCTCCCATAGAACCCTTCATTATTTCATGACGTTTGATCACTTGTCAGCTGACTTAAACTGAAATCTTACTTTCTTCATTACCCCATGTTCTTCTGTATATAATTGCTTACTGCTCCATTCTCACCCACTCTCTATTACAACTCAAGGAAACAATACACTCACACAAAAAACAGTTTTAACTCTTAGATTAGCAATTTTCCCACCAAAGGCCCAAATCCAGTTTTCTTTCCCCTTATGTAAACTGTATCTAATCTGTTAAAGACAGCTTCAACAGACCATATTCCACTAAGGCCACGTTCATATGTAGTCCTACATCTGATATGTATGTGATATTTTGCAATTCAACTTCAGTCTGAACAGCCAGGTTGTATTTATCCTACATTTACAGTATATCATCAAAATGCTATAAATGTCACAATTCTGCGACCCAGGCCTGTTACCTCTGGAAACACAGTGTGCAGTCACATAATAATTCAGGAGCTCTTTTGCACATGCAGGTCACTTCAGGCTCACATTCTGTTCATAGTCAAAACTGATAAAAGCCACATTTAATGTGTAATATTAATGTCACCAAAAAATCTGAATTGTGCATGAAGACTTGCTGTCTGGATGTAGTTTTAGACCCTGTTGAGCCATTTTGTAATAACAGAGCATTTTATAATAAACGTCCAAAATGTAATAACTTTTTCATTTCATTTTGTAATAAACTGCCGCATTTTGCAATAAATGTTGCAACATTATGTAATAAGTTATGACATTTTGCAGCAGCGGGACGCTTTGGTAATGTGGTATTAAAAATCAAGGAGTTGTTTGGGAAACATTCCAAGTGGTTTATGGCTAAAAAGTCAAAATCATGAGATAAAACGTCAAAATTATGAGATAAAAAGTATTTTTCATTTCATTTATTACAAAATTAAATGAACAAATTATTACATTTTGGACGTTTATTACAAAATGCGGCTACACAGACCCCCGTGTCCTACAAGATCCATTTAATTGCCTCCCGTCTACTTCAGGTGACAGAACTCAGCAGTGGCTCCATTATAACCACTAAACCAAAGTCCAGCATATAAAGGCTGAGTGAATGTGGTCTGGACTCTGTGGAGCAGTGTCATGGTTTCAGAGACGCTGTAGAAGGCTAGAACACCTGCTCTATGATCCAGGAAGACCCCGATTCTTGAGGACCAGGGGCCTGAGATGTGGTGTTTGACGCCGTTGTGTATGAACTTGTAAGTACTGCTGGAGTTACACTCTAAAGCCCAAGACTTATCGTTAAATCCAAATGCAACATCAGTCATGGAGCCAGTTCTTTTAATGTCCTTGTATGCAACAGCGACTGTGACTCGTTTCCTCCTCCATTCCACCTCCCAGTAACATTGACTGTTCAGACTCTCTCTACTCAGGACCTGACGCCATCGAATGAATCTGTCCGGGTGACTTGGATAATTTTGCACATCTCTCATCAGTGTGGCCTTTCTGTTCATCTCAGACAATGAAAGCTGTGTGTTCACCGTGTTTGGGTCCAGTGTGATTTCACACGAGTATAGAATGAGATCAGCTCTGCTCACCGGCTCTACACATGAGGGCGAAACATCTATTTTACTCTCTGATGTGGTGATGCGCTCACTCAGAAGATCCACTATTTTGTCTCGAGCCTGTGAAACAGCTGATGTCACATCATCAAAGATCCGCAGAGGACGGATTTTCATGCTGGGAACCTGTGGAGATTCACAGATATTTGATGACAGGAGGCAATTTTGGAGGAAGCGGATATCATCTGGATACAGTGAAAGTTTCTCCAGCTCAGCGTTCTTCCTCCTCAGTTCAGACATCTCCTCCTCCATTTTCTCCTGAAGCTCTTTGACTCGATTCACTTCCGTTTCCTGTAGAGATCTGATCTGCTGCTTGATGACGTTCAACAAAGTGAACATCGTCTCACATTCTGTAACTGCTTTCTTTGCAGATTGCACGATCTTCTCCATTTCCATCTGAAGTACTTTAACATCTCTTTCTTTGTGTTGGATTCTCTCCTGAATTTTCAGCCGACTCCCCTGGTGTTGTTTCTGCCTCTCAGTCCTTTCTGCAGCAGCTGACACAGTGTCATGGCCTTTGTGTTCATTAACAGAGCAGAGGTGACAGATACACTCCTGATCAGTACGACAGAACACTTTCATCTCCTCGTCATGATGAGAGCAGATGTTTACATGGGGGCCAGTGTTTTCCAGTTCTTCTACTAAATCTGCTAACATATTGTTTCTCACCAAGACAGGCCTTGGTCTGAAAGTCTGACCACACTGGGGGCAGCTGTAGATTCTCCTCTGATCCTCCTCATTCCAGAAACCTCTGATACAGCTAATGCAGTAACTGTGTCCACAGGGAATAGTCATGGGATCCTTCAGTAGATCCAAACAGATCAAGCAGCAGAATCTTTCTCGGTCGAAATGGAACCCTCCCTGAGCCATTTCCAAACCTCGTGGCAGTTGCACACGGGTGACACAAAACTCTCCAACTCTGCTGATCTGCACAGAGTGTGGCTCAGACTTTACCCACTGTCACATGTTGGTTACACCCATCCTCACATTCACAGATCAGTGTGCAGGGAGGGAACTAGGGACGACTGGACGGGTTGTGTTCACTGGGGGTGGGGTTTGAAAACTGTTGATTCATACCGGGAGGAGGGTTTTGACTTTTAAAGGGCCAGTGTCAGTTTATTTACTATGAGCTACATCAATATGAAGGAAGTTGGAAATGTGAAATCCCACATGAAATGTCTTGTCTTGTCATCTGAACCCGCTTTATCCTCACGAGGGTCATGGAGGTCACTGGGGGCCTAATCCAGCTACAATGGGTAAAGGTGGGGTACACCCTGTATGAGTGTCCAGTTCATCTCAGGGCTGAATATATATAGACAAACAATCACTCTCACATTCACACCTATGGGCAATATTAGATTAACCAATTAACTTATCAGTGCATGTGTTTGGATCAGAGGTGGAAAGTAACTAAGTAAAAGTACTTCATTACTGTACTTAAGTAGATTTTTTTAGGTATCTGTACTTTACTTGGCTATTTTTCTGGTAACATTTTACTTTTACTCCCTACATTTTTGCATAAATATCTGTACTTTATACTCCTTACACCCACAGAATAGACTCATTACTCTTTCAAACTAAACAGATATGACAGAATGAAAAAAAAAAACTGGCTTCAGAGGGGAAATCAGTGGAGAAGAGAAACTGTGATTTATATATTATAGTTATATGGGTATTATCTCACAATTTTGACTTTTTATTTCATAATTTTGACTTTTTATTTCACAATTGTAACATTTTATCTCACAACTTGACTTTTTCTCTTAAAATTATGCATTTTTATGTCATATTTATAACTTTTTTTAAAAAAATCTCATGATGACTTTATCTCATTTGTGCCTTTTTTCCTTAATTTATTGCCTATTTCCACAAAACTGACTACTGTGACTCGATCAAATATATTATCTCACTTTTAAAGGCTCTATTTGAGATATTTTTTGAAACTTTACAGATTTTTCCTGGTTAAATGCGTATTATTGCGTTCATGACAAAAGCCGTTTTACTTTTGTACTTTATTACAATTGAGAAGTTGTACTTTTTTATTTTTACTTAAGTAGCAATTCACTCCCAGAGCTCATAGTAAACAGTTCACACATTACAATCCCCAGCAGAGGGCAGTCAAGTACCCTGAAGAATGTAGACCTGGTGGATTTTACATTATACACTGGCTTGAATCAGGCTGAATGTGAATTAAAATAAAGATTTCGCATTATATTTAATTTTAAGTTTTTTAGACTGAAAGGGGATGGAAAAGTAACTGAACCTGTCATATATTAATCTGGGAAGAAAAAAAAGAAAAAAAATGTTAAGTATCTAAAACATATATGGGTTTAACTACAATACTTATGTAGAAGTACATTAACAGTATGTGCGTAGTGCATAAATGATTGTGTGTGTGTGTGTGTGTGTGTGTGTGTGTGTGTGTGTGAGCCAACAAAGCAAGTGTTTTCTTTACTTGGTGACTGACTTCAACTGGGTAATGAGGCTCAGTGATTGGCCAAGATTATTATTTTTTTATTTCACCATCCCTATGACCGATTTCAACCGTTTTTTTTTCCTTTTTTCTTTTTTACCTGTCGACCCTGGTTCTATTCCAACACCAGACCTTTCTGTGTGTAGTTTGCATGTTTCCCCCATGTCTGCGTGGGTTTTCTCCAGGTACTCCAGTTTCCTCCCACCATCCAAACACATGCACTGATAGGTTAATTGGTTAATCTAAATTGTCCATAGGTGTGAATGTGAGAGTGATTGTTTGTCTATATATGTTCAGCCCTGAGATGAACTGGACACTCATACAGGGTGTACCCCGCCTTCACCTATTGTAGCTGGATTAGGCCCCCAGTGACCCTAGTGAGGATAAAGCAGTTTCAGATGACGAGATTTTACCTGTCTTTCCTATCCTCCCTTCTTCTGTTTTTCTGTGCTGAAAGCCTCAATAAGAGCTTGTTTGTCACAGGTAGTAATTTGCATCATCACTATCACATGCACTTTATACATTTTACACACACACACACACACACACACACACACACATGTATATATATATATATATATATATATATAAACCTGTTAAAACCTCAGAGTACATAAACAACCCTGTTCACAACTATTTACACCTGGTGTTGTTAACATATACTGTATCTCACCTGATTCCATCACCACTGGACACCTCTAAAAGCTTCATTAACACCTGGAATACATCAATCTCAAGTGACCTTTTCTGCTTCGATCTCACCTCCCACTGACACTTATGCAAACAAATATGCACCATCTTGTGTTTACCTGGTCTGACTTAACACATAAAGACCCAACCATCTACTGTCAACCAAAACTATCTATTGATCTATCTGTTCATCCACTAATACTACAAATCCATGTAAAGAATTGGTGTAAGATACAGTTTGACATCTTTTCATGGTCCCCAAATATGAGTCATTTAGACATTCAGAGGCAGGAACACCCAACAAGACCTGCAGTTGTGGAGATGCTCTGACCCAGTCTTCACCGTTATAATACGGGCCTGGTTAATGTCACTCAGTTCCTTATGTTGTTAAATTTTCTGCTTCCACCAGATGAGCTTCAAGGACTAAATGTTCACTTGTTGCCAATTATATCTAACCCAGTAGAAGGCTCCAATGTAATGAAATAATCAATAATATTACTAGACTTATGGCTGATCAGTGTATACCACTTAGAACTATAAAAATAAAATTACTATTTTATTGAATGGACACATTAACAGCTGATGAATGTGTTCTCAAAGGTTTAATTCAGTTTCAGATTGTATTAGATTTTTCTCCATAGTGTCTTATAACACATCCTCCAGTTTGCAGATGCAGTAACGTACTGATATAATGAAGAATCAGAAAGAAGCTGAAGTGACCTCAAACCTAACCTCTATGTTACTGCTAACCCGCTTTAAAGCTGATGTACCATCGCTGACACATCCTGCACATATACAGTTGGGTGAGTTTTCACAGCCTTTATTGAAATATTCTGGTAATTTCACTCACACCTCTAATAAAAGCTGGACGAGAAGCTATTGTAGTAGTATTAGAACATGCAGGAAACAGTAAATCATTGCTAGACTTTGAAAAAAAATGCTCTGGAAAAATGGACAAAAGGACTCACAGCAAATTTTCAAACCTTTTTGTTGGTCTAAAAAGCTGGACCTTTTTCAGGCTTAGTGGTTAAGGGCTTAGGCCATGACCTGCCAAGCCCAAAAGCAGCTGAAAAAACAATGTAAAGAAGAAAGGATCCAAGAAGAAAACACTCCTACAGAAGAAAAAAAACCAAGAAATACTAAAAGACTCTCCTGATTTGTAAAGTGGAGGAAGCAGAAGGGGAATTGCAGTATTTTTTATTTATTTATTTTTTTCTGTAGGAGTGTTTAGTTATTAAAGCCAGTCCTCTGAAGCAGCATTTCCCAACCTTTTTGAGACACAGCACATATTTTACATGAGAAACATCCCAAGGCACACAACACTACCAAAGAAAAATCTCACAAAAAGTATATTTATTGAAATATAATGCAAATCTAGTCTTGATTTACTTATGCAGTGCAAAACCAGAGCCTGTTTAGTTAAACACAAAGCTGACACTTTTGCAGGAATATAAGAAAGACAAGTGCAGCTCTGAGTGGATCAATGGTGTGTGCTGTTGTATGGATCTATAATCACGCTGCTCACTTACAGTACCAATAAGGTGAAATTACATCATTTATCACGGCACACTAATGAGCCATGGCACACTGGTTTGGAAACATTGCTCTAAAGTTCCACTAGAGGGTGGTAAAAAAATGTCCTATATCTTCACCTCATTAACTTGACCTAAATTGGAATATTTTATATCCCTTTCTTACAGCCTATTTACAAAACCTTGTGTATGTTACATTTTGTCTATAACTTAGCTGTTTATTTTCACTCATCCAGTTTTGTCTATCCTCACAAAATTACATGTAATGCAATAGAAGGCATTAATGCTCCTTAACCCAATATTGAAGAGAATAAAGTCTGCATGACTCACCCCCTCTGTGGAAATAAACAGCTCATTCTAAGGCAATGAAAACAAGATCATTCTTACTTTTACCTGAACATACACTTCTGAAACACTGGTTACAAATGCTCTACTGTTACACGCTGCACTTTTAACAGGGTGTTGAGTGACACAAACATGCAAATCTCAATGTATATGTTTTGGATATTATAAAGATGTTTCAAATACAGACTAATCCACAGTTTGACAATATTGCTGTACTTGTTTGGTCTGAATTTGCAGTATTTTCAGCAAGTGTAAAAAAAAAAATGCTGAATGTAAATGTGTAGACCAGGATGAGTCCAAATCCAGTCCTCGAGACCCGGTGTCTTACATGTTTTAGATATTTCCTTCTTCCATGTGATTCAGTTTAACCCTTTAACTCCTGAAACTTTAGCAGTTACATAGTAAAAAGAATTAAAATAAGCAACAAAATGAACAAAGATGGCCAAAGTCATCAATGAAATGAACAAAAATGACAAAATATTTAGTAACATGAAGGAACTACGAAGAAAAAAATAAAATGTTGAAAAATAAACAATGAGCAACAAAATGAACAAAAACTTTGTGTATTACTTTCTGCATGTTACTAAATATTTTGTTATTTTTGTTCATTTTATTGATGACTTTGGCCATTTTTGTTCATTTTTTTGCTTATTTTTTAAAATTCTTTTTACTGTGGAACTGCTAGTTACCGTAAAGGGTTAAAGTGAAACATGTGGAAGAGGGAAATATCTAAAACATGTAGGACACCGGCCCTTGAGGACTAGATTTGGACACCCCTGGTCTACACATTTACATTCAGCATTTTTTTGTTTATTTGGAGTTTGATGATGTGCTTTTTTCAATCATGTAATGTTGTTTAAGATGGTATTTTGGCATTTAAAAACAGCAGCGACAAAGTTTCACCAGGTCGTGTTGGCCATAATGATCTTACCTACACCCCTGATTTGAGCAGTTTTGCACAAAAATCTTAAACCAGCACCGCATTGATACTCTTGAACTGTCATGGTTTAAAACATGTGCATGCCGCTGTCAGACAGTACAGAATCCTCTGCAGCCATATTCAAGGCTGAACACTGATTGGCTGGTCTGTCTGAGCTGTCCTGAATCCACTGTGCTGAATTCACACTGAGCTCTCTGCTATAGTTGCCATGGTGAATTTCTGACCAGCCAATCAAAGCTTTGTCTGCAGTGAATGTAAACACACGCTCACGGTAACATACAACACATACTATATATAAAGCCTGACACACATAGTGGCACAGATACTACAATAGTGTTAAGAAGTGTATAATAACACACATCTCTGTCTTTTCTATGCACCCCCCCCCACACACCCACCCCTCTGTCTGTTTGGTCTCACATCTCTCCATCCTGTTATTGCCATGGAAACTCAGCTGAGATTGCGGGTTACACCAGAACTGAAGGGAATAGGTAGAGACTGAATGAGCGACGTAGAAATACAAGACAAAGAGTGACAATCAGAAGTCTTGAGGGGTATAATTTCTTTTAAATAATCACAGCAGCGTCTGTCAGTGTCATTATCCCCTCATCCTTGGTATCTGCTCCCTTCAGTTGGTCTTTTCTTCTTTATTCAGGTCATTAAATATCTTTCTTTTCATGCTGATCAGACGTCTCTGTGTCTCCCTGTCTACTTTTTAATCTTCGCCCTCCCTCCCTGCCTCAGTATGATGACCTAAAATCGCTGTGTTGTGGTTTCACTTCTTCACATCCTCACTTAACATTCCTGGTTTTCTCCTGCCTTACTCATGATCAAGACTGATGCAGATTGAAGTGACCTTATAATTCTACAACTAGGCCTTATCACTGTCACAGTATGCTATTAATAGGCTTAATTCCTCCAATTAACACTTCCACTTCCCCTACCCGCCTCCTCTCCTCAGTGAGACACGTCCTTGTTATGATTTTATGACTTTGCAAATGTAAAATGGCTTTAAAACTGCACTGCATTATGTACACAGCAAATGATGAATTTGAACTCTGTCACCTGTAAGTTAACATATTGTATAATAGTACAATATGTTAACATTATTGTATAGTAGTACAGGGACTACAGATGAACTCTAGCCTTCTGGCTAATTATGGCTTTTTTTAACCATGTGTAATCATGCGTTTCTTCATCTACATTCAACCTGAGTGCATAAGATAAGAATTTATTATATGATTATTATCTATGTTTTGCATTTTTCTCTGAAACTTTGGTATTTTCTCATATCTAATTTGTTTTGGGTTGTAAATAGCACTATTATCTATGGATTTTAGATGGATATTTTATTTATCTTTTGATTATTGCATCCTTAGCCTTAGATTTTAACATATTCATTTATTTATTAGTTATTATTGCTA
Source organism: Siphamia tubifer (assembly GCA_020466265.1). Taxonomy (NCBI): domain Eukaryota; kingdom Metazoa; phylum Chordata; class Actinopteri; order Kurtiformes; family Apogonidae; genus Siphamia; species Siphamia tubifer. Next base: position 12,781,917 of record CM035799.1, read on the forward strand.
TGGCTAAATATGGGTCCTTGGTATCCAATTTCTTTCTTTTTCTGTGACTGAATGATAAAAACTTCCTTGCATAATAAAACTTCCTTGAATGATAAAACTTCTTTGATATAATTATGGTAATTTACATGACTTTTTAAAATAAAAATACATCATTAACCCATAAAGACCAAAACCAACTACTGATCTACACTGTTCAATAGTTGCTCATCCATTAATCTGGTCAATACATGTAAATAATTGTTATAAAACACAGTTTTTAAATTTTTTTTTGGCCATCAGATATGATCACTTTGGACATTCAGATGCTCCATGGTTACCGTGGAAACACCATCACCTTCTATACATTGATTCATTAGTAAAACCCATAAAGTTGAATGAAAGACAGGGGATGAACACACTTGGTTTATGTTTAATTAATGATATGTCTTTGTGAAAAAGTGACTTTTGCTTCAGGTTTTTCTGCCTTGATACAATAACCTTTGATTTTACTCTGAGCTTTGATGAATATCGACATGATCTGTACATTAAACAGAGGAAAAGAATAATATCCTCCTGAGACTCAGGAATGCATTTTCCCCTCTGTAGTGGTCAAGAATTAATTTTATTTAGAAATTAAAAACTGAAATGGACATTTTATAAATTATTATTATTATTAGTAGTAGTATATTTTTTTACATTTAAAAATGTATCAGAAAAAATCTGGGGAATTATGGTGTTTCCAATTAAGGTAACTATTTGATGTAAAATTATGAAAATACTAACTGGGTATAGGATGATATAAGAAATGGTGATAAATTACGTAGAAAAGGTTACAAAGAGAGACATTTTCATTTGAGAACTGACACAAAAGTCACACAAAATACATTTAGAGCACATTCCTGCATAAACCAAGAGGCAGATAATTTGATATCAAACTTTTATTTAGTAACAGAGACACCACTGGAGAACAGTACTTTTAGATGTGTGTCATCAGTACAGTCACTTTTGTACATGTTCAGAGTCAGTTCAAATGGAACAGTTCAGTCTATTAGTCCCATAGTTTGTTAATTCACACCGTAACAGCATTCAGAAAACACTAAAATATGAGAAGTCTCAATGTAAAACCACTAAATTGCTTCAGAAAAAAACAACAACAATAAGTTTTTCCATTTGAGTGTCCATTGTGTTGAGGGAAAAAAGTTCAGTCATAGTGCATCACAGAGCAAATCAGTTTCCTGAAATCCAAGTTATTGTCTTGGTTTGGTTTCCTTTAAAACAATGCAAGTTTTGACAGTGACTGGCCCAAAAAAGAGGGGAAACTAAAAATAACTCAGATAAAGAAAGTAAAAATGATTAATGAATGTTGCAATGATGGGACGAAGCCTCAGGATTTAATTATGTTCCAAAGGTGAAGACAAAGACTGAGAGCAAAACCAGTTTTCAAAGATATAAAACCAGTTCCACTTACGGGAATATTCAACTGTGGAAAAAAATGGATGGGTTAGTTCAGATTTTCTTTATACTAAATCCACTGAAAACCTCAGATTCAAACCACAGTCAAGACAGTCAAAACAAGTATTTAGAGAATGCCAAATCTCACATCTATTTTGTGCCAATCTCGTTTCTATGACAGGGGAAACTAAAACACTGGGAGCCGCTCATCATCTTTAAAAATCTCAGTGAATGTGTCCCAAACCTTACTTCATTTGTTTGTACGTTTCCGGAGCTTCCACTCTCCCAACTTGACTTTCTCTCTTGCTCCCTCCATACCGTAGGATACTGACAATGTTGTACGTCACCTTCAAGGGAATTCAGTACAGTATCTGTGTGATATAAACATGAAGGGGGTGATCACAAATATGTAAGATGAACCATTTTCATATTATATGTTGATTAAACTCATTAAGGCAGAAGAAGTTTCACACTGAAAAAAAAACAAAACTTTTAAACTATTTTTCCTAGATCAAAGGTGTCAAACATGTAGCCTGGGGGTCAAAATTAGCCCGCCAATAGGTCCAATCTGGCCCCTGGGATGAATTTGTGAAATGCAAAAATTCAGGAAGTTAAAATTATTTGACATGAATTCACTCTAAAATGGATCAGACCATAATCATAATAAACAAGAAATTATGAAAACATTTTCTTCTTTGTTTTAGTGTTTAAAAAAGGGAATAAATAAAGAAAAACAAACAAATAAATAAATGAAAAAGACTAGCCTGATACAAAAAATTTAAATAACGTGGAATGTATGTGGAATTTGACCAATATTCTGAATGTTACTAAATGTTTGTATTTGTAAATCCACTGGTATCTCTAAGTGGTGATGCACATGTAAATAAATGATAAACTAAAGTGCAATATTGTTAATATCACATTTTTTGTTCATGTTATCTTCAAGTACAACATAGAGAAAACTTCGGAGTTGACATTATTTATATGTTTTTATCCTATTATTTCTATTATTTTACTTTTTTCTAGATGTTCAAACTTTAAAATGGGTTCATTTGACCTGTAACTTAACAGGAGGGTTACTGTATGTTCCATCTCAGAGGTGTTAATTCTCTCAAATGTAAACTTGTCATTTGGCCAGACTGATGTGCAGTAACCGTAATGACCAGCTACAGTGACAGCCTGGCAGCTAAAGGCTTATTTTTTAGAGCACTCAGCTGGACATCACATTACAGGAGACGTTCAGGGAAATGACTGGAGCTCAAACTTGGCAAACCTCCACTTTAGCGTCCAGAAAATCGCTTCAACACTCAGATCACAATGTGCATCTGCTCAATGAAACCACACTGTAGCACACAGGTGTCAAACATGCGGCCTGGGGGCCAAATCCAGCCTCTGGGATGAACTTGTGAACTACACAAATTACACTGAATATATTAACAATCAAGGATGTTAAAACCATTTTAGGTCACTTCAATCTAAAGTGGATCAGACCAGTAAAATACTATTATAATAATCTATAAATAATGGAAACCTATTTGTTTGTGTTTAAAAAAAAAGTACAATTACAAAAAACATTTACATTTACAGACTAGCCTTTTACAAGAAGTGTGAATACCCTGAATTGTCTTAAAAGAAATATGTGGCTTTTAAATAATATTCTCCCTGTTAATTGTTTTATGCATTTGTAGATCCACTGTCTTCTGTAAGTTGTGATTCACATATAAAAATCATAAATTATGGTGTAATATTGTTAAAACTGCACTTGTTTTTTCAAAGGTTCATATTTGTTCATGTTATGTTGTACAATTCAAAGCTGTACACATTTTCATTATGGGATTATTTTACTTTTTTGTTTACTTTCTTATCCTATTATGTTTATTATTCTACTTGTCTGTCCCACTTTAATAATATTAGACTGTATATGGCCCTTGAACTAAAATGAGTTTGACATCTCTACTGCACTGTCAACCCGAACGTTCTGAATAATTAAATATATTCAGTTGTGAATACTCAAAGTTTCAGAAATAGTACTACTAACTCAATTGTATTAAATTGCTGTAACATGTTCTTCTTTTTAAGTCAAGGATTAAAGCAACAAAAAAAGTCATCTGACTTAACTTTTTACCGATAAGACATCTGATCAAATATCACCCCTGTACCCCTTCGAAAACCAATGTAGCCATGGTCTGAAGTATATTACCTTAGTTGTTCACTTGGTTTGTTTGTTTAGGCTACAGCCTTAACCCAAATAATAATGGGCAGATTTTGAATTTTTTAGTAGGCTATGGTTCAAAATCTGACAGACACAGGACTTTTGAGAGGTGTAGCTGTAATTACAAGGAGAAAACACAAGGGGGAGCTGTCTTTGTGGAGGCCTACACTGTCATAAGTGCCCTTTTTATTGATAGCTTAGAAATTACAAACAAAGTTAATTAGGTACAGACTTATTGCTGTAATGCGCATCACTATTATAACCGTAGTAAAAAATTTAATAATGGACGGTCGTTAACCAGGGGAGTGGGCTTTCGGCAATCGCAGGTGGCATCTGTACAACAGCTGTTTATGTAAATACATAAGTCACCGCCACGGTTCTTACCGGACGCCTCGTTCCTGTGCTGCGGTGTAGCGCGGCCCGCTAGCATTGTCCGGGATCCCATGGTGAAGCCATGTTTCTGTGATAATCATCACGCAGGCGTGTCTGGTAGCTGTGCGGGTTGTTGAATCCAGCCTCAATTCATCAACTTTGTTGCATATAGGGACCTGGCGTTTGCTACGAAGTGGCTGGGTAGCGGTGGTCTGTACGGTGCTCCCTTTAGCCTAGCTAGCAGTGATACGCGTGTCGATGTATAAACGACCCGCAACCGACCATCCGTGACTCGGACTACAATGAATGCATTTGAAAAGAACGGACCAGAACCGCTTCTCGACCCTCATTATAGAAATGTAATCAATGGTCTTTATGAACGTCAAATTACCTTACTCACATACCTGCATTTATTTTCGGGTTAAAATCCGATGTCATTGGGGTCGGCAGCCGGTAACACCAGAGACGTTTGAACACGGTTTCCATGGAAAAGAAAACACTAAAATATGTCCCAAACCTCAACTTTTTTTGTTTGTATTTTTCCGGAGCTGCTCCTCTCTTGCTCCCTCCATACCATAGGGTACTTCCGACGTTGTACGTTACCCTCACGGAAATTCGCATTTCCCAGGTTATTTTAATGTCTGTTAGAAAGCCCAAACATTAATTTTTTGTTCGATTGTTTCATTATATTTATTCAGGAACAAATATCCCACAATGTTGAACGCAACAGTGATGTTATGACAGTTAGTGTTTAGAATTAGCCGCCGTGTTGCTAAGTAACGGTGCCAAGATCGCCATCTTTTTCTCTTTATTCATATATTCCTGGTTTACTACGGTGTGTAAGTCCCACAAGGTGACACGAATAACACGGTACAGTTCGGATAGATATTAGCATGGTATGTCTGTGCATAAGTTAACACTGGTTAGCACCGGCGTGTTGTTGAAGCTAACACGGCAATAAGCTAGCTGTCATCTTAAACGACAAACGACCTGAATATCATTAAAAATATTTTTAATGACCCGTTACTCACTTCGGGTCAGCGCGCGCATCACCGCTAGCCAGGTAACCTGCTCGGCAGCCCCTCTTCTGTTTCCGCTCTCTCCGCGGCTTCCGGTGTCGCCTCTCCGGCTGGGTAATCCATCAAGAGTCTGGTGCCCGCGCGAAAGTCACTGGGATTCGTTGCGAGTTTTGAAAGTCACTTGTGATAAGAATTTCTCGTCTTATTCCGATATTCAAGAGTTCGTCTCGATTGTACGAGATCTTTATCTCATCCAAACTCACGCATACTCTTTCACAAAAACATATAACTCGCAGCCACACATATGGATTCACGGAGCACTGAGACACTGCGTATCTGCGCGCCGCCAGCTTAGTTAGAATTGTATAGACTGCTACCGATTGTTAAGATAAATTATTATGATTAAATAAAATAGAATTGCCTTCTTGTTCAAGTACAATGAATGTGTTTTAAGGGCAATTTAATTTAGTATGGTGGTTGTGTACCGGCCTCAGTTAAAGCCATAAGGGGTTTGTCTGTCATCCTCCCTGTCTCTGTCATTTACTGGCTGCAGGTCATGTCAATCAGGGTGTGTGGACCGAGGATTGGTGGAGCGAAGCGAGAGGGCGGTGCTTAAGGGGATCATGTATGGTAGACTGGGACCGGTTGAGTGTGTATTTTTGACTTGCTTGAACACATGCACATGCCTGTGTCTTGCTCCGCTGTTGAGAGGAATAACGTTTCATACAAGCACGGTCTCAGACATTTTTGTGAAACTACACTATTCTAGGTAAATCCATACACCAAACACCCGTTGAGTTCAGTTGACAGAAGTCCGACGGAAAACTTTAATCCCTGTTTTTAAGTACTTCCAATTAATATTTTTGATTAAGGGGAACTATTGTGGATATAATTGAACATAACTTAACAACATATCAGGTACAATTTAGTGGAATTAAGTAATAAAATGCTGTGAATGGTGTTGTACTGTTATTTCTACTGTTTCAAAAAAAAAAGGATGATTGAAAAAATAATAAACTTAACGGATGTAGATGGTAAAATACAATTTCAAAGCACTCAAAATAACCACCAATATTTGTCACACAGAAAATTGCTATCACAAAACACAGTGAATTTATTCAGGGGCGGCCTTTGTTCAGTTGACTCGCGTCCCGGCTCTGGCTGTCTACATGTCCACGTGTCCTTGGGCAAAGACACTGAACCCTGACTTAGGCTCCCTGTAGGACTGACAGAACCTTAGAATGTTCTTTTTTATTATGTTGGTACATATGTCTGTGTGTCTTCTTGTATCTGGACCTTGAGTCTGCAAAAAAAGTTGATGACAATGATTAAATTAATTAGTATTTTATAGTTAATAATTAATGTTTTAATTTTAGTATACTTTAATATGCATCTAAATTTTAAGTTCTTGAAAATTTGATTTTTTTAAAGTTTCATCAACTTAAAAATAATTGAGACAATCGATTTCTTTAAATGTGTCGAGTTCTGCTAATTTATTCAGGTTTACAGTGTGATGTAGATTATCTCACATGCAGGACTCGAGAAAAATATACATCCTCTTTGACGTCATTTATGCTTTAATTGCTATGACCTGCCCATTGGACTAATTTAAAACAATTATATGTATGTGAAACAATGGCTTATTTCAAAGTAAATACAGTGACACCGTAACATTCATTGAAAACATTCTCTCCTATAAATTATCTTTCTTAATAAGTGTTCCATGTGATTTACATAAATAGGTTAAAAACAATAAATAAAATCACTTTGAATGTATTGTCATATCGTACAAAGACTCCTTTCTCATTTTTCCAAATCACATAAAACTACACCCAAGTTCATTTCTTTAAGACATTCAAGCACTAATGTAGAATATGTAAATGAATGTATACTCCACTGACATGCCTTTTACATTAAACTAGATTACATGTCTTGATTACAAACCATATTCCACAACATCTATCATATCAAAATATACTTCTCTCTCTGTTATCTAAGACACAGGGATAACACATGTACTAAATGCATGTGGGTTATTTCTTCTTTTTTTTTTTTTTTTTTTTTTACAGGGGCTGTTCTCATGTAAATGTCTCATTTTAATTGATGAAATGAGCACACACTGAAAACCTGCTGGAGTTTGCTGGACTGTTTGATGCATTACATTCATTCAGTTATTGTGCATTAGCAAAATCATTTGCATTGAGCAAGTAAAGCAATACAACATACTGTACAGGTGTCAAACATGTGGCCCTGGGGCCAAATCCGGCCCACCCAAGGGTCCAGTCCAGTCCTTGGGATTAATTTGTGAAATGCAAAAATAGATATTAAAATATGAACAATCATTTTCAATCATTTTAGTTCAGGTTCCACAGTCAGACCAATTCAATCTAAAGTGAGTTATACCACTAAAATACTATTATAATAATCTGTCAATACTCAGAACTCCCATTTTTTGTCTTTGTAAATATTAATATTTTAATTTAGTTACACTAAAACAAAGTATATTTTTGTTTAATTTTACTCTTCTCATTGTAAAATACAGAGAAAAACTTGGGAGTTGCTATTTTATGTATACCATATTATGTTATTATTTCAGTGGTTTGGCCCACTTTAGATCCAATTTAACTGAACATTCAGACCAATTCAAACTGAAGTGGGTCAGACCAGTAAAATATTATTATAATAATCTGTAAATACTCACAACTCCAATTTTTTATCTTGAAAATGTAAATATTTTCACTAAAACAACGTATAATTTTACCAAAAGTGGAAATAATCTGAACAAATATGAAGAACCTGAAATGTTTTAAGAGAAGACAGTGCAATTTTAACAATATTCGTCCTTATATTATATGTTTTGTTATAATGGACATGTGGAAATGATAAACAGAAGCATAATATTCTTAAAATGATGATTATTCTTTCTTAGTTTGTTCATGTTTTTCACATTGTTTGAAAGGATCGTCTGTCCATGTAACCATTTTCATTATGTAATTTTACTTTTTTCACTCTAAAATAATGACAAACGTTTGGAGATTACTTTTTTATATCTACTATTATGGTATTATTGCACTAGTTGAGCCCACTTCAGATCAAATGTAGCTGAACATGGCCCCTGAACTAACATGAATTTGACACCCCTGGTATAGTGCTTCACTTGCTTGTGTTCGCATTGAAGATAAAATAAAACCAGCCAGATTGTATTAGAAAAAACTTAGAAAGGAGTAAAAAACATTTTGTAAAGTACTTGTAGGTGAAAGCAAATAAATTAGTTTCTCAATGGCACTTCACATGTATCATAAACTGCTTTTTGCTTCCTCAATATGGGCAAAAGTGTGATGCTGTCGACTAATCAGAAAACAATCTGAACTTCGTGTCATATTCATATGTACACCAAATGTAAAAGTCTTTACTGATAAATAAGTAGTAATCCTCTGTCACATTCTACCATAAAATAGTCATAATATGTAATCCAGTTAAACTAAAATACTCAATATAATGATGATTAAATATTATAAATCCTCGTCTCTCTCCTTTTCCATTAAAACACCTCTATGACGATAGCTTACGACGCCATTAGCAGCAGTATCATCTACCTCCTTCTTCATCACATCTCAGGAACGTACAGTACATATGTAAATTATAAGCACAGACAACTAGAAATGGGAACTTTTACAAATTATATAGACTCTAAATAGAACCTCCTGTGAGTCTGATTATCGTTTCATCATAAAGCTGCTGCATGTAATTGTGCTTCCTAAAACTATGCACAATCCATAAAAACATGATATGGCATTTCTATGTGACTAGCCCACAGCCACATGACTTCTTTGTGTTGATGGCACTTGGGCTGAATTAAATAAATGATGTAAACACTGGGCTGATACGTGTAACGTCTATACATAAGTAAAATGACTCTTAAATACAATATGACATCAATCATTCATGCAAAATTAAAGTCTTCAGTATTAAACTGAACCAGAGGAACAGGGCGACTGGGAACAAGGGAAATATAAATCTGAGATTTTGTGGATGTAGGACACTATGTTTACAGATGCTTATTTCTAATTCCACAAAAAGGAAAGAGGGGTGTTCGTCTACTGTAGGGCATCACATTGACCAGAACTGGATCTGCTTATTCTCATCATATTACAACGCAAATTCCAATATTTATTCACAAAACCTCTCATTTCTTTTCCCCTTGGTATCATTGCCCTGTTGCTCTGGTGAAATCACACCCATGTTAATCTATTAAAATAAACCAAAACAAAGAAAAAACCCATCCATCAGAGTTGCCGTGAGTTTGTTGGGATGATTCACATGCTGCACGTATCAGAGTACAGCACAGCCACCGCAGAGTAAGAATACTTCATATACTGCACATCATTATACACAGCATGAAGGAAATAGTGCAGACGTTACTAGAATTAACACAATGGATGCCCCATGTTATTGTTCTTATCCACCACAAACACAATACCACCAAGAGATACTGTTATTGCCCAAAAGGGACATCATGTAGTTTACAAACAATTAAGAGTGTGGGTTAATTTCCACTGTGGCCACCCACACTTATATGTACAAATACTGCACAGTCATGGGCTTTGAATGCACATTTCCATCTAATGGCATGTGGTTACACTGTAAAGTTTATATATTAATAGTTTGCCTGTGATAAACAACAGGATGGATGCTGATAATATATGTATAAATGTAGCGTATGTATATGTATAAATGCTAGTAGTATAAATGTTATTTTATATAACATACAGGAGGGGGCAGAGTCATTAGGCTGAATCTGTTTTCAGTCAAAGGGTCTGCGCATTATTTAGCCCATTGTTGTTGTGTCTATGAAGCAAGTGCACTCACTGTTGTATTTACAAAAAGTTATCCGGCATATTCAGAAGTCAGTGATAAAAAAAGAAAAAAAAAGGAAATGTTCGATCAAAAGCCACCCTGATTGCAACTATCGGCGCCTGCTGATGAATGTCCTTTTCACAGGCAGGTTGGAGTTTTCTGGATTGATTGGGTGCATTTACATGGGCTTAAAGTATAGTTCACTATTTTTCATATGAATTTGTATAGAATCACTATCTTTACTCTGGTGCACCCACAGTGACTCACCCCCTGACAGTGTCCTGTGAGTCGAGTTCTGATCCGGTTTTGGTCAAAGCAAAAGTAGTCCCGACAGGTTTCCTGGGGTCACGAAAATACAACATGTTTCTTCTCAAAAGAGTATGTGCTTGAATGAGTGATTTATTTGCATTAAAAAAAACATCACGGAAAAAAAACCTCACACCTCATCATTTCTTGGAGCTACTTTCTTTCAATAGCGATCAATGAGCGTTGTCACTGCTAACAGCTGTGTACCTGCACGTAGCAGCCGCAAACACTGATGAACAACTGATGAAAGTAGTTTGGTAAGGCGCACAGCTGTTAGCAGTGTGTGTTACAAATTACAATGGGACCAGAGATATAAGTATTAAAGTAATATTTTATTATTTTATCATGTTAAATTGCCTTGGAGAGGAGTCACAGGTATTTGAGGAATGTGCATGCAGGGGATGGAATCTCCCTTGCCTTGAGACAAAAGACAGAGTGGAAACGTTCCATTCGGTGGCACCCAGCTCTTCAGGAAGACCCCCCCAATGGAAAGTTACGGTTGTCACCTGATGCCGGGAGAGGGGGATGATCCGGTGGGACAAAAGACTTTGTGTAGGAGGGGGACCTTAGTGCACGTGGCCCGCTCAGGCTGTGATGTGACTTTAACTTAAACTATTTGTAAACTTTAAAATACTCTTTAACTATAATACTGAATATAACTAATTGTAAACTATATTTGTGATATTAAAATGAATCAAAAGACAATGGAAATACTCTAAGAAAAGTTACTTCTTATCAAGGTAACTCGAGCCATCACTGTACATTTTAGTTTATTTTTTTCCTTTGAAAAGTGACAATGTGCATTGATCACTATTGAGAGAAAGTAGTTCCAAGCAATTAAGAGGTGTGAGTTGTGGTTCTGTGACGGTTTTGTTATGAAAATAAATCACTCATTTAACGCATACTGTTTCGAGAACAAACGCATTGTATTTTGTTGACTCCAGGAAACCTGCTAGGACTACTTTCATTTTGACCAAAACAAAATGGACACTGTCGGGGGTAAATCAGTATGGGTGAAGTGGAGTAAAGAATCTGATCCCATACAAATTCATCTGAAAAATAGTGAACTATCCCTTTAAGTATCCTGGTCATGATGGTTTTTTTTGTTTGTTTTTTGTGTGTGTTGGTACATGTAAACATCATGTCCTGATTTCAGAAATCTGGAAAAGCCCTTTTCCCGATTTTGAGAAACACATGCTGAGATAAATATCTTCTTTCTTTTTTTTTTTTTTTTTTTTTTTTTACTTTTTCTAAACACTTCAACTCAGTGACATTACAGAAAAACAAACAATGGAAACAGAAAATGCATCTCACTTGCGGAGAAGTTAAGTCTTGTGTTTCAGATGGAATTAAACATGTAGTTTGGTTTTTTAAGCTCCTATTTTCACAGGACTAGTATAACTTATGGCCCTCTAGGCTTTTACAAATTAACCCTCCATATCTGGGATTTGCAAAGTCTGTTTCTTGCTTGAATTTGTTGACATTATTCTCTGGTGCTGATGTTAAGGGCAGGTAGCACTTAATAAAAACCTAAAAAAAATAATTAATTACTGTAGCTGTCATGTACATCGTCCATCTTATCTTTTCAGATGCTGCTTCTTTGAAGGATTTGGGTTTGCTTTTTCAATGAATATCCATATGGCGACATCAGCCTCCAGAATTTCAATCCATAACACTTCTAAAGCATTCACTTATCATCACTGGTGCAGCCTTCAGCATCCACAACCAGGAAACAGGCAAAATAAATATGTGTGACAGACAAAAAATGTTGCAAATCACACCATATATTACAGAGATGTTGAATTACATGGGACTAGTATTGTAACAGGAGCTCTGTTAATGGTGGAATTTTACTTTACAAATAACAGATATGGCACAGACGACTTCCATAATTATTAGAAAATACCTGGTCCCATGACAATAGGGCTTCAGTGTCTATTTATTTTTGCTTTGTTTATTTTCACTCTATAGTTATTTATCAAATGTAATGTTATGGTAGATCTGAAAAAAGAACTGAAATGTTGTATTACAAGATATTCACAAGACTTTTATGATTGTTATCAGACTATTATAAATGCAGATTTCAGAACTTTTCACATCCTGTTGTGCCTGGCCTGGAAATAGCAAAATACTGAAAATGTTTGCTGGTGGCCTTTTACAGCAGTTTCATGTTTTTTCTGATTTCCCATGTGCGTTTAATACCCTCAGGGTTCAAAAGATGTTTGAGATGTCTGACTTTTACAGACCCACAGAAACCCTGCACCCCATATCCACTGCACCAAGACAGTTCCCAGTGGAAAAACTAAAGGAAAAGTCCCACTATGTATGTATGTATTTTCTGTTTGACAAAGTGGCCTCATTTTTAACAGGAGATTTAATATAAGGGTAGGGCTTTAATATTCGGAGGAATGTCAGATTAAGCTGCTGGTTCGTGTTGTAAACATCAAACAGCTCGCAGTCATCAGCAACCAGGACATCGTCCTGTTATGAAAGACCAGATTCCGTATGTTCCATGTAAACATTATATCCTGAATTTGATCAAAACCGGGAAAAGCCTCATACACTGAAAAAATCCAGATCTTCCCAAGTGTATTTTTCTCGTTTCTAGCCAAGGTATCTCAACACACTTAAGACATAATCACCCGAACAGTAACTTTTCAATGAGATATAAGAACTGATTTTTAGACAATAGATCTTGAAAACTGTATTTCAAGAAATCTTACCAAAATCATTTTCACTTGTTCCACTGACAGATTTTTCTTTTTTTGCTTGAATTAAGTACAAAAAATCTGTTAAAATAAGCAAAAACTTAAGGAACAAATGAAAATGATCTTGGTAATATTTCTTGAAATAAGATTTTCAAGATCTATTGTCTATAAATAAGTTCTTTATATCTAATTGAAAAGTTACTCTTCAGGTGATTTTAAATGCAATGAGATACTGTGACTAGAAATGAGAAAAAAATCACTTGGTAAGACTTGCACTTTTTCCAGTGTAACGGGATACTGATGCACATGTAAACACAATCACTGTGTCCACCCTATGACGTCTGACCCAAAGTGGATCATGGACCTTTCGCTAACAGGTTTTAAGCCTTTATTTTATATGAAAGCAAGACATAAACTATTCAACTGGGTACCATACCAGTACGGATGCTGGATGGACACAACTCCACAGTGTGTCCTAATTGGCCAGAGGCAAAACACAACCTCATATTTGGTGCGTGGGTTTTAATTTGTACTAAATGTGCTCCCGTTTTTGGCCCAAGCAGCATGTTGGTAATCATTTCATCACAGGACTGTGTTTGAGATCATTTATTCTTTATAGGCCAAGCCCAGAGTAGGAGGCGGAGTGTGAGTCAGGATGGGACGGGGTAGGGTAGGCGGAGGCGTTGGACTCGGGCGGGCAAACACCCCCTGCAGCTGCCTGTTGGTTGGGAGGGCGTGGTAGTTGGCGCTGTCTTGGAAACTTCTGAGGTTTTCATGGAAACGGGTGCTGCTGTCGTTGTCAAGGCGGTTACTGTCGTCATACATGTGGTGGTTGTTTTGGAGGTCTGGGGTGGGACCTCGGTCTGGAACGTGGGCCATGTTGGAGGCGCTCTTCCTCCTCAGGGTAGACTCACGGCTGGACGAGGCCACAGACTGGCAGTCGGAGCCGCCGTCACTGCTGGCGGCCGTCCCCTCCACCGGGGTAACTCTGATGGTGGTGATGGCCTGAGGGTGGGGGTGGAACGGAGGAGCGAAGGTGGCGTTGGGGGTGAAGGGCATGTTGGAGCTGTTGGAGTTCGGGTTAAAGTTCGGGTTAAAGTTAGGGTGAAAGTTGACATTATTGGGATTGTTGGGGTTGAAAACAGGGTGTGGGAAGTTGTTATTGGGATGTAAAGGATGTAACGGGTGAACAACGTGAGGATGGTTAGTGTATATCATGCCTCCTCCACCTCCACCTCCTGGTCCACCATCTCCTCCCCCTTCGCTCTCTGTTTCGGTCCCTGCCACGCTCCTCCGTCCGTCCACCGACCCGCCGTCTCTAAGCGAATCGCAGCTGTCCGTGTGTCTGTTCAAGTCGTTGAGGGCAAAGGTGGAATGTCGAAGCGAGGCCCGTTGTTCCGGGGGTTTCCACCTCCAGGAGCCGCTTCCATCGGTGCTCGGAGGTTTCACCACTGGTTTGTTGGATCTGGATTCTGGGTGGGCTTCAACACGAACAATGCTGCCACTTCTTTCCAAACCTCCTCCTAGTAATTGAACACGACAAATGAAGGCGTAAGTCAAACCTTCTTCAGAAAGTGATGACCCCCTGCAGTATTTGATTATACTGTAACACTCTAATTTATGTTTAATACACCAGGTTTATGAGATGTGAGTGTGTGTGTGAATTCTAATTACATAACAAGAAAAACATGCACATTTAATTTGGAATTAAGAGCAATTTCAGTATAGTTAACAGTAGCTGTGATGCAGGTTTTCACACAGCTGAAATGTGCTAAAAGCCTACTGCTGGGTGATTGTAGTATTACCCCCCCCCCCCTTAAGAGAGGAGGCTCGGGGTATTGTTTGGGGTGGGGATTTTCGTACCCAGTAATTTGTAGTGTTCTACACTTTAACATGGAAATTCAGACAAAATTCTCATCTTTCCAAGTTCAGTACGTTTTCCACAAACACTTCAAGGAAGTTTAATTATTATATTTTATTTCACTGTTTGTCAGCACACAGCTCCATCTGTCTCTCAAGAATTCTGGGTAATCTGAAAAATCCTACCCCTTTACTCGGGACTTTTTCCTGTCGTGAAAAAGGGGCTCCTGAAGATTTTTTTTTATATAGACACCACTGACCCTAAAACTGACCCTCTGTATCTTGAATTCTAAGGCTTTTTAAGATTAAAATGACACAATGTCATCCAGGTAAATTTCAGTTTTTCTCTTTGTGTTGGCGTGATGACGCCTGAAAAACGGCAATTGTTTTCCCTTTTTCTGGAAGGAACTTTGTGTTCTTTGATTTCTGGACATTTTGCTGTCATGAAACATAATTTTGGATGTCTGTAGCATAGCATTCATTTCCAGTTTACTCAATTTGCTTCAGGTCAAAATTGGTTAAAACAGGAAATGGCTGTTATCTGTTTTTTTTTCTATTATTCATTTAAAAACAAAAAGGAAAACTGAAAAACCACATTGTTATCCATTTTTTCATTTTGATTTTGGAAACAAATAATGAAGAAACAAGTTGGTTTTTTTCATTGTCTTATTTCTGAAGAATGAATGATACACATGTTTTATGTATTTTTTTCAATAATGATGTTAATTGCCTGGTATGGAAAAACACAGCAATAAAATAAAAGCCCCCAAAAATGACATAATGTCTCATGCTACCAGCTCATTTAAGTTTTCAGCAGCTGACATTTTCATCAGAACTCTTGCACAGTGCATGAAACAACCTGTATTGTCATCCAGAGTAAACAGAACTAAATAAATGTACCCTTTTCATACACCAAACATGATAATAGAAGTACATGAAATACTTAAAAGATTCTGTTGGAATACTGCCTGTATCTAAGTGCACACTGATATGAACTCTAGTGAATCTAACACTACTGCTCACTTCAGGAGAACTAAGTGAGATGCGCTTTGTGCTTTGTGTCTTCACTGTAATATTTACTGTAACTCAGCTTCAAACAGAGTCGCTACTCTCTGATCATCCAACTCTGGGAAAATGTCAAGTATCCCCAGAAGTATCAGTTATAATAAATTGGCAGTGCAGCTAGGAAGTTCAAAAGTTTCTCAGTAATGACTGTGTGTATGGCACAAACTGCTAAAAGATCTATCTGAACACTTGGCCATTTAGTTTTGTGATTTATTTATTCTTTAATTGGTTGAAATTCAGTTTAAAATGAACATTATACCAGTTTTATTCACATACCAAGTATTTTATCAGCAGTTCCAATCCCTATAGATAAACCGTAGATGTTAAATGCTACATGATGTGAAATGTCCAGAAGTAAGAGTCTTAACACTTTGATTTCTCGATAACCGAGAAAGCAGAATTATCTTTCATTTTGTATCACAGATAATACACTTGTAATACTTGTTACATTCTGGACATTGGTATGTCTTGTTTTGTGGTTTTCTGTCTGTCTTCCTGTTATTTCTGTCATTGTGAGTGTCTGGGTTTTTAATTTGACATATGGGTTTGTGTTCACCCTTCATCCATTAATTAATCCCAATGTGTCTCACCTGTTTAGTGCCCTATTTAAGCTCCTCCTGTTTCTTTGTCCCTGTACACCAAATGAGCGTTCTGTATCTTGTCTTTTCTGGTTTTGGATTTTTTTCTGCCCTCTGGTTGTCTGCCCCTTGTCTGTTGAGTTGCATGTCACTCTTTGTCTGTTGCTGGATATGGACTCTGGACCTGACCACAAGCCTGTCTAAGCCCCATCGGTACCTCCACAGATTCTAGAAACCTGATATGACCTACGCCTGTTCTCTGGTAACGCTTTTTGGATTATCCCTAAATACTAAATCTGCTTTGCTGCTTCTGACCCTGCTCTGTACCCTCACCACGATTCTGCCATGTCCCCTTGTTGCTGCCCAGATCTGTTTACATCTGGAGGTCATCGTCACAGCAGCTCTACACTCACACTTCACAATTTATTATAATAAAGTTGTTAAAAGCGAATCCTGGTTTGTGAGTCTTTCATCTGGGTCCATACTGTTCCTGATCTTGTGTCACTACTTGGCAGTGCAAAGGTTGTATCCGATGCAAAAAAAGGAGTATTTCAACTGCTGTATTGTTTTTAATTTATATGAATAAGCTAATGAATAATAGTGATCTATGAGTGCTGACCTCCACCTATGGCTCCGGTGGTGGAGGCCGGTGGTGATGGGTCCTGGTCTGTCAGTGCTCGGTACCGAATGGATCCGCCGTCCTCTGACCGAGGAGAATGGAGGAGACCCTGCTGTTTGGATAAGGCTATCACCTGGAAAACAAAGTAGCCAGTGAAACATTTTACCATATGTTTTATTTGAGTCCATTCTCACCTCTGTTTTGCACTGGGCCAGTAGTACCAAGGGTCATATATATTTCACTAAATGTTGCCTGTGCTCTGATTATGCAATTAACCAAGGTGTCTGATTGGTAAACTACAAATTCTACTGCAAATTATCTTCACATAATGCTGGTTAAAGTCTACATTCAAGGCCGGCGTTAGGCAGACTAGGCAGTTGCCTAGGGCACCAAATGTCTTGGGGGCGCCAAGTCCCACAGAATTAGAATAATAAGCTACCATATTTTCTGGATTTTAAGGCGCACTTAAAAGATTTAAATTTTCCAACGCCTTATATATGGATTAATTCTGGCTGTACTTAGTGACTGAGAATTTTGACAAGGTTGAGAGTTATTGTGACTGTTTAGCTTCACTTAATGCACCTTATAATCCAGTGTGCCTTATAGTGTGGACAATACAGTAAATAAGGCATTAAACTTAACATTGACAGTGATTATTCATGGACATTCACTACATACTTGATCAGATGTAGGACACTATGTTTACAGATGCTCATTTCTAATTCCACAAAAAGGAAAGAGGGGTGTTCGCCTCGGGCACCACATTGACCAGAACCGACCCTGTCTACACTGAGCCATTTCTCAGTAAATTTAAATAATATTCAGAAAGGCACAAAGATGGTAAACTTATTAAACAATAAAAAATAATGACGACATGAGGATATTCACCTGCATCAGTCGAGGTTGTCCACCAGCACTGAGTGGTCTGCAAGGAATTGTGGTCTTCTCAGCAACTCTGAGCCATTTTTCTCTCACTGACCCACCCCCGTCTACAATACTATCCTCCGATTCACTCTCCTGATCCTTGATGCCCATGTTTTCCTCCTCGGGTATATGAACCAGCTGAGAGGATCCGGGTCTTGATTGGATGGACACTCTGGCCCCGCCTGCCATTCCAGTGTTGCCGTTATGAGTCAGGTGATTATGATTGGCCATAGGAACGGAACTAGCAGCAAGTTTCATGTACTGTACCGGGATGTGAGCCCCAGCACGCAGCTCTGCTTCCTGACCAGTGATTACAGGTATGTGAGTCCCAGCACGGAGCTCTGCCTCCAGGCCCATGGCAGATGGTTCAGAGGAGCACCGCAGCTCCATGTTCCTCTGTGGCGATGAGGAGGGGGCCGGCCTTATTCCATCCATCACCTGTAGAGACAGCTTCCTGTTGTCATTCTTGTTCTTCCACTGGCTCAGCAGCTGCTTTGACCGCGTCGAGTCCATTGAAGCGTGTATGGAGGCATGGCGTCGAGGAATCCGGCCTTCTTCTAATGAGGATCCTCCATGGGACCTGGAGGATGAGGAAGAGCAAAAATGTCATCAAGACAAAGGAAAATGGGAGTGCGAAGTCTCTGAATTTCTCGTTACATACACTGAAACTGACATTGGTTTTTGGTGGTGTCCTGTCAATATATGAAATCTGTAGTCCATAAATCTAAAAGGTCTATCTATGGATTTAACTTCCTGTTAGACTTGCTGACCAGACATTGGCTGATTGTGGGTTATATCTGGCACTGCATCCCAATGTAAAGTTACTGTATACATGCCAATTTGATATTATAGTACTGTGCAGAAGTCTTAGACCACCATATTGTTTGTTGCTTAAGACCACACATATGTATTTCTTTCCTTATCTTTGTACTAACATTTCTACAACTGACATATACAGTAAATATGTAAACACTACTAAAACCATGAATGCATTTCAGATTTTTTTTTTTCAATATGACAGATGCTTATGTGGGACAATCTGGACAGACATGAGGACGACAACAGGAGCCTCTGGGTCATTCTGAAGGTGTGTATTGCAACACAAGACCATTTAAGGCACAATTGACAAAGAGTTGAGGATTTACTGGATCCAAATAGAAGTCATACTAAATACTAACACTGCAAATACATCCTTATTTTTTGGTAGAAATAAAGGTATATAAACAGATTACAAATTGCAGTTAATAGTTAAAATAAACACAGCCATCATATACTCAAACCTAAACCTTTATGAGATATACACAACTAGAATAGGATAAATACATGAATACAGTAGCAGTATCATACACTAGTTTGTTGCTGTATGTAAATGAGGAGATGTTTTACCTCCTAGCTCTGTCTAAACCTAAATGTCAAATGAACAAAACCTATTATATTTGTAGTATTCTATAATATAATGAACATAAACAACACATATTATTTCTAAGACTGCGTGACATTGTTTGTGTGAGTTTTCTTTTTAAATAAACACACTCGCCATGGGGAAATGCATCACGGCACCTATAGACATGTCACTGTCAGATCCTGTTTATGTTGCTTTTATGAGAAGGTACACAGATGCTGATTCAGGCGACTTGTCTTCCACACAGCAGGGGTGGATGTGTGAATGTCCTTTCTTATTCAACACAGTTTCTGACAGTGACTGTGATCTATCGCAGGTGATAAATACAAAACTATGGACAAATACTTCAAACACCTGACATTAAAAAGGAATGCTGAGCCAATGGATGTTTTTGGATTGTCAAAAAAAAGAAGTATTGAAACATACACAGCATTAAAACAACAAAAGAAATGTGTTTTTTGTGTTTCCTCTGTTTGTTCACCCTACAATTCAGGCCAGTGTTTAAACCAGTGTGGACGGATGTTGCTGGAATTTACAGAATAGGTTGGTAAAGGGGAAATCTAGAAATGATTAGATTTTGGTGGTGAAAATGGGGCTCCTATAGCTCAAAAACTTGACGTGAGGTCAGGTTTGTATTCTGGATCCAAAAATTAGTTAACAAGTATTCAGAGAATGCCAAATCTTGCCCTTATTTTGAGTCAACCTCAAGTTCTATGACAACCCGTTCTTGAATTAGAGCCAATAATGTGATTTTCATCTTTCTGCTAAATGCAAGCTTGACCTTTGACCTTTTGCAATATTGATCATTTCATCATATATATATATATATATATATATATATATATATATATATATATATATATATATATATATGCGCGTCACTGTGTGTAATATTATGATAATATATCCAGTATTGATTAAGTTATAGTGTGATATGTCTATTCTTGACACACAATGTTTCAGAAGTTAACTTTGCGAAATGTCACCTTTGACCTTCAGAGGTCTCAAAAACTCTTGGTCGTAGGTGGTAATACCAAGTGTAAGAATTGTAGAAATCTTCATTTCGTATTGTTTGGCACAGATCTGAAAGTTCTGTGACCCTCCATTCTTGAGTTATAATCGATAATGTGATTTTGACCTTTTAGTTCATTGTGACCTTAACCTTTGACCTTTACTCAAATGGATTATTGCGTCTGATGCACATTAGTTATATGTATATGCCCATGTAATTTTATGGTGATATCTTAAGTATACATTGAGTTATAGCATATGTCTCTGCAGACACACACACACACACTGATTACAACAATCTCTCCCAACCAATGTTGAGCGAGATTAAAAACAGCTGTCAGATCTATCTCAAAAAACATTTTGTGATCCCCAGTGTTATTTTTAGTTCAATAAATGTTTCCTTAAAAAAAATATTGGAGTCCTGTATTGACATCAGCCAAGACTGATCAGTATTGGCCCCAAAAAAATCCATATTGGTCGATTGCTAATCTTGTGCTGAACCAGAGCCTTCATCTAAACCTGTCTCAGATGGTGTCGTTTCTTCAGTATTTCACCAGTTCAGCTCTGACAGTTGGATATTGCATGTCAGCTTCAAGTCAGTAACTTTACTCCATAAAGTCCAATGTGCTCTCTGGCTCTGCTCCTGCCACATAGTACAAGTGGGTCTCACAACAGATTACTGCACAGGGCCTGAGTTTTGGCAGCGTTAATGTTAGCAACAAATGGAGCAGCTGCCATTTATCGAGAAACAAAATGGCATTCTGACAACACAGACCCAGACAGTCAGCCCTCACCCTTAAACGCATTACACTCTGCATGTACTGGAAGTATATTTGTGATGGAGAGCGATGCCCTTCTCTCTCTCTCTGAAGTACAGAACCACTGCAAGCTAAAACAGGGCACCTAAAATTAAATTAGCTTGGGGAGCAGGTAACACATTTGCTTACGCTGTTGTTCTCTACTTTTTCAGATCCACTTAATGAAAAATATAATAAGACGGGGAGCCGCACAGCACCACAGGGACACTTTGAGCACATAATCCCTGTCACTTTGGGTGCTGGTGTTCCCTTAATACCAAATTCAACTCCACCATTTAATCATTATTGACACCCTCTTTTGTGTCTGTTTTATTTGTCACAGTCAGTTCTGTGGTAAGTTACTTTAACACCTGTGAGCACTGTAGGAAAATGCCAAAACCCCCGCTAGGCTCCACAGAGAACTGTATTTTTTAGTCTCGCTTTCACATCAAGTTGTTTTCACAGTTACACCCACACAGGCTTGCATGCTTCTTCCTCAGATGAACAGGCAATTCTTTCACATTTCTGGTCTTTTTAATAATTGTAGGAAAGAGTAGACAGACTGCTCATGATTCAGACAAAGCAGTGAAACGTTACAAAAAGATACGAACTAGAAGGAAGGCAGATAAGACAAAAATGCCAATAGGGTAAACAAATTTGGCATGGGTAGATTTATTAAAACTAGAATAGAAGTCTAACTACTTAAGTCTGTAACAAACCTAATGGGGGAATATAACAACAGCTAGTTGACATTGTACAATCTACAAAGACAGTTATTTGAAACAGAATATGTCTGTTTTTAAAATAAGGACACCTATCCTGTGTCTTCACAGGGACATTATGAAAACCATGTTTCATTGTTAATAGTTAAGTCTAGGTCAACATTAGCTGGAATATCTTACCACAACAAACATAGATATATTTTCTGACAATTACATTTCTTATGAAGGGAGGTCAAATGAAGCTTATGATTTTTACAGTTTGAACACCTGTTTCTGTGGACAGTTCACTGTAAATCTCATCATACATGTTGGTATATGTTCACTCACTGTCTTTTGCCTACATCGCTACATCACGTGTGTTATGTTTGATATTATCACTTTTCTAAAATAATTGCCGAAGTTTGACCAAAAAAAATCAAAAATGCCTAAAACACCAAATCAAAGTAATTTTTTTTCCTGAAATGTCTCAAAAAAGGAAAGTTACTGTTATATACACCATTCAGTCATCTTTTTTGTATTTTCGTATCTTTATGGGGACATTGATATGTTTACACAGTCACACCATGGGGGCCTCTGACACTATGGAGACCAAAATTCAGTCCCCCACGAGCGTTAAATATAAATAAAGGTCCCGACTAGTAAAATAGAAATAATGTGGTCCTATAAATACATTAATTAGTTTATTTTTCTGGAAGTCCCCATAAATCATGAGGGAAATAGGTGCAAAGACGAAGATGTGTTTTTCAAAGGTTTGAAGATGTGTTTACTTTAAAAACAAAAAAGGATGTATTTGTATGTATTTTTTAAATTAATTAATTATTATTTCTAAATATTATTATTTATCTTATTTATTGAGGGCTGAGAATAAAAACCAAAACAAGTCAGTCAGACTTAAATAAAAATCGGTCAATATTAATTTGATTATCTACATTTTGTGTAGTTTCTTGTGTTGAATACTGAAAATGCCAAAAAAAAAAAAAATTGAGTACCAAACAATTGCATCAGAAACACCAACTGAACTGTAGGTATTACGATGCATTTGCCCAACAAAGCTCTATCATTTTTCTTTTCAAACTCAAGTAACAGCTCCATAAACAGCAGTTACCTTGGCAGAGTGCTGCTGCTGAAGGTCATCATGTTGTCACGGTTACCGAGTGGACTGGATGGAGTTATCACCTCCACCTCAGCGCTGGCTCTCTTCAGATTGGACAGAGACGGCTCTCGGTAGGAGGAGCTCCGCGTCAGGATCGGCTCAGGTGGGTTCGGAGACAAAGTGTGGGAGGAGGTCCTGGTAATGATGGGCTCTGGTTGGCTGGGAGCCAGAGTGTGGTGGCCTATCACAGGACAACAGCGGTCAGTCTGTTTCATTGTACACATATAAAGGGATTAGCATTTTTTTCCCTATTCCATTGACCACAGCAAATGCAGAAAGGTTCCGAGTCTGTGTTTGCAGGTCGACACGCAGACACAGGTACCTGTGTGCAATGCCTAATCTCGCTCCTATTTTGTTCAAACTCAAATTTCTATGATAACCTTTTCCCTGAATTAGAGCAATAATATGATTTTCACCTTTCTGCTAAATGTGACCTTGACCTTTGACCTTTTGCAATATTGAAAATTTCGTTATATTTATATATGCGTCAGTGTGTGTAATATTATGATAATATATCCAGTATTGATTAAGTTATAGTGTGATATGTCTGTGCTTGTCAAACACAAACAGTGTTACAGAAGGTAAATTTACGACATGTCACCTTTGACCTCCAAAGATCTCAAAAACTATTGGTTGTAGGTGATAACACCAATTATGATAATTGTAGAAATCTTCATTCCACATTGTTTGGTACCAATCTGAAAGTTCTGGGGCCCGATAATGTGATTTTGACCTTTTGGTTAATTGTGACCTTGACCTTTGACCTTTAATCAAATGGATCATTGCATCTGATGCACATTAGGTATATGTATATGCTCATGTAGTTTCATGGTGATATCTCAAGTATTCATTGAGTTATAGCATGATATGTCTCTATGGACACACACACACAAACAGTGATTACAATAATCTCTCCCAGCCAATGTTGGGCAGGATTAATAAAGCCTTTAAATGTTGAATGATGCTGTCTAAAAAAGAAGAAAATTTAGAATTATCACATGTTCCCTTTGTAGATTATAAATGCCTAATTACATGGCAACAGAAACCTGATTCTCATTTTCAGGTAATTATACACTAACTAACAAGTAAGCCTGAGTACTTTTGTTTACAGCTCAAATGCTTAAATGCCCAATGAAATCCTATCTGACATGGCTCAGGCAGAACTTATGTTTACAGGCAATGTTCGCATTAGTCACATTTTAACATTAGTAGACTGGATATGGTGCCTTTGACAAGTGACTGAATGAGTGGGCTGTTCCACTGAAAGAAGTCACAGTCTCTGAAAGTGAACACTGTTGGACACATTTCATATCCTCCAACTTAACAAAATACTTAACGTAGTCGCAAAATATTATACAATACATCTTTCTTTCTTGATGCCATTTACGATCAGCCCAAACAACATGGAAGAAAATGATGTGAGTTACTGTGGTGTATTTGAGCCTTTATATTGGAGACAGTAGAAGTGACATGCACCATAGGACCTGGGCAGGGAATCAAACCCTCAGACTATGTGATGTGACTCTCTACCAGGACACAATAGGCACTTTCCCACTGAAGGAACCATTTGTAGTTCCTAGAACCTTTTTAGTTCCTGGAACCTTTTTTCACCCTTTCCAACAGCATAGGAACTACATAGTTTCTAGAACCTTTATAGTTCCTCTGGACAGGCAGGGTCTTTTTTAGGTCTCCAGGAACTATATGACGTAGGTGTTTGGTGATTGGTAGAGCCCAGACCACGCCTATTTCCACATTTCCTCATTTTGTAGTACTGCTGTCTTTAAAGCCATCTGTGTAGCATCAGCTGTGTGTTGGAAAAAAATACAGAGAGAGTAATAAATAAACGGACCAACAATGCAGTTTTGTTTTTGGGTTAATGCTATGAAATTAACATACGTCGTAGTATCACCTGCCGCTGGATTCTTCGTCTCCTAACTCTCTCTGTAAACCCGTTCATTCTTAACATTAGTCGCTGTATTTGACCATAATTAACATTCCCACAAAACAGAACATAAACGCTGTAGCCTCCTCATTCTCTATTCTAGTTTATAGTAGCGCTGTCTTCTACTTCCTTGGGTGATTGTTGAATTTCGTGCTTAAAGAATACATCATTATGGTGGACGTTAGTGTCACATGGTTCCTACTGCCCTGTCTTAATTCTTAGAAAAACTCTATGGGAAAGTGCCTAATGTCCATACTTAATTTTATAATTGACACTTAATTTTAAGCCGGATGTGTCCTTTAGACTCTCGGGAAACTTGCATTTCCTATGGCATGGGCAGTGTTACCTGGATGACTGTTGCTGACTGCTGATTGGCTGACGTTGGGTAAGGAGGACAGGGGGGGTTCTCTCAGAGTGGGTAGAGATGGTCGAGTTCTGGACCGATCTTCACTTGGTTGGAAATTCCCCACCGCATACACACCCTACATGCAAACACGGGGTATTGTTAATAACATAACATAGAAAACTGAACACACTTGCCTTCATTTAATACATTGCTCTTCACGATATTTAAAATAAAGTTACATAAAGGTACATTTATTGTTTTGAGTGCAATACTAGTTTATTACTGTAAAAAACATGTGAGCCATAAAACAATAAGACATATGGAATAGATTGGATATACAAAGGGATACATTATCATCTGTACTGTATGTATTTCCTCTAACACATTAAGGAAGAATTTTTTATGTTTTCTGGGCTGATTCTGAGAAGTCTTAGAATCATTGTGGTTCAGTAAATTTCACACGTGACTACAAGCAGAGATTTCTGGTTTGACCCTGAGCAGAAATAAATCACTGTGGCACAGAATGAAGAGGAAGCTGCCAGTCAGTTTCAATGCATGTTTTCCCCCTTTGATCGTGGTTGACACAATGCCAAACCAGGGAGCTTAAAATAGCCCCAATTAAGTATTATTTCTAGAGCATAATCTTTTCTGCAGAAACGCTGAAGAGGAAAACACAATTTTCAATCGATAGTTTGTATTTGCACAAGACTTTTGCACTAGTGTAACATATCTAGTTCACACCGGTGGTTGTACGTGACCTCATGGGGAGATGCTCAGTGTACTACATCGCATTTCGGCAGCCAACACTTCTTCCTGCAGGAGGCAGGACAACAACAGTGTAGGCAGTCAAAAAGGGTTGGTGTGTCGGTGCGTGCTTGTACTTCAGATCATATCTGTGTGTTTGTGTGTGTGTGTATATGTGAGTGTGTGTGTATGTGTGTGTGTGTGTGTGTGTGTGCGTGTGGGATGAGGGGTGATGATGAGTGGGAGGTTTTAAATATACTGTGCGAGTATCCGTCAGTTTCTGCACAGCCGTGTCTCTTTCAACCTGCAGATCTAGACTGAAGAGCGCATTCAACCAAAAGTGCTGCAGCAAAGACAGTGTTACAGTTTCTATTGATTACGTGCACATGGAGACAAGCACCAAAAACCTTAACCTTGCCTTATATAAATGTAATCACACTAAAGGTGCACACATATATTTTTTGTTTTGCACTTTGGAATTTCGCAAAATCTGTCTGTCTTGCAAAACACCACAGAAGTGGCATGAAATCTATTGCAGCCTTTGGAAAAACACTGTGAAACATACATGAAATTGGCAACACGGTCAATAAAGGGAGATGGAAAAAGACTGGGTTTGTGTCAGGGCTGGAAACTACAAAGGAATGTTTTCGCTTCATTAAGTTGATAAGTCAGACCTAAAAAAAAAAAAAAAAAGCCTAGGTCACAAACTATGGCTTTTTAATACCAAATACTGTTTGTTATAAATGTTAAGTACTTGTCAATAAACAAATACATATATATATACAAAAATATATGAGTAAAACAATTACCTGAAAAAACATGATTTTTTTTTCCAACTGTACACATAAACCCACACTGTCTTTGACTACATGTAAATGTATCTGTTTCCTTTCAATAGAAAAGGATTAACCATTCACTCTTACACAAAGGGCATCAAAAATTTGGCCTAAGGCTAATATATTATAACACTAACACACACACACACACACACACACACACACACACAATATATATATATATATATATATATATATATATATATATATATATATATATATATATATATATATATATATATATATATATACACACACATATATACATATATATACATACATATATAAACATAGTATCAGTGGGTTGATGAAGCTAAATGACCCATATAGTCGTTGCCTTGAACCAGTCTTTACTGTGTTTCAATCCAGCTAATGATACATTTTCCATTTGTCTAAAGGTTTTTGCTACTGGTGTCAATGCTGCTACAGTTCATACCTGAAGAATAAGAGGTAATGTTAGGACAATTACATTTTAAAGCCTTTTAAGGAACCCCTTAGAACCCTGTATAAATTCATAGACTAACACACAAACAAAACCTCAACAAAATATTAAATAAATATAAAAATAAACAGCAAAAAGCTCCAACAGTGCTAATACTTTATACAGTCAAATAACATGAAAATACTAGAAAATCACTCAAGAGTGCAGACCTCCGCCAAGGCAGATCAGACCTCCCCCAATCATCAGGAAAATGTTATCTAATGTAAAGGTTCCAGGATCAACATTTCCTGAAATTGTCCTAAAAATCTGTGCATAACTTTTTGAGTTATCTTGCTAACAGACAAACAAGCAAACAAACCTTGATGAAAACATGTCCACCACTGCTCCTTGGCAGAGGTAATAATAATAATAATAATAATAATAATAATAATAATAATAATAATAATAATAATAATAATAATAATAATAATAATAATAATAATAATAATAATAATAATAATAATAAAGCTTTTCACCGTGTGTGGCTGTCCTGTATGTATTGACATTGATGAGATTCATTGACCTATGGTACTTTGGTATTGAACTGTGCCATCACACTACAATACATTAGATGACATTCAATAGTCTCTAAACGGTTTCCACAGTGGCATGGCAGTAATACATTCCTGAACCAAGCCAAAGATGTTGAAAAACACAAAGCATCACTCAACTGACAGGAAAAAAGTGCCATAAACGGTGTAATTTGCAACACAATGAAATAGATGATAAGGGGTATAATATGAAATGACAGACATTTTCCAATTGTCACATGATATATACCATTAAATGGAGACAACTGCATATGTAGTGAGAAAGTACACGTACCAGATAAACGGCGATGGCAGCTCCCAGTAACCATCCGCAGTAGACGTCAACTGGGTGGTTTCTGAACTGGATAATCCGGGTTAAACCTGCCAGGATGGCCAACATGACAAACGAAAACACCAAGAGAGGCTTCAGCAGCTTCGCCGAGTCTGTCAGCACCGTGTTGAAGTACATCTGAAAAACATACATGTTCACTGCTTAATGTGGAAATAAACATGATAACCCAACACCTGAAATCATTACACATGCATCAATACACACATTTACATATTTCACCTTTTCTGTTAGTGCAGAACTGCCTCAAAACTTTTAGTTGAACTTACTGAGATGTAGACAGCAGCGAAGGCAGCCAGCGTTGCATGCTGGGAGGGGAAAGATTTCCTATAAAGAGAGACACAGTGTTCTTTATACTAATTATAATATTCAGACAGTTAAGGACAGTGTTGAATATTCATCTGCAACAGGGAAGTGACTTTCAAAGACAGTTGGAGTGTGTGTGTGTGTGTGTGTGTGTGTGTGTGTGGGTGTGTGTGTGCACCAGGAAATCTGTTGTTGCAAGTGTTTAATAAATGCACTCAGATGTTTGAATATACACAGCAACAACTGTATATGTTAAACCTTATTAATAAAAATAACAATGAAACCAAGTCTGTGGAGTAATACAAGAAACACAACAGCATGTTAGACAACAATCTGTGATTTGTCTTTGTTGTCTTTAGCTGTATTTACTGATAATTTCTTAAAAATTCAGTTATTCATAATCATATGAGAAAAATGCAACCGTCTGCCTGATTTATTAGCATATTTGCATAAACTAAGCTCACTACTATAATCCTGTTTCTGTCACAAAAATTAATGGAAATGTCGTTTACTGATTTAATTAAAATTACCTCCAACTCTTTGAAGAGGGTTGTGTAATTTTGCACCAAAATTGATAAATTTGTGCAAAAAAGCAGATAATGTTCTGCTTTTCATGAACTCTTGTCCCCAAGGCTTCCATCCACGGGACTGTGTGGAGCAGGAGGGCAAAATGGATGCTTGTATTAGATTTCTGAACATTTGTATTTTTTTTTTTTCATCTAATACCAAGAAAAACATTCTGTACATTTTAGATAGAAGACAAAAGTAGTAGAATTTACATTGGAAACCTATTTAATTAAATCTATCCATCCATGAATCTATCTGTGAATCTATCCATCCGCCCATGAATCAATCTACCCATCATTGAGTCTTTGAATCATCCATCCATCCATCCATCCATCCATCCATCCATTTCCAAATATGCAGGTCTAAACTCAACAAAAACACTAAAAAATCCAACAATAACTAATGGAACACAAGCTAAAATCAATCAGTGTTAATGGTTCATTATGTATAAGCAAATCTGGAGAACTGAGACCTTTAATAAACAATGATTTTGTAAATATTTGATGCTGTACATTCTCTTATCCATTTTTTTTGGCTTCTTTAAAACAAGCCTTTTCTCCAGCAGAACTAAAAACAAAACAAAAACTAAACAAAATCCATCCTAAATAAAAGTAAAACTAATTATATACTCCTAAAACTACACCTAATTGCAGACTACATCTATAATTCCCCCGCTGAAGGGGTCCATCAACCACAGTGTAACAAGATTATCCAACCACTTTTTCATGCATTCATTGAATGGTACAGTGTGAAGCTTCCTCAATTTAGAAAAGACAGTCTGTAATTAACTCAAAATAATTATATACTATTTCGCTGGAAAAATATACTGACTGAGAGATATCTTTTTTTGTGTGTGTGCTTCTGATTCATCCAGATGGTAAGAGGAACCTTTGAGGATTCTGTTAATTCTTTTCTTTTGATTCCTTCTTCAATGTTTACAAAAGATTGCATGGGATTTGTTTCTCTTGATATCCAGTCACTCCGTGTGTCAAATGCAAAGTAATAAGAGTTATCTACATTTGAACTAAATTAAATACCATCAATAATAACATACTATACAATAATAAATAATGCAATGCTTTATCTTTTGTTTTGGGCCCATATACTGTACTTTAGCCTGGATTTCCACACTATAGTTTTCTCTGTTTAGAGATATTTTAAATAGAAAATTAAATGCAAATGATTTTTTGATCCTATGAAAATGGCATATATGAGTAAATAGGCATAATTTAACTGGTAACTGTATTTAGGGGCGGCCATGGCTCGAATCCCGCTCTGTTCTAGTCAGTCCGTTGTGTCCTTGGGCAAGACACTTAACCCTCCTTGCCTCCAGTGTCACTCACACTGGTGTATGAATGTTTGGTGGTGGTCAGAGGGGCTGTAGGTGCAAAATGGCTGCCACGCTTCTGTAAGTCTGTCCCAGGGCAGCTGTGGCTACTGTATGTATGTAGGTTACCACCACCAGAGTGTGCATGTGAGAGCGAATGAATGATGGCTCACTAATATGAAGCGCTTTGAATGGCCAAAAAAGCACTATATGAATCCAATCCATTATTATCATGTGAATAGAGACTGCACTAATGATAGACCAATATGTCGCCTGACCCAGTATATACCAGGCCGATATCTATGTATTTTTTTTTCTATCAGTATCGACCTGTTGCATCTTTTTTCTCGCCATGATTTACTGACAAGAGAAGTTGTCCATGTTCTTGAAGATACTGCTGTCCACGCTGAATTTTTTTTTTTTGTGCAGTATTATTTATTATTGTCTGTATTGGCTCCAAATATTGGCTTAGAAATATCGACCGCCAGTATCAGTTATCAACAAAAGGTGATGCAAAAAATACAAATTTAAAAACTTGTCGGCCTTAACAATTTTGATATTGGTCAGTCACTAGATGGTACTGCATGCATTTCATATTTTGGTGTCATTGAGATGTCCTTGCAACCTGTTGGGAAAATATCTTCTTGCACCTGTAGTATAATTGTCTTTTTTTCTTTATACAGCTTTCGTAACACGTCGCTTTGGTGATGAGTGGTGTCATGAAGGTGCAAGTCTTTCCCTGACAGTTTAGACTTTCTTACTCTATAGGTGGGGAACTATCATATGTATCATACCAGAAATGAAAAACAAACCATACCAATTATTTATGAAATTAAAACTGCAACGCCAGGGAAACCAAATTACTTAATGGCACTTCTCAGACTTTATTTTTTTACAAACTAAGTGAGATATATATATATACACAGTATATGTAGAATGCCTTGGACGTTTAAGCAGCATTTTCCCCAGAATTTTCTACCATTTCACTAAACCACAGGATAATGCAATCAGTTGAAACTATAATGAACAGATTAACTGACAGTAAAAACCATTATTAGTTGCAGCCATATTGTATGCCTCATATTTCACAGCTCATTGCATACTATTATATCACAACAAGAACCAAGTAACCACTTATTAAAAACATGGTGTAAAAGCATGGTGCCATGTGAGCTTTTACACTTCAGGCAAATTATCCAAAGCATATGTGTGATCTATTATTGATAAGTAGAAGATATGAGTGCAGGCAAACATTCCATGTCTCTTCAGTGACCTGCATTAATAAATTATGACAATTAATTAATCAAAGACCATATAACATACTATACCATAACTATGTTAAGGCGGTTACAGTTGAAAATTAATCTACATGTGAACTGGTCAATGGAATTAGCAATGTGATTAACAATGGAAACTTGGATTTTATGTAGTATTTAGCATGTAGATACTGTGAAAGGCAATGGGTGGGTGGGAAAATGACGTATTCCATCATTTAATAATCAGACATAATTGCATTACCAGAAAATAAGTCATTTGGGTGAAACAAACCAGTTGTTAATAGCATATTAAGCAAACTTAGCTTAATTAGTTGGTGTAATATTAATTCAGCGCTGGCCCTTACAGCTGCATTGATGTGTTGCTAGGGGTTCAGTCAAAACACACAGTGATTGTAGCATTTGCAGTTTTCTTGTCAGTGTGAATTTGAGGATGCAGCAGCTTCTGAAGCTCATCTTGACAGTCTGCCTCTATACAATCATCTCAACCTCTACACCTACACACACACATATATATATATATATATATATATATATATATATATATATATATATATATATATATATATATATATATATATTCTGGCTGACACGACATCTGTGGGGTTGGGATTCAGTCAGATTCAAAGAGGTATGATGCATCAAAATCACACACTAATTAACCCTGTTGCACATGTATTTCATTTTAAAATTATTATAAGGCTCCCACTCTTTTCCTGAAATTATTTTCTACAACTTTTCCAGAACATTTTCAGCTGCTACAGAGAATGAGTTTTAACGTCATGCACTAATTCATTCCCCTGCCCCCCATCCTTTGGAAGACAGTAACACAGTTGTTTTTAGAACGTTGTGTCTTACACCTTGAGACTAAAAATCTCCGGCCAGAGAAAAGGAGTTGAACTTCACCTTGTAAAGCATGGGAGCCGTCCTCTGTACCTGATTTAGTGTACAGGGAGGCAGGACCAAACTGGGACTCACCAATCAGTCAACTGGACCGAGTGACTCTTTGGTATTGTAAGTTTTTCTCTGCCACTGAGGTCTGACTGAACCATGGCACCAGACAAAAAGAAAAGAGAGAGAGAGATGGAATGAACTGAAATAAAGGACTCACACTTAGTTCTGGTTTTCTTTTACCTTTTACTGCTGGATATATTTTACTCTCTTTTCTGAATGTAACAATAACAATCTGAAATAACCTGTCCATAATTGTGCCACTGTACAGGAAAGGGTTAAATATGAATTTGCGATAGCTTTGGAGGGGGAATAAAAACACACAGGAGTCAGGGTTGAATGCAATCACCCATTCTAATCAGTCAGAGGGAGGACGAACACCTGCAGGGCGCTGTAAATGAGCTCATGCACAATGTCCTTTAACCGTTTGCCTTTGTAAAACAACCATGTTGCAGAAACCCCACATTACATTACCTGAATTTGGAAGGACAATGTGCGTATAGTGTCCTATGATATAACTCGTGTTTTCCACACATTTGAGCTGTTTCCCATAACAATAGCAGAAAATTGCAAACTGAAAGCTACATGAAGATTATAGCCTGTGCATGTGTTACGTGTCAACATTAAACACCCACGCACAACCTCTGACACACACTCGGCAGCTGAAACCGTGTCAGGAAAACCAAGCCCTACCTTCCAGCGTTGATGAGGCCCAGGTCTTGTCCAGAGCAGATATCCTCCAGAATAAAAGCTTCATCACAGGTGGACATGTTAATGTGGGTCAGGTTGGGTTTGCACACATCCAGCCAGTAGGGGGTGTGCTGCCCAGTGGACAGCTGGAGGATATCTGTGATCAGAGCTGTCACGCACAGCCCAAAGATATGAACACCTGGGAAAAAAAAGACTGCATTAATGCTCACTCTAAAAATCTTAATAACTATGACTTATTGAGTTATTCATATCACATTTACATTACATTCTGTCAACCTGATCCAACACCCAGTGGCTCTTATGTAGGAGGTGGTATAAGGACAACTGTCTGTGTTTTTAACCTCTCCATTCCTATTGTATTAAATATGTTATCATTTCTACAGTAAAACTTTTGCCAATGTAGACACGTATGTAGAAGGTTGGAGAATCTGGCTTGTGACTGAAAGATTGCCTGGCTCAATTTCCTGGACCAGGAGAAGAATGGTTACAGGGTTACTACAGCTCAGGGCAAGTTAAATTCAAGACTTTTGAAGACTTTTTTAATGCCATTTGAAATTCAATTTAAAACCAAGCCAACAATCAAGCAAAATTGAAAAGGGAAAAAAAACACCACATGAATTACCTGGGGGCACTTTTACCCAACTGATTATTTTAAATAAAACATGACTTTTTGGTCCAGTTGCTGCTACATTCATGAACCATTTGCATCAAGAAGCATAACTTTGAAATGTTGAATCAAACACGCATACACACACAAAAAAACTAAGTATAGTTAAAGGAATACTACACCCACAGAATGATGTGCCCTCATTTTTCTACTCACCCTAAATTATTTTTGTAATATAGACAGCCTAAATGTTACCAAATACTTTTTATTTAAAGTTAACATGCTCCCCTCAAAACAAATGGTGGCAGGCACAACAAACGCTGCCCTTTTTCTCTTTCTTTTTTTTTACCTGATTTGCTCATTCTCTAATTGTTTTTGGTGACTTTGACCTTTGACCTACATTCACCAAAATGTAATGGGATCTATTCTGTACCATTTTACACCTTTACTGAAAATTTCATGGAAATTGGTCCAGTAGTTTTTACATAAAGTTGCTGAAAAAACGAAGAAACAAAACAGAAGAGGCTAAATGCATTTGTTTAACTCAGTTATAGTTATTTATGCACTTCACCACAGCCAGTCTTTTGCCAGCAGTAGACAGAGGCCCGACAGGAAACATTTAGGAGATGGACACAGAATTACCACTGACTAAACAATTCAGTTGAAGCAAATACAGTGTACAAATAAACGGATATTGATTTTTTTTTCTTTCTAAGTGTCCTTAATGCTGTTTAAGCTCCGGGTATCGCTACAACAGTGCATCAGTTGGATTCATGTTCACGTGTTGGCATAAATCGTTGCTTTAATCATTTTCCCCTGAGGTGGACAATACAAGTAAAGGGTTGAGAAATAAACATGCAGTGTAAAGATGTGAAACCCCTCATTAAACTCTTCATTCTATATCAGTTGAATCCATAAACGTGTACAGTTACAAATATAACATTGTTAGTTCAGTCCATGGGAGGAATCATGATGTTGACATTGGTGCGGACATAATTTCATGACTTCCTCGCGAGAGGCAGCAACAAAAAATAATAAATAAATAAATAAATAAGAACACAGCTAAATTAATTAAAATAACGTCTCATTTTGTTTTTGTCAACAAAAACTAAGACATTTTAGGAATGTTTTTTATTTCTTAAGACACATTTTGTCTGGTTTTTATTGGTCATCTATACTGCATTATATATTTAATTATAGTTAGCGTCACAAGACTGACATTTATGTCGGGTTTTGTTTTTGTCACATGATAGAGGTTCATCGATGACAATATTTATTAAGTGAAGTCAAAATTATAACATAAAAAGTGAAAAATATTAGATAAAAAGTCACAACTATTAGATAAAAAGGAAAAATCTTACATAAAAAGTGAAAATTATTAGATAAAAGGTAAAAATCATTCGATAAATAAATCTAAATTATTAGATTAAAAAGTCAAAATTCCAAGTCACTAAGCACAACCACAATTAATCCATATACACTATATGACACACTGTGTTTTTGGGAGAAAATTGAAGTATTTTAAGTGCACCTTATAGTCTGGAAAATACAGTAACCTTTTGTTTCCCAAATGTCATGTAATTCCCCATTCAAAAATTGGTATGGTCATTTTAGAAACATCCAAATATTGGTACAGTATGGACACATCCATAGCGCCCATACACAATTTTACGCCCATGGTTCAGTCTCCTTTTTTATCACTTGTCTCAGAATTGTCATCAGCTTCAGCTTAATCGACTTTCATGTTCTTTTTTTTTCTTTGGTGTGTCTGTGGTGTGTATGTACGTGCTGTATTAGAATGGGTATAAAGCAAAAACTGGATTTCCCTACAGGAATAATAAGCTAAACCAACTCTAATCTGTAACCTTTGACCTTTATCATTGTATGGAAAGATGTAGAATGATAAATGAACGTGTTTTATAGACTCTAGAATATAATACTGGATCACAAGGGATGAACATAAATGGATAAAACACAGGAAATGACAACCAAAAGACTAATGTGATTTATCATGTGGAAAAATGGATCAACACAAAAGTTAAGTTCAGGCTTCTGTTTCTGTGTTGTTTGAAGTCACAACAAACATGTATAAAATCAGCTTTGGCTCAAATGTGTGTGTTCTCCTACCTATGAAGCGTACGGCCCTGCGGATGTATGAGTTGAAGTTACATCCGGCAGCGTTAATGTTGGCCTCAGTCTGGGTGGAAGATGACCTCCTGGAGAGATAGCAGTACAGAATGGCTTCTCCGATCAGAATCTAGGGAAACACAAGGACAGCAATGTGAGGAATTAAGATACTTCTCAGGCTACCACATTCAAAATTTTACTTTGTATTTCAGAATTTTGACTTTTTAATCACATAATTTGTCCTTTGTATCTCATAATTTGGCCTTTTTATGTCATAATTTGGCCTTTTTATTGCATAATGTTGGCTTTGTATCTCAAAATGTGGCCTTTTATTTCATCATTTTGATTTTTTAATCGCATAATTTTGACTTTTTATCATGTAATGTTGACTTTTTATCTCATAATTTGGCCTTTTATCTAGGATTTTGACTCTTTTAAGTTTGATTTAGCAGAATAAGAGTGTGTTTAGGTTCCGTGTTGCAACTCAACAAGGTTTGAGAGTTATTGTGACTGTTTAGCTTCACTTAATGCACCTTATAGTGTGGAAAGTATGTTAAATAGAGCATTAAACTTAACATTGACAGTGATTATTCATGGACACTCAGTACATACTTGATCAGATGCAGGACACTATGTGTACAGATGCTCATTTCTAATTCCACAAAAAGAAAAGAGCAGTGTTCGCCTAGGGAACTACATTGACCAGAACCGGCCCTGATCACATTACACCAGACAGATAAATACACCACTTCAAAATAAAAGCTTAATATAAGACTTCTCTGACTAGTCTAAGTATAGGAAAGTCCCATAAAAAAGATCAACTCTGACATGGTCATGAAATTGTAGTTACGTTTCATACGCCTCAACATAATCGATGGTTTAACTGTTCTAACATATCCGGAGTAAATTCCCACTGAGTTTAATAATGCAAATATTAAGAAGATGCTGGTGTTGAATATTCAGCCATGAACACAAACAGTTTGGTGTGTGTTGTAAGCTTTATAAACAAACATAGGACAGACATGGCATGAATAGCTAAACTAAAACCCTTCCAGTGAAATATGCAAGGGATAATGTCAGTTACTATCAGAAAAATATTCCCTGACAAGGTCGAACAGCACCCCGACACCGAAGGGGAATATTTTTCGATCGTAGCGCGTGGTCAATACATTATTCCGCTTATTCTATGGTTATTATTACATCTTATTACTGCTACTACTCTAACAGATTGGATAAAATAGCCGTTACAAACGGAGCGAAGGTAGTTCGGAGCGAAGTGGCCGAACTACCTTCGGAATGATATGGTGCTTTGAATCTGAAGTG
Source organism: Siphamia tubifer (assembly GCA_020466265.1). Taxonomy (NCBI): domain Eukaryota; kingdom Metazoa; phylum Chordata; class Actinopteri; order Kurtiformes; family Apogonidae; genus Siphamia; species Siphamia tubifer. Next base: position 12,819,374 of record CM035799.1, read on the forward strand.
ACAAAACCCGTTGCCCTTGGCAGCGGGCGTTAACGGCGCAGCAGGCGGTTATCGAAAAAAAATCTGCCCGCTAAAGGCTGGGAACGTCAATTCAAACTGAACGGGAGCTTCCGCAACGTTCTAGAAGGCCGTAGAATAAGATGTATTAACTCTTTGTGTTTGTATCATTAGCGATTAGCATAAATGATTAGCATTAGCATTAGCATTTCCTGACCCTTTACTATCATCTCTACAGTTTGGTTGAGCAGGTTTTCAAACAATTATTACATGAATACCAAATTATTTCTGAAACATGATGAGGATTATTTATGTAAAATTGACTCTGTAAAAGTTAATAAAATGAAAAAACTCGAACTTGCCTGCAATTTTGTGTCCAAAAGAAAAGATCATAGCAGAGGTGTTGTTACAGTTATGATCTTCTTCCTTGGTGGTATATATATACACTAGCATGACCTGAATATATTATTGACAGTGCCACCCAGTGGTGTTTTTGTGCATTACATGCTTCTTATAAAAGGGGGAGACTGCCCAAGAAGTTTGGTATCAAAGGACATAAATTCAGAGTAAATATCAGGGTTCGAACAGTGGAGCTGACCAACAAAGGGTTAAACCACAGTTTATGTCATTAAAAAATAACTAGTACAATCTCAAACAGCAGAAAATAATGTAGAAACACTGACGAAACGTGGCATGTCTACTGGTTTTACACCAGTGAATAGAAATTATTGTAATAATTATGCAAAATAATGGCAGCCAGCTAAAATAATTATGAAGAGGAGTTTTTTGTTTTTTTTAGTGGGATTGCAAGAGATCATAAGAGGAAAAAAATATAATAACTTAGTGTTTGTGTCTGTAACATTATAGATGTAAAGCATGGATTTCAATTTCTAAATTTAGGGGAACGATCTCAAACGATTAGCATATTTTCTTCCATCTTTGATTGAAGCATGTAAGTGTCAACTCACAGGGCAAGATTGTTCAACAATTGCTTCTGCATGAGATGTTTAAACCTCCCACTGATACTCCATGAATTAGTAGATTTGAGAAATGTTCAGGTTATGCTGGTCTCATGTGGGACCTTTAACTGGCTTGATTTATGTAAAGAGGTCAAACCAACATAAACAGCCTAACCAGCTGCATATATCACACATAAATCTACAATGATGGCATCACAGCACTAAATTTAAGGTAACAGTGAGCAACATGGTAATATATTGAAAAAATATTGTTTTTTATAAACAAACAGAGCCACTTGAGTCTGGAAAAGCTATGTTTACTGCTATACTGAAGCTGACAAAGTGACGATGAGTTTTCAGAAAAATGAGGGGGAGATTAACATGAGTACATCGTCTCTATTTAGGGAAGGCCAGGCAAATTTATTTGTAAAGCACATTTCGTGTTCAGGAAAATTCAAGGTGCTTTACAAAAAACATGTGAGAAAATTAAAATTATTGAAATGCATTAAAAGACAATTACAATAAGAGACATAAAACATAAAAAAATAATAATTTAAGTAAAAGTTCCAGTGAACAGTAATGTTTTCAGGCCTGATTTAAATGAACTGACAGTTTTTCTCAGACCTCAGGTATTCAGGTAGTTTGTTCCACAGGTAAGAAGCAGAATAACTGAATGATGCTTCACTTTGTTTGGTTCTGATTTTGGGAACACACAGGAAACCTGTTCCTGACCTATGACCTATGACCTCAGGGATCTGGATGCTTCATGGGGAACCAGCATGTCTAGGATGTCTTTGGATCCAAGGCCGTTTAGTGCCTTGAGATAGAGTAAGATTTAGAATTCTATCCTTTGACCCACAGGATGACAATGTAAGGATTTGAGGACCGGTGTGATGTGGTCCAGTTTCCTGGTATTGGTCAGGACTCTGGCAGCAGCGCACCATTTAGAAGACAGTTCATGTGTTTTTGGGTGACCACACATGGAGACATGGAAGAATTAGTCTCAAAGAAAAGTGAGGCCACACCAGCCACATATGGTAGATTTGACACAAACAAAAGAGCTGAGAATGCAGATGAGGCAGCAAGAAAGAAGTCAAAAAAACCAATTGCAGCGCTGCTGTTTTGCACTGACATCCGTATCTTCACACTCATTAAAGCTGTGGCAGTGTTGTTTTGCTACTGCTTCTCCTTCTCTACATTCAGTGTTTATTGTTTTTTGTCAAATCAAGTGTTTTACCACTTGTTAGTTCCTACACTCTCATTCAGTTTTATTTCTTCTAGTGAATGAGGTATTTTGGCTTTACACTGGAACAACCTTTTAAACTGACACGACCATCACAAAGCCAAAAGATATTATTTATTTATTTTACAGATGAATAGTAATTATTACTAGAGGACAGTCCAAGTCCTGTACTGGTGAGGTTGATGTAAAATGTAAATTTAACAACCTATTCATCTTATTAATCACTATACTACTATACAAAGCAAAAAGGCAGTAACTGCATTTTTTTGGCAAAAATGAGTTATTGTGTTTTTTGCAACACTTAAATCATTCTTTGTCATGTAACAAAATATCTATTCTCAAATGTCTGTCATTTTGGAGATAATTGGGTGTTTGTACAGTAACTGCAAAAAGTCCGAGTAAAACAAAACAAAAAGACAGTAAAGACCATCACTGTGTTCTTACCAATGTCCATTTAGGACCCTGCCCCAATAGTTTACAGTCAATCCCTGTATTAGACTGAAACATGTATTATGTAATTACCGTATTTTCCACACTATAAGGCGTTATGTCAATGAATGGATTTTATGAAGGTTTTTCATATATAAGGCGCATTAAGTGAAGTCAAAATCACAATATAAAAAGTCTAAATCGGGAGATAAAAAGTCAAAATCATGAGATAAAAAGTCATAATTATGGAATAAAAAGCTAACATTATGAGATAAAAAGCCAGAATTATGGGATAAAAAGTCAAAATTATGAGAAAAAAGTCTAAATTCCCAATCACTAAGCACTACCAAAGTTTATCCATATATAAGGCGCACTGTGGTTTTTGGAGAACTACACAGTAAATTTTGAAGTGTTAAATCAACACTTAGAGAGTTTATTTAACTTCTTCTAGAGTGTATTTGGTCCCATTGTCTCCAAATTAACACTGCAAAATCTACAGTGTAGGTAATATGGAATAAAAAAACTGGACAACAAGAGAACTTTAAGGTCATTTTTCTCAGTTTGTTGTCTGTGCAGTTACTGCCTTTTTACTTTGTAGGACAGTCTATCAGTGCTCAAAATAAGCTACAGTCAGAATAAAACTCTCTTCAGCAGCTAAAACGTTAATAGTTCAACACTACGTACTATTGATATTCCACACCAGGGATCTGCAACCATGGTTCCTGGAGAGCCACTGTCCTGCAGGTTTTAGATGTAGTCCTCTTCCAACACACTTGATTTAAATGATGAGTCTATCTTCAAACTCTGCAGAGGACTGATAACAAGATCAGATGTGCTGGAAGAGGGAAAGATCTAAAACATGCAGGGTAGTGGCTCTCCATGATTATGATTCCTGATCCCTGGAAAACACTGTTGTTGTTTTTCTTACCGTGGTGGTTGGAGCAGCAAAAGCCAAACTGAAGAGCAGTGGCAGTGGACAGACTTCCTGTCTGGGCAGGATGTAGGGCAGAGACAAACTGCGGTCATTACAAGTGTATCCAGAATGAACAGGCTGGAAAATATCCGTCAGCTCCAAAAAGTACAGACTGACAACGGAGGAGGCAAGGATAGGGAGCTGGAGAAAGAAGAACAAAAGCAGAAACAAAAGAAAATACCAATTAATCCTCTGCAGTAAAACTAAGATATTAAAATCCTGACAGTGACTGATGGAGTTATTATGTTTTCCAACACTGTGCTCTTATTAAGTACCTCAGGGATCACTGTGAGGAATACTCCTGTTATATTTTTGGATTTGTGGCTTCATTTTGGAGTGATCTAGGAAATGTTCACCTGATATAACTCCACTTCTGTGGAAATGAGTTGAAATTTAAAGGACAGTTTTATAGCTACATACTGGCCACTGTGAGTAAATAAATGGTGTTAACAGCTGTTAACACAATATTAGAAAAGTATACGTGAATGTAAAGGAAAACAGTTACAGATTACTATAATATTAACAATGCAATAAGCAATGCATTTCTTAGAATTGCTTCAGCAATACAATGCAGGTGTTTTGGTTACTTTTCTAAAATAAAAAATGGGTAATAAAGTAATTAAATCCAAAAATATATATTGCAAACATTTCAGTGCTTTAGCTGCTGGCAACCAAATACACACTACAGTAATAAAACAACCAATTTCTATTTTCAGGAGTGAAATACTGTTCAATTTACAGTATTTCAGAATAGGGATAGCGCAGCTAGGCTATTTATTTTTGCTTCTCTTTATATACTATAGCCATGAACTGTTCTCACCTGGATTTAACAAAGAAAATATTTCAGATCCTTCCACTGGATATTCAATGCAATGATGAATATGTTTTAACTCCAAGAAGTTCTTCAACCCTAACTGATGCAATGAGAAGCTTCTCATTTCTTAAACAATTATCATTATAATAGAGGAAATAAAGAAAGGAAAATGCCAGGACTCATCCATCTTTTGAGGGAGTTGTTCAGGAATCAGAAGACATCATTTTCACACATGGATTTGCCTCCACAGACCTGAACCCCCATGTGATTCCAGTGACATTTTGAAGACTTCAGAGACCGGTCCGACTTTAATTATCCCATCATCAATTATGGACATAAAAATTGTTTATTACATTCAGTGTGACATAAACCTATAAAGACCCAATCAACCGCCACTGATTTAAAATGTTTCACACCTGGAGATCCATAAATTCTATCAATTCATGTAAATAATTGGTGTAAAATCATCATATATGACCCATTTGGACATTCAGATGCTGCATAGTGAACAGGGAAACACTGTGATCTCCTACAGCTTTATTTAACCAGTAAAACCAATGGAGTTGGACCAATGACAGTGGATGGACACACTTAGTTTATGTTCAGTTAATGAGGGATTACACTGAAAAAGCTGCTTTTTCTGCAGTTTTTTCAGTTTTTGATACAATAACCCTCAACTTTACTCTGGTGTTTTAATGAACATCTACTTTATCAGTGAATTAAATATAGGAAAGTACATGATTTTCACTTAAGAAAATGCCAAATACTGGACAGATGATAATATTGTAATAAATAATGTCATTTGGGAACTGCCACTAAATTTAATAAGGATTCCATGAGATAAATACTGTTATTATTGATCGAATTAAAGCTATAGACATTCCAATGTAATATTACTTGTGGAGGGTTTTGTTGTGGATGGCCAGACCAGTGACTCCCCAATGCTGCAGCTTAGACACATTGTATGACATCTTTGAAAAACTTCAAAAATGTGTTGTTCCTCTTTGTATGAAATGTCACACTGACATTTTGACAATATATTGTTCTTCACAGACTCAGATCTAAAGCAGCATGTTAGTGAAGCAGCAGCACTGGTGTCTGTCCTCTGGCAGCAGCTTCACAGGATGTGTTCAGGCACAACAGAACAGCATAAACATAAGGAGCTGTTTTCAGATCAACAAATGAAATCAACTTGGCTCAAACAGCTGCTATGCATAGTTGTTTGTTGGAAGCTCCATGAATAAGTCTGGATTCTTTTCAGTCTAATTTTTATCATTTTTTTGCATTGATTTGTTTGGCCACAAACACATAACTTAGATGAAGGCCCACCACACTGTATCCATGGGCTACAAACAAAGCATAACTCAGCTGACGACCATCCCCACAGAGAGTGGAATAGCCCTGATCTTCAACACAACAGTTATACTTTTTGTTAACTGATCCTTAGGGCATTTTCACACAGCGCACTTGAGTCCATACGTGAGTACGCCATGTACCAAGTCTGCTTTATTTTGTCCATGTGAACACAACTGTTCTGTGCCCAAGTCCATTTGAGACAGTGGTCCTGGACAGTCCACCTGTACTGTACAATGTCATTGAACGCATCCATGCCCAAGTCCAGACCTGGTCCGGATGTGACATCATCACACTATTCCACCAATGGAAGTGGGTAAATCATCATGAACCTGTAAATGGCACTCCTGTTGTCTTTTTAAGCAGGCTTGAATGCACGCAACACAAGCTCGACTAATCTACTGAACCACTGGAAAATACCAGGACATCAAAGGTTGCTCTGTTCCTCACACAGGCTAACAGATAGGAAAGGGTTCATCGTCTTCTGATTTTCACATTTGTTGTTGGATAAAGACAGAATTCCCTCCACACAGCCTCCTACTCTTGGTCCTAGATCAATCATTCGTACTTGGGCCTGGGCCACAGTACACTGTGTGAACACATCTGTGGGAACAGTGTGAACGTACCCGAGCACAGTATAGACTCCATGACGCTGTGTGAAAGCCCTCCTTGTTGGAAAAGATGGGTTGGGTCACCAACAATGGGTTGGTGTTACCTGATTCTAAGTCAACCACATGTTTAAACTTATACTGACTGTGTTTTTATATCTTATCTCCTATGATTTAAAATCCTTTTGGGCATAAATCTGCCATTTTTTTGTGTTAACCAATTATGTCAAACACCCCATCACCCACTAGTGAAACAAAGGCATCCAATGAAACAAAGAAGTCGAGCAAAACAAAGGAATCCAAACAACATTAAACTACTAGTTACTAAAAAGATTAAACTAAAGACCTCAACTGTGTATTAAAACGATATTACAAGATGAAGCTCATTGTTCCATCACAATTACTACTACTACTTAAACAGTCTGACAGTTTACTACAGTGTCTGTACGTTCATAAAACAGTTACTAAAACAATCTCACCCTTTCAACCCCTTCATTGACTTATCAGCTACACGGAGGCGAGGACGATGTAACAGTTTAAGCTTTATTATAAAACTCCATTTACATTTTTTTTTTTTACATCACTGTTGTCTCCTTGCATCCATTCAACAGCTTCACTACAATCTAAACATTGTCAGAGACTCTGAACATGCTGCACATCTTTGACCTTCTGTCATCAGTGTTAGAGAAAGAATTACATGACTGTTAAACAGCTTCTTCCTTGAGGCCATCAGGCTACTTAACAGTCGATACATTTCACCTCATTTATAGAACTCTAACTTCCATCTCTTGTACTGGATACATGTACCTTCGCATGTCTTTCATATAGTGCTTTTTTTTCCTTTTTACATTATTTTCCTAGATCTGGTTTATTACATATTAATTCTGCTAGTACCTGAACATACATTTAACTTGTTGGGTCTAAGTTTGATTAATGTGTCACGTGGGGAATGATTTGTTGAGGCTGTTTAATGTTTTGATGTGATCACAGGCTAGTTCAGATTTTTTTTCCCTTTTTTTAGTTGCTGTCACTTGGTATGTTTGTTGTTTTTGCTTACTTAGATCTTTATTGTTTTACTTGGCAAAGCATTTAAGTCACCTTATGGTCTGTATATATTGAAATATGGAATAAACTGTATTGATAATTTTGATATACAGTCACAGAAGAAAAATATTAAACCACCCTTGTTCATTTTAATGTCTGACACAACTAAATGTAGATTTGTTTGGACACATACAATGATAATAACAAAAATACATCATAGTAGTTTAATTTCAGACCTGATATCTATCCATTTTACATGTTTTCTTGATAAATCACGTACACTTACATTAATATCTGTGACATTATACTGACAAAAACAATGCTTTTAGGCATTCCATGTTTTCTTTTCTGTCTGTTTTAGTCATATGATACACACAGTAGTTAGTACTTGATTGCATAACCATTGTTTTTTAAAATTACTTTTGATAGTCTAGTAATTTTTTCTGCGACTCTGTACAGTAAAACATCAACTTAAGACGGAACTTGTTAGATAACTTTCTTCTTTCCCTATTCCCAAAAAATGCATTCAACTCATTGAACCCATCTGTTTCTCTTCAGTTTGAAATATATATACAGTATAATCTCAATATCATGTAATGATATTGTACATTGCTACATATCTGGCTGTGAAAGAGAACTGAAAGAGACAGAGACAGAGACGTTCTGCACTTAAGTCCGTACTGCATTCATTACAGATGTAACATTTAACAACTGCCCAAGAGATTTGACAAACAATGAAACATTTATATTGTTGTTAATTAATGTGCACTGTCCCTGAAAATATAAGCAAATAAATTAAAATCAGTAAAAATAAACTTTTATCTAATTGTCTCTTTCTCACATAAAATATACCACACTGTCACACCATTACACTGCTGCCATTTTAACAGTGCTGCACCTTCATGCTTTAATGGTTTGCCCTAATATAAACTAATTACTGCCATTTCATTAAGTCTCTAACAACTTTGAGGCAATTATGCAGCTTTTTCCATCTGCTGCAGAGTAATGTCACCCCCGCTCTAAGAAAAAAAACCCCAAAAAACACTGAATTCAAATATGACTTGAACTGGGGCTGCAAAGGAAATTTCAATAATTCATGTGGAAGTTTTTGTTAATTTTTCATCAAGGTGGAAATGTGTCACATGGAGTTTTGTGACATACATTTTTCAAGAATGTTTTAGTCAAAATACCTAAAAACAAATACCAGATGATTCAGTTGCAGCTGCAGCTCCTACTGGCAGCAGAATCGACTGCTTATTACCACACTCTTCACTACACTACACCCCTACGGAGGCGCTTTGTGACAGAACAGCACCTCCACTTTCACATCATACAAATGTTTAGTGACATGAGAAATTGCAGAATGATGGATTTGCTGAACTGGTTTTGTTAAACTCTACTGTATGTCCTGCTTTCCTGCTGCTTAAGCTATCGAATACATGATCTGACTTTTCGCCTGGAGCGCCCACATTTCTGCCTCTAAGTGTTATATAAAGGCCTGTCATTGACTGTGAAATAATCGTTCTCAGTAGCCTACAAGCTCAGAAGTTTCTCACTCTCTGTAGAAGTGCTACACACACTTATAGTGGGGTAGTTTAACCCAAATATTTGGAAGAATCATTACAGAAATGATTAAAGAATCAAAATTGGTAGACATGAACTTTAGGGCATTTTTTCAGAAGGGGTGGCAAAAACTTCAACCATCTGGTCACATTATTTTATCTCAAAATATACTTTTTGGGGGTAAAATCTCATTTTTTAGAATTATTTTTAGAAAATATATCAGCCACTGGAGGAAAATTTTAACTTGAAAATGATACCCATGGATCCTATGAACTTTTTTAGGTATGTTAATTGAGCTAACTTTAACAAATTACTATGGTAACAGCCATTTTGGTGTGAATTTACCCAAATTTCCCATGTTATGAAACTGTCTATGACACATTATAGTGACCCAAGAACTTCCTGATGGTTTTAGAAAAAGAATGGTGTAAAAAATTGTGCAAATATTTGTTTGGGTTACAGTTTTTTAAAATTTCACTTTCAAAAGAGATTTTTTTCACACCCAAATACCTGTTAAAAAGGTTATGGACGGATCTTGATGAAAATGTCATGACATGTTGGGGGTGTCAAATGGAACAAATGATTTTGAATGACAACATTTTGGTGGTGATCTGGAAGAGATCCTGGATTTTGGATCACTTTGAATTGTATTCTCCATTTACCGGAATGTAAAATTTCAAGGTGATCCATAATCCAGGATCTCTTACGGATCACCACGGAAATCTAATCATTTGTTCCTTGTGACACTTCCAACACGTCGTGAAATTTTCATCAAGATCCGTCAATAACTTTTTGACTTATCTTGCTAACTAACTAACTAACTGACGGACAGACAGACAAACTCTAGCAAAGACATAACCTCCTTGGTGGACCTCTGTTCATTCAGAGGGGGGGGGTCTGCCTTGGTGGAGGTTTGCGTTCTCAGAGTGCTTTTCTAGTTCAAATTTTAAGAACAGTGTTTTTAAACCCAACTTCATTAATAATAACTCTATTTTATATCACCATTAAAAACTGGGTTTACAAAGTGCTTGGACAAATGAGGCAGAAAAGCACAACAGCAGAATGGAAACATAAAAGAGCACAGCAATAAAGAAATCTGTACAACAAACACTAATACATGACTAAGTATGAATGCAGAGGGTCAAGAGAAACAACATGATAGTGTCCAGTCAATGCATAAATGAAGGAAATGAATAAAACATGATACATTATTAACGACTAATCAACACAGGGTACAATTAAATATTCAGACATTAAAAAGAGACAAAAGTGTTCCTCTTTTCTCTTTCTAATCTGAAAAAAGAGAACACTGTTTTAATACATATCTCAGAAATATTATTTATTCATCACAGGTAAGGAATGTGACAAATCTTTAAAGTGTAGGTGGGTTTACAAAACACTTTCAAAGCTGTCAGTCAATAAAACCTACTTCCTGCCTCAAGGAGCTGCACTTCCACCTACAGGATTTTCAATACTCAAACTCTGCGGCACGACTTTATACGTTTTATATGTTACATAGAGTATGTATAGCTAGTTATATTTAATAGCATGCATCAGGAATAAACTGGAAAATATCTATGCAGGTCTGGTTTATAATATTTTATTTTTCATGTCAGTGCAAAATATTTATCTGCATATACATTTAGTATGGTAAATACATGGTGTGAAAAAAGGCTCAGACACTTGTTTTAAATGTATTTTCAGCTCTGGTATTTTAATAAGATGCTGCCCCTGACTCCCTTCTGGCTTTTTGGTAACGTTATCTGGATTACTCTTTTATACTCTACTGGCTCTCTGGTTTTGACTCTGTCTCGTACTCTGGTGCTTCCTCTGTCCTGCTCCCTAGTTGCTGTTTGCGACACAGCCCTGCTGATCGTCTCCCCGACAACAACGCTTTATACCACATCATTCAATATCATACTTTATTATAATAAATTATTCTTTAATCCACCTCTGTCTCACTTCTGCATTTGGGTTCCTCTGTGTTCTGAAAATCTGTATCAGAAATGAATGAATGAAATTGAATTTTTTTTTACCTGGGCTAATGTTTAGCATTGCCATTAAACTTATCATTTATCAGAAAAAAATAGTTCTCAATTTGTCACCAGTAGGATAGAGCCATCTTGAAACAAAGTATTTCATATCATTCCGTGGGTTCATTTCTATAACTCATAGCTTGAGACACCAGTAGAGTTACTGAAGTAAACATGCAATTATTGAAATAGATGTAGGTCATAATTCACATCATCTTTCATTATGACATGCTCATTATTACAGTCATACATTAAATATGATCATAGGTAATGTGACAGGTCTGTGCAGATCAGGTTCAGGCTGTTTAAAAGGACTGGATGTTGTTTGATGACTTCACATCCTGTTATTTGTCTATTTATGTGCAGTTATATAAATGCCCTGTATAGACTAAGAGTCACTGATGCAGTTTAAAAAAGGGGAAAAAAACAGAAGAGCAAATGAAGGTGAAAGAAAAAAGAGAAAGGATCCTTCATCTACAGGAGATGGTCTAAGACTAAACATAAGTGTCATGCTGATGTTGTACCTTCTTTTATTATTATTATGTATAGATGCATACAAACAACAATGTGTGTGTATTAATGTAGTGCTCTTTTTTATAGCCACTTTGCACACACTGAAAAAAGTAAAACATTGAATTAACTTAAAAATTCTTCTTCAATTTTGACTTTTGATCTCAAAATTTTAAATTTTTATCTCATGCTTTTGACTTTTTATCTCACAATTTTGACTTTTTATCGAAAAAAATTAACTTTTTATCTCATGATTTTGACTTTTTATCAAAAAATTTGTACTTTTTATCTCACAATTTTAACTTTTTATCTCACGATTTTATATTACCTATAACTTTTTGTAGTTGTGTATATATGTGCATGTAAAAAGACTCCAGCACTAGTGATGTTGTTAAATAGGGACAAAACTCAGAAGGAGATAAATATAAACTCATAAGCTATAAACACAAGAGACCAGTGAACAGTAAAGTCTGTTTATTTTTATAATGTTGTTCATGTAAATGTGTTATTTAAGCTCAAATTACAACTGTAACTAGCAGTATTGCTTTAAAATAGAACAGATGTGTGGTGTTTTACATTTGAAGTGTTTTTTATGTGTGATCTTAGTGTGTGTGTGTATGTGTTCCTTTTTTACTGAAACAGTCATATATAAAAATCATAAATGTCACATTAAGATAATATCTACACAATAAAACCTGTCTTAAATATAGTAATTATTTTTACCCACTGAAACACTAGAGGGCTTTTATTTTGTAATGGTGAAGAAAGTGACAAAAGCACATTATGAGACTTTTCCTGATGTCAATGTAAAGATATCTTAACAAGGTTAGTTGTAAATGTGAGCATTTCAAATTATTAAACAGAAGAAATCTAATGAGCCTCATTCAAATAATAGCTTGCTACCATCTGCAGCTGAGAGAAAACAGTTTTGTTGTTTTTATTTTATTTTTTTTACTAACAAGATATGTTAAGAAATAAGACTGTCCATATAATGTTTTTCTTTTTTACATCAATTTAAACAGTTTACTGAAAATGCCCTATATTATTATACGTATCATGGGCATGAAATGACCTGCATCAGTGATTTGGATCCAGTTGATCCAGGTCATGGTGCACCATAATGTACGATGCATATCTGATGAAGTGAAAACACAAGGATGATCATTTTCAAGAAATCTAAGCCGCTCTGCAACCAAAATCCACAGTGGCCACTGAGCACACAGAAAAGGCTTTCAGGCAGTAGTAGGGATGTTTTTCTCCTCTTAATGTCTCTACCCTGAACACACAGATATAAAAATACATCCCATTCAGTGGGCCATGTTGCCTAGCAGCCAGTTAGTGGGTAGGATGGTGTGACAGTGTGTGAGATAGAAAATGTAGGAGACACCGAGCTGCACTGTCAGGGAAAAAAAAAAAAGAGAAACGAGCAATGATTTTGGTTTTTCAACCCAAATCGAGGAGAAATTCACTCAACGGTTAAAAATATTGATGTGAAAATATGGTTTTCTCACCAGACTTTTCAATATTGTTGAATAAAGGAGGAGAAAAAAGGTAAAACTATCCTTTATCATCATCTGTTTAGAACAGCAGCCTTTCTAGAAAAACTAAAAATCAGCAAAAAGTATGAGCCAACAGCTTTTTCCTCATTAGTCAGTCATCCATAATTCAACATGCCTAACACATAATATGCAGCTCTTCATATAGCTCAGTGGGATAGTAGTTGGATCATATTCATGTATGTCTCTCCAGTTGTAGACAAACAATCTGTCACCAACCCATCACTCCATTTATGAAAATACAGTTTATATTACAATGATTATTGCCAAAAGAAAAATGATCAAATGTGTTGTGGAGCAGAAACGCATCAGCTGCACTTTGGCTGGGTTGCAAACGGGATCTTTGAGTGGTGTGGAGTGGAAGCACTGAACAGCAGAGAGGCTGCTTTCCATGTCAGACTGTCAGTTTCTCTGTATCGTCTGAGTCAAATACATGCAGATTGAAAAGTAGTGGTTTTGCACTGTGTGTCTTATGGCATTAATGACCTGTACACATGAATATGGATATGCTTCTAAACTGGTATTTTCCACCATATTAAAAAAAAAAAAAAGCCCACACAACATCCGTTTTCTTATCTCTGCACACAGTAGAAAGCAGAAATAACTTCAAACTATGGTGGCCGACGGGGGAAAATTCACCACATTGACAAAACGCTACAAACACAAGAAACATGCACGACCAAAAACACAAACACATTAAACAAATGCAACACAAGTGAAGCTGTAAGAGAAAAATGCTGTAATAACAGAAACCGAGCAGAAGCAAAAACATACAAACCCCCAAAACAAATGCCAAAGAAAAATGCTGCAAATACCAAAACATGCAAACTTTCAAAACAACTGCAAGAGAGAAACGTTGCAAATTCACTCCTCAACAAAATGGAAGTTCACCAAAATAAAGTGGGTTCACCAAAATAAAACAGAAGAAGAAGATGGTGGATGAAGATGAAGTTCATTCATTTAAGAGATTAGCGTGAAAAGGTACGTTTCCTTTCGTCTTTTTTAAACACTTGACCATAATCTGATACAATATAATAGAAGAGCATTAGATGTGCGACACGAAAATTAGCTCCATACCTCTGCTGCTCTACACCTTTTCATGCTAATCTCTTAAAATAATGAACTTCAACTTCATCTGAAAATATTAGATTTTTTTAAATTTCAAATAGAGGATAGTAATTCCATAATGTTCCAAAGTTATAACAAATGTTCAGTGTGTGCCCCACTTATGACATGGCACACATCACATTGGTAGTGGAGTTCCTTTCCAAAACAAACAAGCTTCTTTTCCTGTTTCCTGTTTCTTACAAATTCACATTTCACATTCACATTTGTCTGACTTAGGGCAGAAGGCCTTTTCTGTTGCACTAAATGACATGTGTGTTCCTGAAACCAGATCAATAAAAATGATTAAAGGTGTCATTCCGCTGAAAAACACTTTTTCACACTCCTTTTGGAATCTGATGGGTCACCCCGAGTTAGAAACACATGCTACGTTTGAAAGTGGTGTGTCACTTCCACTGGCTGTATTCAGCATTCATAGAAAAAAACAGAGAAATGAGCCACTCACAAAAAGCTTGTCCACTGCACGTCATGCGGACATTGGCGTCACACACACGTGGGGTTAAGCCCGCCCACAGAATGCAGGTTGACACTCCCCCCAGCCCGTCCCCTATTGCAGCGAATTTGAAGTAGCATTAGCATTAGCATCTTCATGAGAAGATTTTTTACTGTAGTAGCTGCTGCATAAAATTGATAAAAACAAATAGTGGAGCAAACTCATTCATGTGCTCTCTGTGGAAATAAAGCATCAGGTTTTTTTCTGCAAGTTTTACAATCTATTTAAATAACACTTTTGAGCCCCTTATTTATATCATATGTTTTCTCAGTGTTTTTATGCTATATTTTATCATGAAGAATGCCGTTATGTACTGTATGTGTGTATTTGTTTTATACTCTTGTTTTGCACTCACGATGGCACAATGAAATTTCGTTGCATCGATGCAATGACAAATAAAGCCTTTTCTATTCTAAGTTCTCAAAATAAACTACGGCACCAAACCTAGCTGGATACTACTCCGGGATGGTCAACACACACAGAGCGAGAGGGGAGGGGGGAGTGTTCCTTCATGCATTAATTCTCTGAGCCAATCAGAGATGCCTCATCGCCGTGTCATTGACATCTATGAGGAAGTAGCGGTAAACTGTGTTGTTTGACCTCAAGTCATTTTTCGACCCTCCAAAAACAGCTTGAAACTAGAAAAGCACCCCCCACCCCCAGATCACCACCAAAATCTAATTATTTCCACATCTCCCCATTACCAACCTACCCTGTAAATTTGATCAAAATCCGTGCATTTTAAGTTATATTGCTAACTAACAGACAGACAGACAAACAAACAAAAACAGGCAGAGGTAGCAGATAGAACCAACACACAATGCATTCAATAACAATGGAGAACACAGCAATATTAATGAAATAATCATGGAATGACACCTTTAAACTTTTTTGAGTAAAAAAAAAAAGCAAACAATTTTTAAACAAATTATTATGTGATAAAATTATGTCACGTTTTTTTGGGACGCCCTGTACTTTTGACACTTTTTGTACTTGTGTCAGTACCAGGAGGCCAATCTTCAGTTTTTCTATCCCATATGTATAAATATGATTATTTTTCTTTCACTAAATATTTTAAAACTGGATTACATTTCCTACTGTCATTCACATTAGACTAAAGTTAGTGCCCCTACAGCTTGTTTGTGGCTTATTTTGACATAGAGACAGATTGGCATAACACTGGCATATGACTGAGCCTGTGGGAAAAAAAAAGTCTTCAAACTGTTTTCTGCCTGTTTCAGTTTTGTTCATTAAAAGAAGATGATGACAGTGATTTGAGTTTAGGCGTATCCAAGGGAAAGTTGTAATAATACACTTGTTACAAGATGCAGATACTGATGTGTATGTATGTGAATATAGGTATACAAAAACTTTAAGAACACAAAACAAACATCTGGGGTTTTTTTTTTTTCCATTTTGTTCTACGCAGTACAATAGTGTTCTCAGCATGATGAAACAAACACTGTAAATTGTCACCAGACTGAGCTTGTGTGAATATGTATTTAGATCCTCTTGGTTCTGTGCCTTTAAAATGCAGCCATTTGCAATTATATAATTGCACAGGGTGATATTGTGATTATGACTGTGATTCAATTAATTGCGCAGCCATAATCCAAATAATTGTGACAGACCTAGATACACAGTCTGGTCCAAACTAAAGCTGCTGTCTGGATTTAACTGAGCAAAGCTAAGATCCTTCCTTTGGATAATTACTGCAGAGATTAATATGTTTCATTCTGTTAAATGAGAAGGTTTTCATTTCTTAACACCTATCAGTTTGTACAGAGCATAAAGTCACCTGGTGTCCCCTTTCCGCCCTCCCCCCCCTGGGGGGAGTGGTGGCTCTCCTGACAGTGTCTGTGTGGGAGCCATGGATGACAGGATCTGCAGTGTCTCACCTGTGCTGACCTGTGACCCCGGACCCCTGCCGTTGCCTGTCTGGTGTCAGGACCAGCCCCCCTTACTTCATTTATAAATGGACGTTCATCTATAGCCTGTCCGTCCATGGGAGTGGATCTGTCCTTCAATGTGGTTTTCCTCAAGATTTCTTCTTTTTCCCACTGGGTTTGGAAGTTTTTTCTTGCCGAGAAGGAGGGTCCAAGGACAGGGGATGCTTGGGACTTTTCATATATCTCTGTAGTTGATTGTGTTTTTGTAAAGCCCTGTGAGACGACTTTGTTGTGATTTGGGGCTTTATAAATAAAATTGAATTGAATTAAAGATCAGACTGTTTCAGTGGAAAAAGGTCATGTGGTCTGCCGAGTCCAGATTGACCCAATTCCAGAATGATGGCAATGATTACCCATCATACATAGTGTCTATAGTACAAGTCGGTTGTGGTAGCTCTATGATGGTAAATGCTAGATTGGATCAGCCGGATGGACGGGGGTGAAATATGCCCAAAATATGGCACTCGGATGCAGCGCAGTCAAAGAAAAATTGCATTTCATTGGACATATTTTTTCAGGGAAGTAGAAATCAAGTGAGGTAATCTGTTGTTTTATTCAGTTTTCTGATTTCTAATTTGCTACTTGAAAGCAAAGAGCAGGCAAGCACCACAAGGATGAAATATAGAACAGCTCACAAAAATGAAAAAGCAAAAAAGTCAAGAATGTCATTGATGGGTGATTTTTTTAATATGTAGTTTTAGTATGTTTTATTGTATAATTAGCTTTATTTTATTGCCTTGTTCTCCTTTCTCTGTTTTGTGTTTTATGCCTTGTAGTGTGCAGCGCTTTGTGTCAGCTGTGTCTGTTTTAAAGCGCTTTTATAACTAAAGATGGTATGGTATGGTATGGTATGGTATGGTATGGTATGGTATGGTATGGTATGGTATGGTATGGTATGCTATGGTATGGTATGGTATGGTATGGTATGGTATGGTATGGTATGGTATGGTATGGTATGGTATGGTATGGTATGGTATGCTATGGTATGGTATGGTATGGTATGGTATGCTATGGTATGGTATGCTATGGTATGGTATGCTATGGTATGGTATGCTATGGTATGGTATGGTATGGTATGGTATGGTATGGTATGGTATGGTATGGTATGGTATGGTATGGTATGCTATGCTATGGTATGCTATGGTATGGTATGCTATGGTATGCTATGGTATGCTATGGTATGGTATGGTATGCTATTGTATGCTATGGTATGCTATGGTATGGTATGGTATGGTATGGTATGGTATGGTATGGTATGGTATGGTATGGTATGGTATGGTATGGTATGGTATGGTATGCTATGGTATGGTATGGTATGCTATGGTATGGTATGCTATGGTATGGTATGCTATGGTATGGTATGCTATGGTATGGTATGGTATGGTATGGTATGGTATGGTATGGTATGGTATGGTATGGTATGGTATGGTATGGTATGCTATGCTATGGTATGGTATGGTATGGTATGGTATGCTATGGTATCAGTGGATGTTTCATTCCTTGATGCAGCAGATATATTCCAGGATGAATCCTGGAATATGAATCAGGAATCATCAGGCTCAAATGTGTTGAATAGTTTCCTTGGAAGTGTGAGACATGGTTTTCACACATAGATTAGCTCCACAGAGTTCAGACCTGAACCACATTGAGAATCTTGGGGACTTCACACTGTTTTCTGACTCTTCCTCATCCATACAAGATCTTGGCAAAAAAAAAAAAAAAAATATGAATGCAACTCTGGATAGAAATAAACGCTGTGACATTTATTTTGCCATTGCACAATCACTGTGTGGAATAAACAATGTCACAGTGAGAACATTATGCTATCAAAACTAAAGGTGGTATAATGAAATGTGGGTGTGTGTGTGTGTGTGTGTGTGTGTGTGTGTGTGTGTGTGTGTGTGTGCGCGCGCACATTTTTTTTTTATTCTGACAGACAAAATATGTTCTCTTTTTCATCTCTGAAATAATGTGGGTGGTGTCGTGGTTAGCACTCATGCCTCACAGACACAAGGACCCTGGTTCTCTTCCCACACCAGACCTTTCTGTGTGGAGTTTGCATGTTCTCCTCGTGTCTGCGTGGGTTTTCTCTGGGTACTCTGGTTTCCTCCCACCATCCAAACACATGCACTGATAGATTACTTGGTTAATCTAAATTGTCCATAGGTGTGAATGTGAGAGTGATTGTTTGTCTATATATGTTCAGCCCTGAGATGAACTGGAGAATCATACAGGGTGTACCCCGCCTTCACCCATTGCAGCTGGATTAGGCCCCCAGTGACCCCAGTGAGGATAACGTGGATTCAGATGATGAGACGAGAGATCTAAATGGGACACACCTGGGTAAATAAAGGTTAAACCAGTATTCAGAGAACACCTAATTTCCCCCTTATTTTGTGTCAATCTCAGGTTTCTATGACAACCCGTTCTTTAATTAGAGCCAATAATGTGATTTTGACCTTTCTGCTAAATGCAATCTTAACCTTTGACCTTTTGCAATATTGATAATTTTGTTATATGTACATATGGGGTGTGTAATATTATGATAATATGATCCAGTATTGATTAAGTTACAGTGTGATATGTCTATGCTTGACACACACAAACAGTGTTACAGAAGTTAATTTTGCAGCATGTCACCTTTGACCTCCAGAGATCTCAAAAACTATTGGGTGTAGGTGATAACACCAATTATGACAACTGTAGAAATCTGCATTATGCATCGTTTGGTACCAATCTGAAAGTTCTGTGACCCTCTGTTCTTAAGTTAGAACCGATAACGTGATTTTGACCTTTTAGTTAATTGTGGCCTTGACCTTTGACCTTTACTCAAATGGATCATTGCATCTGATGCGCATTACCTATATGTATATGCCCATGTGATTATATGGTGATATCTCAAGTATTCATTGAGTTATAGCATGATATGTCTCTGCGGGGACACACACACAGTGATTACAATAATCTCCGATGTTAGGTGAGAATAATAAATTAAAAAAATAAATGTGAGATAAAGCTACTTTGTTTGGTGAAAGTCAACTGAGCATCCACTGGTTCTGAACCAGTACCATGGACTAGGAGCCTTTCATGCTTCTGAGTGAACACTGAAGTAAACTAATAAAACGGTGGCTGTTCTGTGAACTCTGTATACCATGACAAGGTTCAATATTCACCTGATTCAATGCCAAATTCCACATCTGATGATGCAATCCGGAGCCAAGCAGCAGCAAGCAGCAGAGCTCGATACAGCTCTGAGACTTCTGCTCGGCGTCTGTTTGCATCTATGAACCTATACGAACGGAAGCTGAACTCCGACTCATGAAGAATTATGACTTCTGCAGCTACATCATCAGGTAAAAGGTTTTCATGTTGGAAACAAAAGCTTCCAATGAGTAATGTGGAAGAAACAAATCAAAATCAAATAAAAGAACAGAGCTCAACCACTGCCTTAGAAACACAAAAAGCTCTAACAAAGATAACACCGCTCCCTCTATTTGCACACTGTGACTACTACTAAACCTAATAATTTTAAATGGTTAAGGAGAATATTCTACAACACGGCTGCTTCACAGTCAGTGGGTGTATGAAGTGAATGAAGCCTCGCTGTTGGCTTTAGGCCTGCAGGGAGCAACAATTAATGTGAAAGAGTCAGCAGAGCACTCTGATTTGTGAGGGACAGGCTAAACTGCCAGCATTAATTCCTTAATACACATGATTAAATGAATATTATATCTGAATTGTGTTAGCCTGTCATGACTGTCCAGCCTCTTGGATAGCTGTTGTTATACATTTGGCTAAAAACTAGCCTAATCTTTTGTTCTTTTCATTTTACCATTTTGAATCCTTCAGTAAGTGCTTTTTTATCTTCAAATAAACAAGCGAAGACAATTGTTTGGGGCCAATTAAGGGAAAAAGTGTCCCTGAAGGCCACTCATGTTGGCACATAACCCTCCTTTAACCTCCAAACAAGGTACTTCAGTAGCCTTTAAATGGACACCTATTAATATATTTAAAGCTGGATACCTATATTTAAGACTGAGTATGCAAGGTAAGAACTGGTTATCAGTTGTATTTAGTGCTAGAAGAATATTCTTTACAAACATCAGATGATCATAAAAACTGAAAAATACATTTGATGCACTTGGTACTTCAATGTGACGATGGAACAGCACAAAAAAGAAAAAAAAAGACAACTATAACATGTGAGAACAGCAGTCAGGTGAAGAATGGACACCAGACTTATCACAAAATTAAACTTGTGCATTCTCAAAGCTAATCACACTGCTGGCTAGTTTGTTTGTTTTGTTAAAGAAATAGCTGTAGCCATATGCTGTGGCCTAAAGCATAAAAAAACGGTTGAATCGACAATATAGAAAGAATAGAGAAAAAAAAAGGATGATCAGTAAATCAATGACACCTTATCCATTCTCATCTGATTATTTATACCCACTTATCATGACAGCCGTCAACCATAATTTTTTTTAAATATCAATGAACAACTTATTCATATCAAACTGGTCATGAACTGAAATCAGCCTGATGAAATCATCCAGCTTTGGTCCACGTCCCTTTGACTAAAATGGATCATATCCTTTCAACTGTAAAATCAATAGGCATTGAATCCATTCATTTATGTGAACTCAGACATTGTCAGGATGGTGCTCTAAGATTAATTTATGCATCATGATTAAGGGTTGAGAAGTAAAGGAAGTAAAAACTAATAAAGAGAAGAAGACAAGACAGCAGCCAGCCACCAGAGGACAATCTAAACACCATTAAGACCATTTTATACAATCACTGAGTGTAGCTGTTAGATCAGAAACTTTGGTCACTGTGGGAAGTGGATGTACTTTTGAAAAATAATCAGTGAGCTTCATTTTATTTTGTGCTAACATAAACTGGTAGGTTAGTTTATCTCATTAAATATGGCTGTTCTGATGAGTCACAGCTTGTGGTAACATCCTTTACAGCACTTAATTTCCAATCAGTGAAGAAGCTTTGTTTTCTGTTTACAAAATAACAGACATAATGACTATGAAAAAGCAAGTCATGAACAAAAGCTACAAGTTCTGAAATTAGAGGAAAATGTATGAAAATATACACTTTCATTGTGCTGCATTTGGAGTGGAGAATGAAAACCATGGCTCAGTGAATGTACTGGAATAAAGATGAACACTTCTATCAGGCGGTGGAAGTGTCATTTTGCTTCCTTCCTCTATTCTCTGCATTATCCCTTTGAAGGTCCCTGAGCTGCAAATACACCCCATCCCAAAAATTGCAGGTTTTGACAAAAGCCCCTTCCAGAAATATTCACCTTTCTTATGGAATGAAGTCTGTGTAAACAAAATGGTGGGATCATTTGACCCCACCTCTGTCACAACCCTGGAAGTAATAATGATAAAGGCGAGCTCATGATTCCAGAATACTACACTGCAAAAATCCACATCTCACTAAGTGTATTTTTCTTATTTCTAGTCAAAATATCATCATACTTAAAATAAGACATAATTACCTAAAGAGTAACCTTTCAGTGAGATATTAGTACGTATTGCTCGACAATACATTGGGAAAATCTTATTTGAAGAAATCTTACCAAGATAATTTTCACTTGTTCCATTGGCAGATGTTATGCTTAATTCAATCTTTTTTCTTTTTCCTTTTTGCTTAATTCAAGCAAAAAATCTGTTAATTGAACAAGTCAAAATTCTCTTGATAAGATTTTTTTTAAATAACAGTTTTCTAAATCTATTGTCTGAAATAACATACTCTTTATGTGATTTAAACATTTTTTTTTTCAGTGTATGTAAAAGGAACACCTCTCCTTCCACAACCAAGGTGTGACATTTTGATGATGTATTGTTTGTGGGATTTAAAAATGGGTGCCGGGTGTGTACAGTAAACAAGACAGACCAAGTCTGAAGAGGTTAGCAACACTGCTATGCATGGGGTATTTCTGACGCACAACTTATATGTCAAACTATAAACCAGGGGTCTTCAAACCTGGTCCTCAGGACCCACTATCTTGCAGCTATCACTCTGCTCCAACACACCTGATTAAAAGCAGTGGGCTTCAGCAACGCTTGATGACGAGATAATCATTTGAATCCGGTGTGATGAAGCAGGGTTACATCTAAAACATGCAGGACAGTGGATCTCGAGAACCAGGGTTGAAAACCTCTGCTATTGACCCTTTCACTGTTTGTGAACAATGTGACGTCAATGTGACAGGGCTTAACTGGAGACAAAACATCTCAAATGCACTAGTATGTTAATGTGGATTAGCATGTATTAATGAAGTGTGTTTGCTGAAAAAAATTAACATTTTATTGCGTCCATTCACTTTCCAAAACTGTAAATTTAATTTTAAAAAGTTGACTGCAGCTGATGGAACAGCATTTCCCAACCCTTACTGTACCTGATCACTCACTGGATGGACAAGAATTTAACAGAACTGCTGTGGAGGCTAACGTAGCATACAACTTCTGCCTGTACAATGTTGAGTTAGCTAGTTGTTAGCATTAGTGTTTAAACATAACAACAATCCCCAAATTAAAGATTAATTTAACATCCATTCATTCATAATTCATCCTTGTCCATACCCAAGCTTAAACTGACTGATTATAGATCAAGCTTACCTGATATGACGTGTGCATTGCACACCCCTGAGTTGTTGATGATCATTTTGGTCCAATCTTTTCATCTAAATGCTTTCAACCAAAGTGTCCATGATTGTTTTGATTTGCAGCGGCTGGTATTCAATAAAACGCCAAGTCTGACTTGTTGGTTTTACAGTTTTAGCCTAACAGTGACCAGTATTTGTCTCCAGCTTCCCACTGTTTTGACTCCAGCTAATATCATGATGACATCACAGTGACATAGGTCATGAAGGGGTCATTTGCTGTGCTGTGTCACCACCCTTTTAATCTGGGAGCACAGGTCTGATGTGTAAAAGTCCAGCCTGTGGAAATCAATCAATGGTGCTGAAAAGGTGGGATCACTATCTCACGTTTTTTCCCCAGATCTCTGTATTAAAGTGTCTATTGACATCTTCTTTTTAGGGATAGGGATTGTTACACTATCATGCAGTGTTGCCTCATGCACACATATTCCACCAAAACAGCCTTTCTCCTTACATTACTTTGCAAATGCACAATTGTAGCATTCTGCATTGTCTGTGATTAGCCAAAGTCAAGGTAGGTCAAATAGGCAGATTTTTTTAGAGCCTGAAAACACCACCTACTGTATAAACATGGGTAGAGCTCCTG
Organism: Siphamia tubifer; assembly: GCA_020466265.1. Taxonomy (NCBI): domain Eukaryota; kingdom Metazoa; phylum Chordata; class Actinopteri; order Kurtiformes; family Apogonidae; genus Siphamia; species Siphamia tubifer. The sequence goes on from CM035799.1 coordinate 12,843,288, forward strand.
TTTTCTCTCAGATCAGTTTAATTACGATAAGCTGAAAGGTAATCATGGAGTTTTTAGTATATGATGCCAAAAGCTGTCAACCACTGCAGCTTTAATTTAGGTTTTCATAGCACCTCAGTGATTTCCCCAATATAGGTCAGTTTTCACACTGTGCTGACAAAAATCCCATTTTCACCATTTCATTTTTTATGGGGGCTCTATGGGCTTTTTTTTTTTTTTTTTTGCTTGGTCTCCCCCAGAGTCTAGGATCACCACTGGATGGAGACTGCAGTGTCACTGAGTGCAAAAAACAACAGAGACGAGCTGAATACAGATTCTTAGTTTCTCTGCATGCTCTGTGGCTAAATAAGAGCCTGTCTGGTTAGTTATGTGGAATCTCTTTATTTATTCACAGAACTCAAATGATAACTGCATATGTTTGCATCATTAGCTTTCACTTTGTGTGCACTGCAGACCACAAAGAGTTCAGAACTAAAGAGCTGCCAAATGCCTGGCTGTCCATCATCTGTCAGACCATATCAGCAGCAAACCCCAAACCAGACACACCAGCAGTACACACAGTCTGACTGATCCACTGGCTCTCCTCGGCATCCATTTTTTAATTCTATGAGTCTATGAATTTGTCTATCACTTAGTAACCAAACCACTGACCAATCATCTTGTCAACCAGTCAGCTCCATTAGTAACACACATATATTTGCACCTCAGCTAAAGTATTGACACCCTCTATTGTGTTTATTTTCAATTTCATCTTTTATGTTATCAGTAAATCCCAATTAAGATTAAAAACAACAGAAATATGACCAAAGCTGTAGCCAATGATTAAACTATTTGAAAACGACAGACTCTTGAATGTCAATATAGGATTTGGTTTCTTTGCTTTTCTATTTTTTTTTGTTTTTTTTTTTGTTTGTTTGTTTGTGGATTGAACAAGACATTTACAGGAGATCATTCTGGGCTTTGGGGTAAACAGTGATTGGCATTTTCATCATTTTCTAAAGACCAAACCAAAGCTGGAGGAAATTATGAAATGAAATGACTTGCTTTTCAGATTGTATTTCAATTATTGTCAGCCAAAGACAAAACTTGATTTATAAATACCATTGTTTTACTAAAATCATATGTCATTTGCAGCTGGAGAAACACATTCACAATGAACACATGCAAACAGGTTGCATGTTGATGTTCTTGTCTGCAGAGGAATAAGCTCAGTTTTGCAGTTTTGGCATTTTAGACAGCAAAATCTTCATTAATGTGATATACTATCCAACCCTCGACCATACCACTAATGACTTCATTGAACAAATAATAGTTAAAGACATCCCTGTATGTAAACCTAAAATATTATAATGTAGCAAAATTAGATGGGGCACAATGACCCAGAAAACATGTTTGTGGTTTCAATGGCCCCACCAATAAATAAACATGGGCATTTTCCACTGTTTTCTATACACCAGTTAAGGAAAAGAAAACATACAATACAAACATGCAACATGGTCCGTCGGTGACATAGTAAACACTTAATGGGCTCTGAAGGAAAACAGCCACATCCCTTTCAACCAATAAATTAATTAATTGGCTTTTACTGTAGTTTGCTTTTGCACATTATTCTATGCATAGGTCGATATTAGGATGATAGATAGATAGATAGATAGATAGATAGATAGATAGATAGATAGATAGATAGATAGATAGATAGATAGATAGATAGATAGATAGATAGATAGATAGATAGATAGATAGATAGATAGATAGATAGATAGATAGATAGATAGATAGATAGATAGATAGATAGATAGATAGATAGATAGATAGATAGATAGATAGATAGATAGATAGATAGATAGATAGATAGATATTCATTTATTCATCCATTCACCTCTACAAAGTAAAAGCACGGCAGCAGAGTGACGCTGTCCTTGGTCTCCTTCCCGCCTTTCAGCCGCTCCTTGGCACGAGACATCACGAGCGGCCGTTGGTCTCTCCCGTTGCCGGGAGACAGGGAGCTGTACTTGATTCCCGTCGTAATTTTGGCTAAATTCCAAGTGAGTCCGGTTCCCCCCTGGCCCTTAACGGCGGACGAATGTGAGCATCGCCCGGTGTGAGGTGAGCTTCAAGTGTCGACGACGACTACAGTGAAATTTGGCCCCAAAAATGCAGATTCAGGGTTTGAGAAAACTGTGCCGGTGCAGACCTGGCCCCGTCTCCCCCAGACCCGAGTCCCCTGTGCACTGACATGAAACTCATCGAGAAGGGATATGCATCTGATTCCAGTGGTGTTCGGAGGAGGGGGGGTTACTCCTGTCACCCCCGGGTACCTACTGATGCTCACTCTCCTCCGGCTCCGCTCTGCTGCAGCAGGTGATGCGTTCAAGTCCGTCAATTCACCGCAGACACTTCCACTGTAGGATTTTCACAATAAAACTCTCAATTCACATCCCACCCACTAATCCTCCGTTTTCATCGCAATTCATTGATTATATTTCAATATATTTGACACAGGTATCAACCGCTTTTCACTGCATCCACGCATCATTTGACAGCTGTGTACACTGCTACAGGAGTAAAGCTAAATAAACACTTCCGGTTTGTTTATGATTAATCTCCGTAACTTGACGCAAATCAGCAGGTGTTAAGCAGTGGAGGAGAAAATCAAGAAGTGATCCACTTCATGAGGTCTCACTCTGCACCGAAATATAGAGAAATTGCTCATTGTATGCACAACAATGTTGTAGAAAGAGATATCTGAATGTGTTGCAGTGTCTTACTGAAACATCCAATTATGATACGCTACATGAGCAGAAGGGAACACGTGGGTTTGAAGAACGGAGCAATACATAAGAGCTCAATGACTTGACCCATAAAGACCCAGTCTTATTTTTGTGGCAGTTCCCAGATAATTTTTTGCTTCTATTTAACCTTTCTTAAGTGATTTATTACCATTTATTAAGATATGATCCTATATAGTTTGCATTTTTTTCTCTGTGAATCATGTGTTTTCCAATGTTTAATTCATATATTCTTCAGTTAATTCACAGGTTATTATATCAAAACAGAAAAAAGAAAAAAATGTGAGTTTTGTGGCAAATGTATACTTTGCTGAATATAAAACAAATGTATCCATCACTCTCATTGATCCAACTCCATGGGTTTTACTTGTGAATCAATGTTCAAGAAGATGCCAGTGTTTCCATGGTAACTACAAAGCCTCTGAATGTCCAAAATGGGTAAAATCTGCATGCAAAGATGACAAATTGTATGTTACAACAAATATTTGCATGTATTGAGAGGATTAATGATTGAACAGGTATTAAATACTTTAGTTCAGTAGATGCTTTTGATTGGCAGTGGAGGTTTGGAACTTTATGAGTTAAAAGGAATATCACAAATGCATAGGGTGTCCACAAACCCTTTTCCAATCCTGTAGTTAAGGAGCATCCATCTTGCATGTTAGTCCTTCTTGTGATGACATCCAGTAATCCAGGTAAAGGCACACCCACAACATACAGCCAAGCAGGATTTGTTGTCACAGTAGGTTAATACATAGCCTAAGTCATAATATGTACTTAGCATATTTATTCTGGATGCTAAAATTGTCACCTATGCTGCTAAGTGATTAACATATTTATATGTGAAACTATAGTAGATTGCACATATAACCACAGTTTTGTACTTACTCATGCTGTACTTTTTAAATCCTTAGCTCCTTTTATGTAGATTTGGATACTGTTATTAACAGTTTCTGTACTAGGCATTATTATACAAAGATGTTAATACAATCTCATTGCACTGTATTTTACCATAACAACAAACTAAATTCTATTCTAGAACTATTTTGTAAAACTTAAAAACTTTAGTAAAAATGTTACAACTCTGCAATAATATAAAAAAAACATGTCATGATGTTAGAAAAAAGATAATGTTGAATTTCTACTGAAAAATGTTTACCCGCCTTGGTGTGGTCATCTGTCATTATGCATATGTGCTTTATACAAACAGAATAGATTAGACATTATCTATTTGTAAAGTTTAGATTAAGGTTTAAATAATCACATTCATGATCTCTCAGACAAACAGTACTTATTTAGTCATTTAATTAACTCCATTAACATGTAATTGATTACCCATGACTGAACATACAGTATTATAGCATTTGATATGGCTACTGTTTGATTACCTTTATTCTAAATGTTTTAAACTGCTGTTAAAAATAAAATGGATAAATCATAAAAAACATGATTTTAAAGACGGTAGTGTCAATGTTCTCATCACCAGTTGTGATCAAAATGTTATTCAAAGTTCATCAGTTGAATTTGCAAGTGGCCTGATGTTAAAGCACAACCACTTTTTTAACGGCTGAGAATCAGTCCTACGTGATCATATTTCATGCTTTTCAATGTACTTAGGTGTACTTCAAAAACACATGAAATACAGTAAAAACTCAAAAATAAAACAACTTAACAAAAGATTTGGTTTTAACTATATAATTTACATCTCCTAAACATGGTTGAATTGTGCAGTAGCTAAAACCAACATACAATTTACTGTCTTACTCCCTGATGAAGGCCATTTATGCCAAAACGCGTTGGGGTTTTTATATGTTTTTATATGATTTTATAGGTTTTTTTTAACCAAGCCAGTTTAATAAAGGCTTTTTATTCTTCACTTTTAAGAGAGTGCCTTGGAATTTTTCTTTGTTTTATACAATTTACTGTATTTGTATTTATTAAAATAATTCACAATTATAACTCCGGTCGAGCTCCTGGTATTAAGGATTGGTCACCAGAAAAAAGTCGATGTAGCCGTTTTGGTAGATTCATAGACATAGTAGTATTGGACATAGTATACTATGTCTATGGGTAGATTCAATTGTCAATCACTTGTAGCAGAGACATCACAAAAATAAAAATTTGCAACTAACTTCGTAAATGTAGTTACAGCGCAAATAACTGTAGGAGTCAGGGACACAGGTGACAAACCATCAGGCGATACAAAAGGTGCTGTGGTTATTATTCCACTCATTGCTGGTTAAAGTGGTTTGTGTATGTTGTGTTGTTGTATGACATAGTCAGTCTCATGACCAACATGGGAAGATTCAACAAAACGGTGTGAGTTATTTTTTTCTTTTTCTATACAAAAACAAACTCCAGGAGCCCTTGTATGCACTGCTGTCAGATGTAGCTACTAGCTAGCACGGCTAATAAACAAACATGCTCACGAGACACTTCCTATTAAACTGGGATAATTTAACACTGATGGGAAACTGATGAGGTAGCTGCTGTCAACATACTGTAAATCAAGGATGTCTTCTTCAGCTGAGGAGGACACACATGTAACATGTAATTATGCAGTTTAGTTTTGTGTTTGGAATATGATTTTTTTTGCTAATCTCATTTTCTGTTTCAAATATAAACAATCTTTGCACATACAAACGTCTCACACTGTGACAATATTTTTGCACTTTAGAGTCTTATTTTTTACATTGCAGACTGCATTATATCTTTTGTACATTGCACTTGCTACACATTTATGCTAAGTTAAGTTAAATTCTTTATAATAGTTTAGTTGTTATTCATTGTTTGAATTAAGCACTTCATTACTCTTTTTAACCACTGCGTTTTGCTGTGTATTTGACATTACTCAACTTCTTTGATCTTGAATATTTATGTTGATGCTAATACTTAAGTACTCTAATTTATAGCAGGTGATGGTATTTTGGTCAAAGTAAAGTCCATACTCCTTTTATCGTCCTTTACCGTCAGTGTTTTTGTTCTGTATATACATTACAGAGTCACCATTCACCTCAATAAACCACCTTTGAAGAGAAAACCAAACCAGATCGATGCACGTGACGTCACACCTGCTCCAAAAACCTATTTTCTGCACGAGTGGCGCGCGTGAAGTGTGTGGGAAAAGCAGAGAGGCGCGCGCGCGTGATCAAATGTGGGACACGCGGCCTCCAGGAATGACCGTAGTGGGTTATGGCTTCCGGAGAAGCAGTGCGTAAAGGACGAAGCATCAGACATCGATTCTGTCCTCAACCACAGGTGATATGTGGTCAATATACAGCAAATTAAATATATATTAATTATTTAAGTTAGGCAAAGGATGTTTTCATTCTGTAGAAATCCTAAAATGTACGGATTTATTATTATTTACCTTTTTTAAATTAGGATGTATTACTACTACTACCACAACTACTAGGTCCACCACTACTAGTATTATTTGTTATAATTATTATTTCAATATTTGCTTTCTAAAGTTTAGATTTAATTTATTCTATTACTTCTACTTTTTACTGTTACTACTTATTTTGTTACTACTATTACAACTGTTTTTACTGTTATTAGGTTATTTTACAGAAACATCCATATTTAGATGGTATTCAAACTGTATCACTTTCTAACATTTAGATTATTATTATTATTATTATTATTATTATTATTATTATTATTATTATTATTATTATTATTATTATTATTATTATTATTATTATTATTATTATTATTATACCAGATTGAATCCAGATGAATCCTGTTCCATATAGATGGAATACAACAGTGTAAAAAATAAAAAATCATACATCATATTGGTGTGCATTTTTCTTTGATCCCATGTAAACAAATCCATGGGCCATTTTGGATCCTACCCCACAGTTTGAAAAAGCAATAAATGAGTTAAATATTTATTGGATGAATAATAATGGTTGAAACAAGTAAATTCTCTGTCTCCTATTATGCCATTATGTTCCATGAAAAAGGGAATTTAGGTTCTTGTTCATGTCTCTAATAAGTGACATAACACATTACAGTCTTCAGGTCTCACTTGTGATGAAATAATGGCTTATATTTAGTAAAGAACAATACAGACTGTAAATCTGCAGAATGTGTAATTGTGACAAATGTCAGCTGAGGGTGGGAGGAACTGATTACATTTAATTATTCATCAGATATGAACAAATCCCTTCAGGGAACAAAGAAACAGGCTTTACACCAGCTGGAAGTTAAACAACATGTTGTTAGTATTTTGTTCAGATAATATAATTGATTGCATTTCTTTTTGATTTTTACTCATCAATTCAGTCCCAAAGGTTTTTACACTGAAATGCAAAACTAAAACTCTACTGAGTTTATTAGCAATTAATAACAATATAATAATAATTTATTCCTTTTTTATTTTGCAGTGTATAGTTTTGTTATAGAGGTTAGAGTGAACTATACAATTATCCTGTAATTTACTAGTAAAATATTAAATACCTTTTAAAATGCTAACGAAATACACCGAAGTTGACAAAGTATATTTATTCTTGACTGTTATATTTGAATTCATTAATCACAAACTTTGTGTAAGATTGAGCTGCATTTATATACACAACTTCACTAACAATATTTTCAGACATTTTTACAGAAATATAAAGTTTTTTTCTCCAAACAGAAACATCTATTGTTGTTCAGTATGAATTATAAATAATATTTTAAAAAATGAAATAAAAATGTGAGTAACATTTTAATATTCAAAGCATCACTGAGTTTTATGCAAATCAGAGGGAATTGAAATCATTTACTTAATATTTAGTAAAATGAGTAAATTTTCAGTTTACTCAGTTTTATATACACTGTTGCCCATAAAGTTAGAATAAAATTCCTCTTTTCATGAAATGATTGTGACAAAGTGACATAAGTAGGATTCTCACTGGACCTGGTCAAAGGCGATTACTGATGCGTATAAATAGGAACAAAATGAGGAATATGTCTAAAAACACAACTATTCCAAGTTTATCGATTATGGTGTGACATTTTTTTCCCTATTGAGATTAAAATATAACTGATAAATATTTTCGTATGTTTAGTTCAACTTAATATTTGTCAGAACTAGCTCTATTTCACACAATAAATGGTGTTAATGACTAAGTATTCATTCAACCTGATCTCATTTTTTATGATTACAGATATGGAATTGTTATACACTTTATCATAGGCAAGGCAAATTTATTTGTATAGCACATTTCATGTACAGGACAATTCAAGGTGCTTTACACAAAAACAGAAACAGAACAATAATAAGAATGCATAAATGTCATATCTATGTTAATTGTGATTTCTTTTCTGCCTTTTTCAGTAAATATGTCTATGACAACGTACACTTCTAATTTTCTGTCCAGCTGGATAATGTGCCTGGAGTTTATATCGATAAGTGACACTGCACTTAACTAAAATACATTTATGTATTCTTATTATTTTTGCCTTTTTTGGTCAATAGTTGACTGGTGAACACAAATAATGAAATAATTGAAAAAGTCTGTTGTTTTATGCCATAATCACGCTCTTGTATCTTCACCCTGTTATACAGTGATGCTGAGGGTTTTGTTTGTTGTTTATTCTGTGTGAGTGGACCCTCACTACTTCACCCTAAGACCTCTGCTGTAGTCCCAGAGCCCTCGTTTGACCCTCTCGGTTGAACCGCTGAGGTTCTGTGGGATGTGAAGAAGAAGAAGAAGAGCGACACTGACCTGTGGTCCAAACCTCATGGTGTCCTCATGGCAGATCCTGCTGGACTGGTTCTGATCCTGATGGTTCTGACTCTTCACTTCTCTGCTCTTCTGTTGTCGCTTATAGATTCTGGGCCAGGAAAAGCAAACCATGCCAGTCCAATGGGGGATAATACTCCCTCTCTCTCTCTCTCTCTCTCTCTCTCTCTCTGTTCAGTTTAATAGGCGTCATCCTCCTGAAATAATGACATGAGACTCTTTCCCCACCCAGCCAGCATGTCCATGTGAGCCCCAGAAGGGTTACATTACATTTGGTCTGCATATAAGGGTCCCATGTGTGTTTGTCTGAGTTTCCATAGTGACCCCACATGTGTTTGCCTATATCAGAATAAGAATCACAGCTCTGAATATCTCATATCCTAGTTTGCAATACCTTTTTTGTTTTGAATGTAAACAACTGTGTCTTTTATACTGATATTTGTTGTCTGCACATTTTTTCACTAAACCACATTCTACCTAAATTTTGTTGTACATGGCGCAATGACAATAAAGAGATTCTGATTGTGATTCTGATATGGTCAAACACATGCGGGGTCACTATCGAAACTGTGGACAAACCCACATGGGGCCCAAATGTGACCCTACTTTATTATAAACATTTGAACTACTGACATATTATTTCATAATGCACTTCCCCACCTTTCAATACTGATATTGCATTTGTACTGCCATATTATACATCTATTTAAATGTATGTTTTATACTTCTTTATTTATTCTTTTTGTATTTTTATGTCTTTTATTTTACTTGCATAGCCTTTAGTAGCAACATTTCATTTCTCTGTGCAATGTGGATTAATGAATTAACTATCAACAAAATCTTTGAATCTTGATTCTCTGAATGAGGAAAACTTCATTAATTAAAGGATGTTAAGTAAATAGGTAGCTAGTTTCTAAACAATATACCACATCTAGGACTTTTATACTGTTCAACACTGAAAGTCTCTGTTTTTATGCCATTTTCACATTCTATACATCATTTCATCTTTTTTGACCATTTTTTAAACTTGCTTTTCACATGTATATTATTTACATGTTTTTACACTTCTTATTTCTTTTATACCACTTTCAACTTAAATGTAATTTCTTATGTAGTTAAATTAAATATGCATGTCCATCATAAATACTACTATTTTAATTTGGAAATTAATTCATATATTAAAGTACTGTTATGTATTTTTGCCCAAACCCAATAAAATTGTACAAAGAAGACCAAGGAAACTTACCAAATATGCAGATTTTATGCAATAGGTACATTATTTTTGCAATCATTGCAACTATTTCTGTTTTTATTTTTGCAGTGAATAAGCTGCAAAATACTTTTAATAATAACCTTACTTATAAGGTGCATATAGGAATCACTTTGTCATGATTAAGGCCGCATTAACTGTGGAAGTGACATTAAACTGAAATGTCAAATTATCATTCTGTTAAATACTGAGCACTGCTGTTTTACATCAAGATTAAAAACAACATCTTTGTTATTGGCAGCAACAGACTGACTAAAGATTAATTAAGTCCATATGCATTTGTTAAAGTTTTTAAAGTAAAAGTTAGAAAATTGATGTTTGTTCTCTGATGCAAAAGATTTTGCAACAGAAATACTTTCATTCTGGTAATGAAATAATACCAAGGGTGAATTAGATCAAGGCTCCATGACCACTATTCAGCATCTGAGCATCCAAATAGATGAAATCTAATAACAATGAAAAGATGAGGAATAATATTTTTTTATCAGGAGAAAGTCTTCAACAGTAAATCTACACATTACAAAAGTGTTTCATACATGTTAATTGCTTTGGGTATTTTAACAAAATATGTTAAAATGTAATATGTAATACAATACCTTTTTAAAATGCTACTCACAAAACACCACAGGGAATTTATTTGTAAATTTGGAGCCTGTAGTGCATGTAAAATGGAATAAGGAGGAGAACTTAGAGATGAAGATTTGAGCAAGTAAGAGTAGTTGGTGAAAAATTCATGGAAAAATTCATTCATCATCCCAGTTTTCATTATAATTCTGAGAATACAGCCGTATTGCCCATTTTCATATTATATTTCATAGTCTTACTTTTTCTTACACTGCATTTTCAGTCTTCTGTTTTGGATGTTCCCATTTTATTCCAGCGGGTGGCGGTGTTGCTCATTTATGTCCCTTATCCTACCTCTAATAAACAACAGAAGAAGATGAAGACATGCTAACAGTTAGCAGCTAGCAGAAGCTAATGTATACAAATGCATACTATAAGTTACGGGAAGTTATCAAATACGTGACCACTTTATATTGTTCTCGTACTAAATTTAACCCAGATTAGTATAAAACACTGAGTCTGTACTGTCTGAAAACACTTTAGTTATGGAGAAAAGCTTTAGTCAGTGGAAGAGGCAGTGTCTGAACAAACTGGACCAGAGTAAGAAGGGCAGTGTGGATGAGGACATCACCGACCTGGTGTCACTGATTAACGGCTGTGAGCAGTTCTTCACCACCAGCTCCTGCTCCGGACGGATAATCCTCATCGACGGGGTGAGTCCAGTTTCCATTTGGACTGGACTGTCAGGACCAGAACCTGGTTTACTCCGTTATCCTGAAAACCAGAAACCACTCACCATAATTAAAATCCATAAAACTGTTCAAATTATGTTAGATATTTCAACATCACTGACCGTCGTGTTTCATGAATGAGATCCCAAATAAGCACAGGTGTTTTTGATTAGTAATTTTAAAATATATTGAACGTAAAATTAGTTATTTATTTCAATTTATTTTCTGCACTCGAAAAGGAGACTTTTTACAAACTAATAATCAAATAAATTCCACTTCTTTTCCTTTAACCAGAGGTGGAAGTAACTAAGTAGAAGTACTTCCTTTACTGTACTTACGTAAGTATAGTTTTTAGGTATCTGTACTTTGAGTATTTATTTTTCAGGTAACTTTTTACTTTTACTCCCTATATTTTTATATGAATATCTGTACTTAATATTATTTACATTCTGAGAACATACTCATTACTTTTTCAAACTAGACAAATGTGACAGTATGAAAAATAAGTTATAAATCAGAAATTGTGACTTTTTATATCATATTTTTGAGTTTTTAGCTCATAATTATGAGGGTTTTTTTCATAGTTTTGGCTTTATTTCACAATTTAGATTTTTTTAATCTTATAATTGTGCTTTTTTTTTGTAAATCTCCTATATATCTCCATATATATTTGTAGTATTACGCTTATAGAGTCCCCCACATGTTTTTTTTTTTACAGTAAATATGTAGATACTTTTGTATGTTTTTTGTTTTATATGTTTAAATTGTTGTTGGTTCCTATAACACTGTGATTATATATTTGTCATTGTTATATGTAATCCTTGAATTGAAGGTTCAATTAAAAAATGGGGGTTACCAGCAATAAATACAGACACTATGTGTATTATGGCTCCCTGAATTTGAAAATTTTTTTACTGAATACTGCAGTTATATTGTAGTTATACTGATCATTGTGAAAGTGCTAAATAGCAGAATCAAGTCGCAGGTAACTGGTTATTCAGAAACATGTATTTCTATAACTTTGTCTGTGATGCATGATGATCCGTGGCTCACATTTGCCATGTTTCATTATGTTCTGACTTTATTCAGAGGCTTTCCTCACATGCCTTTTTGTGCCTCTAATACTCCTATGCCCACAAATGTTTGCCCTCCAGCAGCAGAAATAATGCACTTTCCTGACATACCTGCTTTATGTTTCTCTCTTTAGGCTCCAGAGAGTAGTGATGTCCAGAAACAGAACTGTGTTTGGCTGTTTGTCTCACATCAGAAATGTAAATCTGATGAACTGGTGAGAAATGAAGGATTTCTGAGTATGCCTTTTATTTTGTAGAATACACAGTTTATTACTGATAAGATGACATTTTGTTCTGGGGTGTTTTTTTGTTTTGTTTTATTTTTTATTTAATTGTATTTTTTTTTCAGATCGATGCTCTGTCCCGATCCAATGGAGATGCTGTGTTGAAATTTGAACCTTTTGTTCTTCATGTTCAATGTAGGAAACTGGAAGATGCTCAGTTAATGGTGAGAACAAAACTGTGTAGCTATAGATATTTAGTTGTTTTTTTTTATCTCTTATATTATTTGATGGTCCATCCATCTATAGTATTTAGCATGATTTCCACTGCACTTCACATTGTGGTTAGCACTCATGCATCACAGCAAGAAGGTCCCTGGTTTGATTCCCACACCAGACATTTCTGTGTGGAGTTTACAGGTTCTTCCCGTGTCTGCATGGGTTTTCTCCGGGTACTCCGGTTTCCTCCCATCATCCAATGACATGCACTGATAGGTTAATTGGTTAATCTAAATTGTCTATAGGTGTGAATGTGAGAGTGATTGTTTGTTTATATATGTTCAGCCCTGCGATGAACTGGAGACGCATACAGGGTGTACCCCACCTTTGCCCATTGTAGCTGGATTAGGCCCCCAGTGACCCCCAGGTGGCTGTGGCTCAGTTGGTAGAGTGGGTCGTCCAATGACCGAAAGGTTGGCAGTTCGCATTCCGGCTCTGGCTGTCCACATGTCTAAGTGTCCTTGGACAAGACACTGAACCCTGACTTAGTCTCCCAATAGGACTGAAAGAACCTTAGAAACCTACTGGTGTTTGAATGTGTGTGTGAATGTGTGCAGGTGAGGCTAATGTAAAGCGGTTTGAGCACTGTGAAGGTGGAAAAGTGCTATATAAGTGCAGTCCATTTACCCCCATGACCCTAGGGAGAACAAAGCAGCTTCAGATGATGAGATGAGAGACCCAGAAAACAATTATTAAACATGACATTTGTGAATAGAATTATTATTTTGCTCCTTTCTAGTAATAGACTGTTACCTACAAAGTTGGACTAAAATATCTTCACCACTTCTCATTAAATGATTGTGACAATGTGATTTATTCTTGACAGATGAACTCTTAATAGACAGTCAGTATGTAATCATTGTATCTGGTCAAAAATTATTATTGATGTGTAAAAAATAGAAAGAAAAAGATAATGCTTTCTCTATTGGATCCTTTTTTTTATTGTCTAAGCCTACTTTTTAACTTCATAAACAAACACTAAAGCAACAGTGACTCACATGTACCATCTGTCTCTAGCACTCTGTTGCCATCAACTCAGGTTTCAGGAACTCTGGACTCACTGTCGGCAAAACTGGGAAGATAATCACGGTATGCTTTGAATCCTCAGAAGTTTTTCTGTAAATGTGTTTTAATTGGGCTACCACTGCTTTATTAAAACCATTAGAGACATTTGAACAGTTTTCTTAAACAAAATTTCAATTTGTAGTCGTAACTGAAAGTGCAGTAACACCAGAGTAGAGCTGTAAATGTGTCTCTGGTGTATTTTGTCCCTGTAGGCGGTCCGGAGTACACACGGTCTGGAAGTTCCCTTGAGCCACCAAGGGAAAGTTGTAGTTGAGCATGAGTACATTAAATATTTAAGTGAAATTGCAAATCAGAAGATGGAAGAGAACCTCAGACGCATAAACAGGTTAGTTGAACACAAAAAAACATTTATTTAAGTAGAAGTATTAATAGCACACTGTGAGAATATTCCACTACAAGTAAAAATGTTTCATTCAAAGCCTTATTTAGCTCATGTAATAGTAGTAATAATAATAATCATGATTATAATTATAACTGTTATAACTGCTTTTGTCATTTTCAGGTTTTACCAGAACCTCCAGTCTGCTTTGGCAGCAGAGAAAGTCCAAAAACTCCAAATCCCAGGTTCTCCCGTTTCACAGCACAGAACGAACAAAGACAGCTGTAATAGTCAGGAGACACAGAACAGGGAGAAAAAACAAGAGGAGACGGAGAAAAAGAACAACGACCATGTGTACAGACGGAGGCGGAAAAGAGAACAGCTGAAGACTGACTGTTACCATGGTGACGAGGACAAGAGTCTCCCAGAATTGGATGACTGTCTGGATCTGTTTACATAAAGAGATGCCTTTTTGTCTGGACTTCTGCTCATATGTCGCACAGTTAAAGGATTGTCCCTTTTTTGGCTGTACTTTTTTTAACATGTGGAATCCGATATGACTGAGATTATGTCGACGTATTGGAAAACTAATACTGCACAAAAACTCTGTCTGGCTCTTGTGGTTTGGAGCAGTTTGAATTCCATCAGGAAAACAAAGAATAAATTAATATTTTACAGTTTCCCAGCATGGACTGAATGTGAAAAACTTTGCTTTCCCTGATTTCAGATGCTTTACATATCTGATTCCTTTTTGTGGGGTGTGCGATTTCTGATGAATGAAGCCAGTTGTCCTACAGCCTGATGCAAAATACAGCCATGGGAAAAAATTAATAGACCACCCTTGTTGCATATTGATCAAAGCAACAGGCTGATACTGGTACAAGAAAAAAAAAAATCAGCCAGATATATCGGCCTATCATGAATTTCCATATTCACTACAGTGTCTGAAAAAAGTGTAAAAAAAAAAAAAAAAAAGCCATATTTGATACTGCTGAAAAGATGTTAACTGAATTTTACCTGATTAAAATACATATCTATGAATAAGATTATTGGTTCATAAGTAATTATACATTTCAAATCAGTACCATTATTAATCAGGTCAATAAAATAAAACTCAGAAATAATGAATCATTCCTTTGCAGGTTAGTAACTTGTTTTAAGACTGACAGTATGATTGATGTAAGAATATGATGGAATGTATATTTTGCTGTCTTGAAAGATGGTGCAGAATCAGCCACTATTGATATATATATATATATATATATATATATATATATATATATATATATATATATATATATAGTGAATATATCAATGCATCCTATAAGATAGTTTTTATTTATTTTTTTATTGATTGATTTTGCACATATATAACAAGTCATAATAAGACAGTAGTGCAGGGAGAGCCAGAAAGCTAAACTGGCTTGATTTTAAAGCCACCACCTAATAAATACATAAACACTATAAATGTTCTGAGCCTGAAATTGTCCATAAACATTCAAAATACAATAGAAAGAAAGACAATGCTTAAATTTGTCGCATCAAGAGCTTAGTTTTGTATCAGCTATAGAAGACAATTGTAACATGTTCTTGGAAATAGCACATCAGCGATATCCTTCAAGAAATATTTATTTTGAAGGATATCTCTGATACAAAACTAAGCTCTTGATGTGACACCTTTAGGAAAATTAAATAGTTGATTGTAATGAGTATTGCATCTATGAATTACAGCATTATTGCCAAAATACAAAACTAAATCCTCAGGCAATATAGTTTGACTACACTGAATTATATATATAAAATACAGATTTGATAAATAATATGAAATATATCAAGTACATTTAGTTATAAATAAATTAAAATTAGCTGAAGAGGTCAGTGGCTTAGAGTGGGTTTTGAACAAAGTGCTTTTGTAAGATAAATATTTAATTTAAAATTAATAAGATCAATTATCTGCTTTAGACCAAAAACAAAACACATCTGCATTATAGGATACGTCCATAGGCTTAAACACAAATAACATTAAATGAAAAATGTACTTTTATTCCCTAAAATCTAACATATAACATGACCTGATTCTATATTGACAAATTCTGGTCCAAAATATGAAGGTGGTCCAGAAGCACAGACCACTTTCCCTGTATTTACCAGAATCCCCATGTTTAGATGTGAGTTTGTGTTCAGCAGCCTGTGCGTGGCTCTTTACAGATTGTTCAGTGAAATGTGAATTGCCTCAACCACTTCAGTCACATAATTCACAGGAGCGGAAAGATAACAGAATCACAAATAAAGGCAAAGGGGAAGGATTATCCTCTCTGTGTCTCTCAGGGCCAAATGGTCATCGTCAGAGTCTTTTATTTTCTCTTATACATCATTAAAACTGACAAAAATAGATGTGAAACAGGACTGGGACACTGGTCAACTGGGATCCTTAAACTGCTTCAGTACAATTTCTAGCACCGCGTAGGACCAGGATCTGCATCCTCATCACCGTGGCAACCGCATTCCAGGTTGTAGGTCTCAGATCCCACGATGCTGTACTTCCAGGTGGTGATTTTGGCTGCAACAATGATGCTGGTTTATTATTGTGAGTTCACGGACACGTTCAGTCCAGCACAACGTGGCTTCATCTGCAGAGACCCGGCTTTAAGTAAACCTGATCCTGGACCAGAGCAGGGCAGCCGCATACAGCCGGTCATACTGTACTCTGTGGTGGGTGGACTGCCTGTAGTGCTGGTAAGATTAAATATAATAATTGCAATACAAGCTACAAATGGAATGACTTAATGGTAAGGTAATGGATTTTATGACAGATTGTAATTAGAAAGAAAGTGACACAAATGCTACTACACATATAATTAACCCTGTCAGCTATAGTTACACACACTTTATGGTTCATGTCAGAAGTTTACATTACAACTCCAAACATTTCTTTCTAATGTATATTCCCTCTGTTAGTTCAGTGAATCTGAATGTTGTATTTTTGATCATGTGAAATATTACTTATTTAAATGTGCCTCCTTTAAACAAACAAGAAATAAAGTTACTTTAGGAACAGACTCTCTTTGGGCCCAGTATGTTTTTGTTTGGCTGTGAGGAGATATTCCACCTTAAGGAGGTGCAAAAAATATGTTTGATGATAACATGGCCATCCATACAAACAAAAATGAAAATAAAATGAAAATAAAATACCACAGGGCCACACAGAAGATGACTACTAACTAAGCTGGTGCAAAAACATCCCAAGATAACGGTATTTAAACTGATAAAAAGTTTAATTTAATTTTAAGCTAAATATAAAGTTTAATTTATATATATATATATATATATATATATATATATATATATATATATATATATATATATATATATATATATATTAAAGTATCTTTTATGAATGGCTCATTAAAACTGAAACTCAAAAGCTCATGTAAAACTTGCAACCAAATATTATATACATACATGATAAAAAAAAAATAAAAAATCTTGTCCCTTAGGGTCCTGAGATGCAGGAAAGTACAAGTTTTAGTTTAGTTTTTTTTTTTTTTAAATAAATATTGCCTACTGTATATTGGAAACCTCATGCTGCAAGATATATGTCACAGTAGAGTTGACAATTGTAATCTCTACTAGAAACATTTAGCATTTCCCCTATGGCAGATTGAATTGTGTTGAATTAACTACACTGAATATATGACACAGACAGTGTAAAACCTCTGTTAACTCCAATTATTTCCACCAACACTGGTAGTTAACTTGTTAAATTTTACTCTGTCCATTGTTAGAATAACTCCAAAACAATTTAAATACTTTGACACTGCATTTTTACACTGGCAAATTTACTATGTATGTGTACCAAAGTTATTTTAGAAAAAAGCTGCAGTAGACAAATTAAATACATGGACATATCCTTTGTTTGTCTTTTCTTGTATTATTAACCCATTAATTTCACATTTATTTTAGGACTCAACACATATCACTGCATTATCTTCAAAATCTGCAACAAAGGAAAAAGCATATAATGGAAAATACCCCAAAATCTTTATTTGTGTTTTGGTTTTCAGATTTCAGGTATAGAATTAGTCATCTTCCTCCTCCACCACAACTCAAACAACCTTTACGACCAAGATAAGGTTGTTGTTGTGGGCGACTGTTGCTATGTGAACCCCATGGTGCGGAGGACCTTCCGTTTCCTCGGTAATTTACAGTGCAGATACACAAATATGACACTAAAATGCTTAATATTTTGTTTGCATAGATTATTCAGGGGTGTAACATTCACTGTGGGTGCAGCTGTTACTGTCGCTCTTCTGTAGGAGATCAATGAAGTCTGTCTGTTTGTCTACACTGTACTTTTTTATTTATTTTTTTACTTTTACAGTAAAGTTCTGGCAACACAACCATACATTTCTGGTAAAACATTTTCTTCATTTACAGAAAAACTATGTATTGACATAATTAATTTTACAGTTTAAAAATGT
Source organism: Siphamia tubifer (assembly GCA_020466265.1). Taxonomy (NCBI): domain Eukaryota; kingdom Metazoa; phylum Chordata; class Actinopteri; order Kurtiformes; family Apogonidae; genus Siphamia; species Siphamia tubifer. The sequence goes on from CM035799.1 coordinate 12,861,839, forward strand.
GCTTGATTCTATTAACAAATAAATTAAGAAAAGGTAGAAAAAATAAGCAACAACATCAACAGAAACTAATAAATATTCACAAAATAACAAATAACATGAAAAAATGCACAAAAAACAAAACAAAAAACAAACAATAAATGACTAATGTTGTAATTTTTTTCCAGTAGTTTTAGTTTGGGCTTTTTCTTTTTCTAAATTAGTTGCTTTTTGACACCTGTACATCATTTCCTTGAACAAAATTATCCGTAAAATAACACAAAAAACAATTATTATTCAGAATTTTTAAACTAAACCATCCATTCAGAATACATCAGCGCTGACGCATCAGGAGTTAAAGGGTTAAGGATTGGGACACTTGGGAATATACCCCGAGCTGTTGCTACTGATGGCATTAGCCTAGTTAATTAGTGCAGCTTTTGTCTCTAGCTTACAAACATATTCTTCATTATTATGAATACAGTTACATTTGATTTAACTTGGACTGATGAAACATCCCACTAGTGTTTCAAAATTAATTCTAATTAATCTGGAATGCCAACTGTTATTTTGCTAGTGTAGCAGTTTTTCCAATTAAGGCATCAATTGTGATTGTTTGTTATATATAGTGCATTAAATTATTATATTTCCTTTAAAATAAGTGTGATATTTGTAATAATGGTTGCATTATTTAATAACTTGTGACATAATGTGTTCAAAAACTTAGTTACATGTAAATGTAGTTATCTTTAATTATATAATATGCTCTATATGACTGCTGTTTCAATTTGTTGCTCTTTATTCAAATATATTCTTTGGGTTATCTGAAGTAGAAAGACATACATGTTAGAACCATATATGTATGGAATGTATTATGTCTTCTATGTATGGAGACTTATGGAACACCCTGTACATTAGTGCACACTGGGAAAAATAAGGTAACAAGTATTCAGAGAATGCTTAATCTCACCCCTATTTTGTGACCATCTCAAGTTTCTATGACAACTGGATCTTTAATTAGAGCCAATAATGTGATTTTGACCTTTCTACTAAGTATGACCTTGACCTTTGACCTTTACTCAAATGGATCATTGCATCTGATGCACATTAGCTGTATGTATATGCCCATGTAATTTCAGGGTGGTATCTCAAGTATTCATTGAATTATAGCATGATATGTCTCTGTGGATACACAGACAGACAGACAGACAGACAGACAGACAGACAGACAGACAGACACACACTGATTACAATAATCTCTTCCAACCAATGTTGGGTGAGATTAATAAAGGCAAGTATAGGTGTTCTCTTTAAAACTTTGTAAATGATTTACTTCAATTATCTTTTTCTAACTCTGCTTTAGTTTCATTATAGAATATGAATATTACATTAAATTCAATCATGCAGTGTTTTAATGTCGAAAATGACTCATTTATTTTCATTAATTTCCCGTAGGTGTGTATGTCTTTGGTCTATTGGCTACTGACATTTTTGTCAACACCGGTCAGCTGGTCACAGGAAGTCTGGCACCTCACTTCCTGGCCATTTGTCAACCCAATTACACCGCACTGAGCTGTCAGGACACAGTGCAGTTCATCAGCCAATCAGATGCCTGCACTGGTGACACTGAAGACATCATGAGAGCCAGGATGACGTTTCCCTGCAAAGAGGCTGCTCTCAGTCTGTACACAGCTGTTTACCTGGCAGTGAGTGGTGCTTATTAATACCAGCATGCAGGTCTCTGTTTTATTTTATTGTATTTTATTTTAATTTAATGTAATTTAATTTAATTTAATTTAATTTAATTTAATTTAATTTAATTTAATTTAATTTAATTTAATTTAATTTAATTTAATTTAATTTAATTACCTCCGCTATGGAGGTTATGTTTTTGCCAGTGGTGGTTGGTTGGTTTGTTTGTTTGTTTGTTTGTTTGTGTACAAGATAACAAAAAAACTTATGGATGACATTTTCAGGTTAAGTTGGTAATGCGGAGATCTGGGAATGATTAGATTTTGGTGGTGATCCGGGGATGGGGGGTAGGGGTCTACCTTGGCGGAGGCCTGTGCTCTCAGAGTGCTTTTCCAGCTTTATTTTTCAGGACATTGCACATAATGATAATGATAATAATAATAATAATAATAATAATAATAATAATAATAATAATAATAATAATAATAATAATAATAATAATAATAATAATAATAATAATAATAATAATAATATATATATATATATATATATATATATATATATATATATATATATATATATTTGTGTTTCATGGATGTTTTCTTTTACAGATGTACATCATGTCTTGTGTTGGCTCCAGGGGGGGTCGTCTCCCAGGACCCTTCCTCAGTCTGTCATTGGTCAGTGTAGCGACGCTGACTGGGTTCAACAGGGTGGCAGAATACAGAAACCACTGGACTGATGTCATAGCAGGACAAACCATTGGCGCCGCTATTGCTGTTTTCTTGGTTAGTTTTTATCACCCTGGGCTATTGGGTTTGGGACCTCCAGAGATCTCAAAAACTATTGGTTGTAGGTGATAACACCAACTATGTCTTCATTCTGCATCATTTGGTACCAATCTGAAAGTTCTAAGACCCTCTGTTCTTGAGTTATAACCTATAATATGATTTCACCTTTTAGTTAATTGTGACCTTGACCTTTGACCTTTACTCAAATGGATCATTGCATCTGATGCGCATTAGCTATATGTATATGCCCATGTGTTTTCATGGTGATATCTCAAGTATTCATTGAGTTATAGCATGATAGACTCTGTGGTCACACATACAGACAGACAGACAGACAGACAGACAGACAGACAGATTACAATAATCTCTCACAACCAATGCTGGGCGAGATTATATATGTAAAAACAGCTCAACCTTAAAGATTGACATACATATTAAAAAAATGGTGACAGTATAAAAACATGATGCAAGAGGAAAACACTGAAAAGTGTTCATTTAAATACTTAACAAAAGGTTTAACAGTAACTAACAACAGTAAGATGTAGTGTTGATTAACCCCGAGACTTTAACACTTCTGCAGTAAAAAAAAAAATGAATAAAATAACCAACAAAGTAAATAAGTAAATAAAAACAGCCAAAGTGATCAATACAATGAACAAAAATTTATAATAAACCAACAAAATAATAAGTAACATGAAAAAAGTGAGACACAATGGAACACAAATGAAAGAAAACCAAAGCTAATACATATTTCTGAAATAATTAACATTGGAAAATTTACAACAAAAAAAAAGAAGAAAAAAGAAAGAACTAGTATTATAATTTGGTCCCAGTATAGTTTTAGTTTTGCCTTTTTCTAAATCAGTTGCTTTTTGACACCTGTTCCATAAACAAAACTCAGTAAAAACACTGTAAAAAATGTAAATAAAATAAGAATTTTTTAGAATATTTAAACTAAACCACTCATTCAGAACACATAAACATCAGGAGTAAAAGGCTTAACTAAAATATTTCCAGCAGTATTTTTTTAAATCTCTTTTCTACATGTTTTAAACCATTGAACTCTTGTATAATGACACCATTCCTTCACTGCTGTGGATGGTGACGCGTACGCTTGGTTTGATATATTCAGGCCTCTGTGTCTTTATACTGTCCAAAAGAAAACAACTCTAATGGACTAAATTGCTGCAGGACAACACCAACACATGACACACATGTTGTTGCTTGAATGACTTTGAAATCTTCTTTTGTTTAACAAGTCGTGCAAGACGGTCTCAACCGGGGACAAAAAGCTGGGTCAAAGCACTACACAAAAACCATGATGCTCTGCCTCCAGTCACAATATATATGTCAGAATAGTCAACTCGAATCATATGAGTGTTAGGAAGTTTACAACATCTGATTAATGAAATGATCCTTCTGAAAAATAAACATGTATGCTGATCTTATGTGTCACTTCCCCTTTTTAAATCAAACAATTAAAAGACAGTTACATCAATAGTTCCAGTCAGGACAGTTCCACGGTCATCAGTTTCAGGTCCAGTGTCTGGTCCACCTGTGCATGAACAGTGAATGGACCCCAGAGGTGGGAAGTAAATAAGTAAAAGTACTTAATTACTCTACTTATATAGATTTATTCATCTTGCCCAACATTGGTTGAGAGAGATTATTGTAATACATGTGTGTGTCTGCAGAGACATATCATGCTATAACTCAATGAATACTTGATATATCACCATGAAACTACAGGGGCATTTACATATAGCTAATGTGCATTAGATGCAATGTTCCATTTGAGTTAAGGTCAAAGGTCAAGGACACAATTAACTTAAAGGTCAAAATCACATTATCGGTTATAACTCAAAAACAGAGGATCACAGAACTTTCAGATTGGGACCAAATGAAGATTTCTACAATTCTTATAATTGGGGAAATAGAACAAATATTGTATGTCTTTTATCTAAATATTTATGTCATCTAAAATAAAGTTGTTATTGGTTTAACCTGTTATTTATGAATTTTATTGAGTGGATTTATACAGTATAGGTCAACATGACAAATAACATACTCGATGTAATTAATTAAATTATTATTATTATTATTATTATTATTATTATTATTATTATTATTATTATTATTATTATTAGTATTATTATTATTATTATTATTATTATTATTATTATTATTATTATTAATAATAATAGATAATAATAATAACGATAAAAATAACAATAACAACAACAACAATAATAATAATAATAATAATAACAATAACAATAACAACAACAACAATAATAATAATAATAATAATAATTTGATTTCTATAGTGCTTTTCAAGGCACCTAAAGCACTTTATATTAGTGATTTTAGTGTGATATTAGTTCATTGATTCTCCTACAGTATCCTAACTACATTTATAGTCACACCTGTCTTTGCTGATGGAAGCTCAAATAATGTATAAGCGTGTGCTACCTTTTTAAACATGATTGACAGAAATGTTTTACATATTTGAAATGACCAGATCCTTATTTAATTATATAAATGAATCACAAAATGATATTCTGTTTGATATCTTTCTGCAGGTGGTGTTTGTAGTTCATTTTTTTAGAGACAGTCCTGCGTTGAGCCACAGTCCATCAGATGTGGGTACAATCAACACTGACGAGCCTTCACCACAAATCAATCACACCATGGAGAGCACTGACAAATACACTGTTATACAGGTAAGATGTAGTTTATGTTTCCACCAGCTGCAGTCAGTACAGATGTGCTGATCCGTCATGATCACACTAGAGCAGATCACTAATATCAAACAACTTTATTTAACTCTACAATTAGAACAACTTGTTTCAGCTTCAACTGTGTCATCAGTAAAAAATAATAACTGCTTTTAAATAACATGAAACATGGATGAGTGAAAAAATTAAAAAATCTGCATGGCTAATTTTCTGTTTGTCTGTAATTGTCATGTATATATATATATATATATATATATATATATATATATATATAGTAAAATAATAGTAGTATAGTAATTATAAGGAGGGCTATATAATATTAGAAATGGTAGCATACTGTAGATTGTTTTATGTTTAGCAAATATTATATAGTGCTTTAGGATATTTAATATGTATGGTTATTATCATACTATATACGCAATAAACATGCACTAATTTTGTATTAATGTAAATTTATATAATTTGTGTGTTGGGAATTAGTTGAATTTGGGGTGTGAATAAATAAGACAGTTCTTCACCCTACGCTTTATGTAACCTATGTCACTTTAAAATTAGTTTTGGCTCATGGTGTTCATCAGTGACCAGCTGATTTTTTCTTTCTTTCTTTCTTTCTTTCTTTCTTTCTTTCTTTCTTTCTTTCTTTCTTTCTTTCTTTCTTTCTTTCTTTCTTTCTTTCTTTCTTTCTTTCTTTCTTTCTTTCTTTCTCTCTTTCTTTCTTTCTCTCTTTCTTTCTTTCTCTCTTTCTTTCTTTCTCTTCTTTCTTTCTTTCTTTCTTTCTTTCTTTCTTTCTTTCTTTTCTTTCTTTCTTTTCTTTCTTTCTTTCTTTCTCTCTTTCTTTCTTTCTCTCTTTCTTTCTTTCTTTCTTTCTTTCTTTTCTATTTTCCCTTCTTTTCCTTTCCTTCCTTCTATTCTTTTCCTTCCATTCTTCCTTTTTCCCCTTTCTTTAAATGTACGACACATCAAAAAATGGGGGGAAAAAATCCAAATAAAATATGTAAAGAAATAACTGATCCTGCTTCCACTGAGCAACAGTGTCTCTGCTCAAGGCCAGTCATATGTTAACAGAGAAGGAACATCTATCCATCCATCCATCCATCCATCCATCCATCCATCCATCCATCCATCCATCCATCCATCCATCCATCCATCCATCCATCCATCCATCCATCCATCCATCCATCCATCCATCCATCCATCCATCCATCCATCCATCCATCCATCCATCCATTTATACATCCATCCATCCATCCATCCATCCATTCATCCATCCATTCATCCATCCATATCTGTTCACTACTAACTTTCTCTCTCCTCTTCCAGAGTCCAGGCTCCTGCAATGAAGTCACATGACTATGAATCCTTTCCTGAGAAAAAGGACTTAGGATGAACAGCTGTGCTTCCACATGAGTGCAACAACCTTTTCTTGCTCATGAAATCATTTTTGTAGTCCTCTACACTGATTTTAAGTCATTAAAAATAGAAATCAGCCTTTATTAACAGTGCATAAAAATGGCACAACTACCACAACATCTTATATGTATCTGTTAGTTTAACTATACAATATACACACAATATACACACATTTTTCATGTAGATAATTTTATTTAGAATAATGAGACAGGTTTTGTGTGTTTTGTTCTCTTTAAACACTTTTATGTGTTTACTGTTCAGAAAGTTCACTACTGTTGAATAGGTGTTGAATACAGAATTGTTTTTGCTCCAAACACAAAGACCCTGTTTACACTTGGTTTTATGTGACATATTTCCATTTGTCTCCATCAAATGACCCTCCTCTCTTCATGTGTTGTTACTGCCTATGACACTTCAGCTAAAAAGGCAAATTTTAAAAAAAAAAGGAAAATTATTATTTCCCTTCCATTTTGATGGAAACAGAGTCACAGTTAGTTAGTTATTGTTGTGTTTTACCTCCTGATACTGAACCACATTTATTCCTCTGTTCTAACAATGTCTAAAGTAGTTCTGTATTTACATGTTTTCATGTCATTTACTCTGTTTTTATAGTATATTATACTAGGAATTTATATAAATGCATATGTCAATGAAACATTATTGTATATACAGGCAGATATTTTACTACCAATGTTTGATTCTTACAGGCACCTTTTTAATAGTCATGTAGTATCAGAAGAAGAAGAAGAAGCCATTCTAATATCTATATTATCAGTTACCTACATTTCTGTCTGTAATGTGCAGTTTTATTTAAAGTTTCAAGGTGGATCTTGATGGTGTGCACCAAACTCAATTTATTATTTTATTTCAGTGTTACTGTTACAAATAGAGCGAAGCTGACGTGAACAGTTTGCCTGAAAAACAGATGGGTTTTATATGACCCAAGACTTCCATCTACTGCACACTCATGTCACTACAGCAAACTGGTGTAAAATTAAAAAACATGGAAAAAAGTGATGCCAGGCACAACAAACCTGGTCCTCTCACAAACGTTTTAACTGATTTTTCCTATCTCTTAGCATTGTGAAAAGACATTTTTGGGGACTGTTACCTTGACCTTTGATCTACATTCACCAAAATTTATTGGGATCTACTCTGGACCACCTCACACCTTTCTTGAAAGTTTCATGGAAATTGGTCCAGTAGTTTTTGTGTAAATAAAAAAAAAACTGTACCAAAAACCTCTTTCAGGGGAATGGGTTAATAACTAATGGAAAACCTTAACAAAAATATAATGCTTGACTAAAGTACAACAGTGTGTTCAACTTTAGTTCTGCTATGATTTAAAACTGATAAGATTAATTCCAGAGTGTGGTTACATTTTTTTTATAGTAAAATGTTATTATTAAAGTGAATCGTGCCTTATATGAAATGTAGCAAGCATTGAACAAATTACATAGAAACCCCATGAAATTATTTTACATAGGTAAACAATTCCATCTATATAGTGAAAATAAAACTAGCCATTTGAAGTATCATTAAAAAATAAGCAAGTGTAATGTTTTATATATATACATATATATATATATATATATATATATATATATATATATATATATATATATGTGTGTGTGCGTGTGTGTGTGTGTGTGTGTGTGTGTGTGTGTGTGTGTGTGTGTGTGTGTGTGTGTTTTGGTTTTTTTTTTTTCTGCCTGCAGTGGTAAATTCCACACTTTACCTACTGTGTTTTAAACACCCAACACATATATGACAAAGACTATGTTCTTACCATATTTATGTTGCCATAAAAGAGATGGGAGTGTATAGTAACCCTCATGCATTTGTTCCAAAATTAGATATTATTTTTAAATACATTTTTCCAGCATGCATGTGGATGATATATGACAAAAAAGTAAAAAGACCAATAAGCCACAGTTAGAAATATATATTTTTGGTTTGATTGTACTGTGTTTTATTGTGTATATGTTGTCAGTGTTAAAACAAAACAAAACAGAAAGAGGTAAAACTCAGAAAATATTAGATATAACAGAGCTGAAAAATGTGAATGTATGAACTATGGTTAAAAATATGTAAAATCCTCACAGCTATGCATTTAATATGGAAATATACTGTGGGAAAAAGAAGTAATGTGAGATTGTTACATTTCCTTTTTATTTCTTGAGCTCACTGAAACTGAATTTCTTCTTGGGGATAAATAAAGTGTATATGTTGATTCATTCACACCTAAGTCACTTTGTTTTAATATGTTCACATTCACAGCCTGGCATATTTTGTTTATTTAATATACTGGTCTACTAGTAAAATACATCCAGAATAAATGTAGTGAAAGTTTACCACGTTTGAGTCACTAATAAAGAACAATTAAGTTAAAAGTGCTGTTTGGCTGCAGTTTGTGTATTTCAAAACACTGTCTGCACATTGCAACATATTCACTTTACGGGTTCTTTGTAGCGGAATAGTTAGAAATGTATTGTATAAATGCATTTAAAGAAATCTATATCTATGTATAATACCAGTCACATACATTGAAAACATAAGCTGTTCGTCATTCCTGTAGATAAATACTATAGATACATTCATGTTTCTATCTGCTAAAATTCTCCATTAGTACACTGTTAAAAGACCAGCAGTGTAGTGACTATTTATCATCAAAATTAAACCAACTTAAAAGTGACAGAACTCAAGACTCAACATAACTAAAATAACCACTAGATGCACCATGGATTTGTGGTTTACGAAGTCAAAAATATAATGTCTGTACAATACAGGTGTTCGACTCTCAGGTTTTGCATACAAACAATAATCAAAGTATATATTTATACTTCTCCTGCTCATCTTGTCATATTTTTAACTGACTTACTGGTAAAAAAAAAAAATAAAAAAAAATAATAATCATAATAAAAAAAAAAACAGGCGGGAAGAGCACATTATGTACGTCCTTTTGAATCAAAACACTAAATAAGTAAAAAAAAAAAAAAAAAAAAAAGAAAAAGAAAACGTAAATTAGTTTTCAACAAAAAAACCCAAGCTCCTACAGAACAGTATATAATAAAAGAAAAAGAAAACACTTACTTCTGCTTCCTGTTAAACTGAAACAGTGACAGCCAATCACAGCACGCGATTTGCCGAAACCCTCCTCCTTTCTCTTACTATTAGCTGTCAATCAACTTTAAGACTCGAGCTGGCCCCGCCCACACGTACCTGCAGCCTGGTAGACTGTGTCCCCGCAGGACAGAAACACGACAGTCCGTGACAGAGCAACACCAGGTAGGCACTAAACCCACTCTTGTGCTTTTTTTGAGTCTACCTTCTACCTGCACGATATGAAAAATTAACTTTAACTGCAACTTTAAAGGTTTTAGCAACAACTTTAATGTTACGTGTCTTTGCTAATTGTAAAAATAGAAATTACACTCAGCACGTGGATTTATTTTTTGACGAGTAAGAAAGACAGGGTGAAATAAGTCTTAACATTTTGATGTTTTTGTGTCAAATTTGTTTCTAAAAGAGAAATAGCAACACAGCTATTAGATTAAATTGCCAGCATTAATTAATTTACACTCTTGTTAAAAAATAATTCACTAGTTTAATGCAGTATTTCAGATGAAGCAATTTATGATCACATGTTAATAATGACACACACTTTGTAATGGAGCATATAGCTATCTGCATGATGACATAGAGGTGGGGATAATTCCTTAATTCTGTTTAAGCTTCAGTTTCTCCTATAGCTACTGCTGCTTTCGTCAGTGCAAGGTTAAACTGTGCATACATGCATGTATACAGTATGTAACACATGTTCCCTAAGATCCAGCTCTTTATGTTGTGTTTTTCCTATGCAGATCTTGCCCTGACATAATTTATGTCACTTAGTTCTATAGGTTGTGGTTCAGTACTAATATAATTGTGTTATGTTATTATGATCAGGTCAGTAGGTCATGAATAAAAGCTTAACACAGTATGGATTCCCCTTAGAATGTATGCAAAATACAAAATAAATAGTAGTGGAAATTTAAAAAAGAATGTATTTTCTAAAAAATTAGCTGATTTGCATGCATTTTAAATATCAGTGTAGTGATAATTTCACTATTAAAATACATGCCCAGGATGCAGAAATAAAACTAGGGAATATGGCGCCAAAGTGTCAATGTTATGGATAATTTTAATCAATTGTTTTTTGCCAACATTAAATGAAAACATAACATGATTAAATACTCTAGTCTTTACGGACCTATATGCCATGTACATGTAAAGAAATTGATTCACAATTAATATAATACAAGAATTAAACACATTGCTTTGGAATTTTATTGAGCAAAAACGAAGAATCTCAGCTTTGCAATTTAATCAAGGTTTATTTAATGTTTTGGCCTGTCCTATGTGGAACTGAACACATGAAATGGAAAAATAAAATACAATGCACAAGATTCTGTAAAGTAAAAGTTAATTACATCTCAGTAATTTGTGCTGAGTCAGTACAAGTAAACCAAGCTTTTATGAAGCAACTTTATTATTTTTAGACCTATTATTTCTTTATTTGGACCGTAAACTGTCCAAAACTGAACAATTATTTCCAAGATGCGTAAGCTTTTACTGTAACATGACTTAAACATATAGGCACATATTATTGCACAGATTGAACCCGTGTACGATGATAGTTTGATATATTAGGGATAATCTGATTAGTCATTTGGAATTTGAAAAAGCAGACTTCTGACATCATCCATGCCCTATCCTAAAACAAAATAATAATAAAATTACACTGAATACACTTTATGCATGTCTGAATTTAGGTTTTCAGTTTATTTAAAAATGGTATAACTGTTAGACTGAATAGTAAAGTAAAACTCTGCACCACTGATCATAGCAGGAGGACAGTCAGAACAGCCAGCAATTTATGAAAATTAGGGATGTGATGAGATGAATGGATGAGCTCATGTTATCAAAACTGCAAAAGTTAATAGGCATTTTTGTAATTTTTCCTCCCATGTCAACCTTAGCTTTCGGAGATTTGGATAAATCACCTGCCGCCTTTTGTGTTCTTTAGGATCTCATTTTGTTTTGATAATTATAGTGTTTGTATCTCTCTGCAGCTGGAACACATGTAAAAGCCGCCCAGCTCTACTACCTGCAGAGAAAACAAATCATTCCAGCCAAATTACATGGAGTTTTTTGACATAACTCATAAATTCAGGTATATTCTGAAGTAGATACAAACAAATGTAAGCCCCTTTTCATTGCTGATTTGAATACAATTGCTTTTAAAATGACAAACTCAACCCTGCACATATATACAGTGGTACCTCAGTTTACAAAAGACCCAGCTAAAAAAAAAAAATGCAATTGAAATGTTTTCTTAAACGTATTTTCCATGGAGTTGACACCATTAATTACATTTTTGAAGCAAATAAATATATATTTTAAACCTATTATAAAAAAGTGATACATAAATACAATAAATTTTTCATGTTTTCTCACATCGTCTCATACACTAATGCTAGCTGTTAATAATAATAATAATAATACATTTTATTTGTATAACGCTTTTCATGGCACTCAAAGACGCTTAACGTGCAGTAAAAACAGATCAATAAAAGTCCAGTTAATCACTTCATGGAGACAATATGCAAAAATAAAACCTTTTGATGAAGAAAACACTTAATTACAGTCTAGTCACAATTAGCAATTTACAGAAAAACAACATATTACTGCAAATCAGGTTGATCAAGAACAGCAAAGTTTCAGTTTATGGGATGGTAAATGAGCATCCACTGTTTTGACTGATCTGCAACACAAACAACAAAACTCATGACTTTTCAAGAGAAAGGTTGTAGAGTAATTGTCCACTGTAGTGACCGATATTCATCAAAGGGTTAAAGATACTTGTTGAAAAAAAGTTGATGGGAGGTCACCTGGCCATAATACTGAACAAATGTGGTCATGGTGGTCAGTGACTATAGCTGGCAAACAGATGGTTTACACAGATTAACAGGTTCATGAGCAGATTAACTCAGTTTACTCACTGCTTTACCGGCTGCTTATCTGACTGACTGACTGAATGACTGGCAGGTGGAAATGATGTCAACTTTGCTTTTATTTTCTATGATAAAAAAAAAAAAAATCAATGACACCGATCGATTCGACATAGGGAAGTTATTATAAGTCAATGTGTTGTTTCCTATCAGTGATGGGCGACTGATTGTAAAACTGGCCTCAGGCTGAAAAGCAGGATGTCTTATTTGAAGGAGTTAGGGCAGAATAATGTGTAGTCCCCGTCTGTGGCTCAGAGCTAACCTAATCCAGGGCTCTTTTTTTCTCTCAATCATCTGGTCAATAACATGAGAATACTGTTTGTGATTGTGTAGCTGCAGGCCCTAATGTCCATCCTGCATGTGCTGACCGGACAGTGGGCTAGTTTTCATGAGTTTTTAATTCAGAATAAAGGTTAATTCTGCTTTAACATGGCCGTGCAAACACCCAATTCCAGTTGAAAATGACTATTCCGAGTTAAACTTAATTTAGAATAAAGTCACTGGTGTATTCTACTTTTAATTCAGAATTAAATAATTCCTCAGACATAGAAACAGTTTATTCCTCTTCCTGTCATTATGCACATATTCCACAGTGAGCTCTTCTGTTTGCTGTCTTTGTTTCTCTAACTTTCTTCTCTTCTTCAGACAATCAAAATTATTTAATATGCTGATTCAGGTGAGCTACTGCTTCATAATTGCGACAAAAATAAATGCAAAAATCACACGTAGTATAAGGTCACAATATGTTGAAAAAATATTGTTATAACGATAACGAAGCATGCAATATTCGTATCGCAGTGGACTGATATTTGATGGACATATCAGCAAATGAATCATTGTAAAAATGATCAGTACAATGATTGGCCTCTGGTTCCAGCCTCTAGACAGGGATAGAACATTTCATTTTTTTGGAAACATTTTATTTCAGTGCGTGATATGGGATCGTGAAGAGGTTTTCAAGCAATATGGTAAAAGAATGTTCCAAAAAAATATCTCCCACCCCACCTTTAAGTACATTAAAATTTTTTTTTATTATTTCGCACATAAGAAACATATCACAATAACACATGATAACTGAATTTTTTTTAAAAACACGTGCGGGGGGGAGCGAAGAAGCACACAGTGCTTATGCGAAGCCCTCCCCCTTCTATCAAATTAATACAAAGCATATATAAATAAGAAGTAAATTATTACAAAAATATCTTATCATTATTAACAATATCAACAATAATACTTGAATTAATTTAAGATAAACATTGAAAACAGGCATAGTATTGAACTAAATTACATAAATGAAAATAAAATGTTGCATAAATGAAATGAAAAGCTTGTATCTACAGGTCACTAGATAAGGTTAAATGTCAGAAAAGACTAAATTGTTTGTATATCTGTTGGAAGACTTTGATGAATGAATGAAGTACTTATTCTTAGCCATTTCCAACCTCTGTATTTGCCATTAATATTTCAATGAAAACACGATGGAAAAAAGCTTTAATTCTGAATTATTTTATTTGAAATACTGTAAAAAATTCTGAATTAAAAACCATCATAAAAACTCTGCCAGTGAGATGAAACTTTTGTAATGTGTTCAGATCTGCTCACAGGACTGACATCAGAGGAGGGTGTGTCTTCAACGGCCACCTGGGATTTAAGTTAGTTTGACAAATGGTGACCTGGAAATAGAAGCAGTAAATGTGTACGTTTGTGTCTAAAATTACCCTCCACCCCTTCAACCTCATTAAATGTGTATGAACCCTGCTACAAACACCCCTTATGCATTTCTTTATTTAAAAAAAAACTAACAAAAAACAGCCTACATAGTCCTATAGTCCTACAAACACGTACTCATTTATTAATATGACGGTAGGTACACAGTGGTTACAGCTGCAAAATATATTGTTTGAGCATCGACGTCACAGTGTATGTGTGTGCAATAGTCATTTCGCATGTCCAGCAATTATTTTAATTTTATTTTTTATATATATATATTTTTACATTTTTTAAATCTATCATTTATTTATTTTAAATCATTTATTTGTATTAATGTATTTTTATTTATTTATTCATAAATTAATGAATTTTGTCTTGTCATCTGAATCCCATTTATCCTCACGAGGGTCATTTCTAATTATTAATTTTATTTAATTATTTCAGCTACAAGAAGGATGACACTGAAACGTATGTTCTGCGCCGACCACTAATCTATTTGTGTTGACACCATTGGAATAACTTATAAAAAGTATTTTCATAATTTATTGTTTTTTTTTTTTTAAACTAAAACAATGACAAAAGTGTGGAGTTGTCATTTTTTAGATTATTTAATCAGTCTGAATGTGGCCCCTGAAGAGAATGAGTTTGAGACCCCTGCTGTAAGAAAAAAAGAGACCTATTAATAATCTGCTATTAAAAAAAAATCCACGACCCTTGTAATCACTGTCATTCCTCCTCAGAGCAGGCTAGTAGGGCATAAAGCAGCAGACTGACAACCCACTGACCTACTGGATATAAATAAAAGATCTGACCCAGTGGTGCAGAAACAGCCAGTGATATATTTGTGAAGAGGAAGTAACAGATCTATTCCATGTTCCAAGACACACAGCAGCTGTCACCATCAGTTCTGAGACATTTTTATTTTTGTGGCTTCATTAAAAATGATGAAAAGCATGAACTGATATAAATAAAATAATCAGCATGCACATAAATAAACATCAAATACTCGTACTTCAATGAGTCACATTAACAGACACTAATTCAGAAGATCCAAAAGAACATCCAAAATAATCAGAACACTGATTAGCATTGTGTGGCAGACGGCCAGTGTGAAATGGAAGACCACACACACACACACACACACACACACACACACACACGCATTTGTTTAAATGTCTCATGAGGACCAAGTTTGTAATCAAGTAGCCACATCTCTTTTTTTTGAAATAAAATAAAAAAAAACATTGAAAATTGTATTAAAAAAATAGATAAAAAGTAGTGAATAAATTAACATACTACTTAAACAATTTTACATAATAAAAATAACTCAATTAAATTAATAAAATGGAAAAAATAATGCATAAAAATAAAAACTTGAAGATTATGTTTGCTTTAAAATACACACACACACACACACACACATATATATATATATATATATATATATATATATATATATATATATATATATATATATATATATATATATATATATATATATATATATATATATAATAAAGATCTTTGCACCTGTTTCCCTCATGCTTTATGGGGTCTTCCAGAAAAACACATTAATGTATTTATAAGGCCACATCTTTTTTATTTTACTAGTGGGGAGCTTTGTTTGTATTTAACCCTTGTGGTAACCTGAATTTTGGTTTCCATAGTGTCAGAGGTCCCCATGATGTGACTGTGTAAACATATCAATGTCCCATAAAGATAGGAACACACACACACACACACACCCTGAGCAACAGCAGCTGTTAAAGCAGGATCTTGTAAATCAGTCGTTCCTGTCAGACAGTTGTCTCTCAGATTCATTGATTGACAAAGTGGGGACAAACGGTTAATGTTGAGGCAGCAACAGAAGGAGTAAACTGATATGAAGACAAACATGGCATCAGTCCACAAGATAAGATGTATGGACTGGAGGAGGATTATTTGTGGTGTTGTGGAGGTTAGATTCGGGTGTATGGGTGTATTTGGATGCAAGATGCAAATGACTTTTCCTGTTCATTGTTAACACAAAAAAGTTAAAATAAATTTTTGATAGTTTCCACATGTCATGCTGTGGTTGTGGGTCATTATGTAACTGAACTCTTCACTTTTGACCTCAATGGAACAGAGCATGTGCAGAGGGGATCGTGTGGGTTTGGACAATGGAAGAATACTTTTCAGGGTTTAACGAACAAAGAGTGAAGCTTAATGTTATTGTGATACTTCATTTCACAATACTGCATCGATATTAGAAACTACTGTATCAATATTTTTAGGTATTCATTCAAATGCAGACATGGCAGAGGTTCACCTTGGTGTTTTGGTTTGGATTTTTTTTATTTATAGCACTGGCTATTAAACCATATTCTTTGTAAAACAATTTTATTTTTGTGTGTGTGTTTTTATGTACTAGGAAGCCACATGTTATAACCTTATCCAAATCCTGCACAAGATTTTACAGAAGGAAATTTTGTGATAAATAAAATGATTTATGATTGGTCCTGTTCTGGTCAAACAAAAATGTGTTTAGTATTTGTGGTGCAATTCATTTTTTTCCAGGAACTAATGTGTGTGTGTATAGATAGATAGATAGATAGATAGATAGATAGATAGATAGATAGATAGATAGATAGATAGATAGATAGATATCTCACCTTGTTAAAAGTATTGTGATATATTGCGATGTATCATGATAGTGATTTGTATTATATCGCCAGATTCTTGTCAATACACACCCTTATCTATCAGCCACTTGGTACAAGAAATATTAGGTGAATCAACCAGCCTGTCTTTATTCGTAATATAACAGCCAAAGGAGTACAAACGAATGGAATATGGAAAAGACTTTGCTTCGATGTTCTTTATAATCACATAACTTGGCGCTGTACTCTGCTGGTATTCTTCTTTTGCGCTGTGTTCAAGCTGTCACTGTGGGAGTGTAGTTTTGTTCAGTTATCCTTATTGTCAAATCATCCTATTATGTGCATCGTTTTCTAAAGTGTCTGACATGTTTCTATGTCTGTTCCTGTCTAGGCCTGAAGTACAATGGAGGAGTCAGAGCTGCTGAAGGAGAGGCTGCAGGCCATCACTGTAAGGCTGCAAAATATAGTCATCTACTGTATGTGCACTGCAAAGGAGTGTTACTGTATGGAATGTCATATTTGACTAATAATTATCAAGATACAAATCAAATCATTACTTCATTCAAGTTTAAAAGCTGATTTTTAGTCTTTCTTGAAATGTTGCTGCTCAAAGTCTGAGAATTAGGCCAATAAAATCTCTATATAAACAATATGTACATGAAAAAACTTTTGTGTAATAATGAAAATAAACAAAAAGGGCTGTATGGGTTAAACATTTTGTCATTTTAGAGCATTTTAGAAATATAATTTCATTATATGTATATATGCATCAGTGCGCGTAATATTATGATAATATATCCAGTATTGATTAAGTTATAGTGTGATATGTCAGTGTTACAGAAGTTAATTTTGTGACAATCACCTTTGACCTTCAGAGATCTCAAAAACTATTGGTCGTAGGTGATAACACCAAGTATGCGAATTGTAGAAATCTTCATTCCGCATCATTTGGTACCAATGTGAAAGTTCTGTGACCCTCTGTTCTTGAGTTATAACAGATGATGTGATTTTGATCTTATAGTTAATTGTGACCTTGACCTTTGACCTTTACTCAAATGGATCATTGCATCTGATGTGCAATAGCTATATGTATATGCCCATGTAATTTCATGGTGATATCTCAAGTATTCATTGAGTTATAGCATGATACGTCTCTGCACACACACACAGATACACACAACTGACTACAATAATTTCTCCCAAACAATGTTGGGTGAGATTAATCATAAAATAGTGTTCACTTACTACAATATAGTATTTCAGAAATAATAATAAGCCATAAAGACAAAAACTATGCAATGGTTGTTACAGTCAAAGACAACCATGAAGGTATTATATACAAATGGTATTGCAGTATTATTTAAAATGATATTACAGTCAATCATTACCAGTTTATTGTGCCGTTCTAAATGTGCATGATTATTTTAACCATATATCTTGCTGACCTTTATCCTATTTTACTGGATTGTAATAACTGGTGAATCTGTCTGACATTTTAGGAGAAACATCGCATTCAGGAGGACATTCGGCAGAAGAAGCAGGAACTGGATCAAGAAAAACTCCAGCTACAGCATTTAAAGGTGAATTATGTCATACAAGTCGAATATTATCATCATCATCAGCAGATACTGTGGTGTGTAGAACATTTCAATGTACAATTGTTATAATAATGAGCACTCCTGATTTGTAGGAGCCTTGTCATAATCACCCATCTGTTTGTTCATCTGTTTACAAATCTTAGGATTATTATCCTCAAACAGACCATGTGGCATGTTGCTCATGTCGCCTCAAGTATTTCACTAGAACTAGTTTATAAGTGTTGATCCATTAGACCTACATCCAGATCCAGAACATATGGGACTTTAATCAGATGATGTCAGTTACATCCGTATTTCAGATTCAGATATACACTTTGACTAGAGGATGGGGCCCTGCCATGGCTCCTTCCTTCTGCTTCTGCCCCATGGGACCTTATTTGTGAACAAAAAACATGGAATTGCAATGAGTGGTAATTTCAGTTTCATTACATTTATTTGAATGGGCCATTGAGCATTTTTAGATAAACGTAAACACCCCAGATTTGAGTCCAAAATGTTCCATATAAAACTTTTTTGTAATGAACATCCCACAAAACCTCACAGTGGCAATACTGGAAGTAGTACCCCAAGATTTGGATAGTAGGGCAGGTAAATACCTCTTAAATATATTATTTGGAGCCACTTTAAAGTCTATAACCATCAGATGGATGATACCAGAACATCCCTCATACAATACTTGTATACAAAAAGTCTAGGGTATTTATCAAAAAGAGCAGATCATATTTAACCTGACTGTCGCCATCTGGTATCACGATACCATCTGGGACCCTTCCACAACCAATCAGTTTTCAAAGGAGGGGCCTTGTCTAAAATCCTTGCATATGATTCGATGAAGAATCTATCCGTCATCTTGACTGACGCGCCGCTTCAGCCACTCACATTGAACTCAAGCTGTGACGTAGTTCAGAGTGACAGCAGGAAGAAGAGCCGTACTGCAACAGACCATCAAAACAAACCACTGCGTTGTCTGTAAATGACCATTGTCGTACGTTCAGGAAAAATCTGCGGATAAAAGGCAACAGCCAGTGGATATTCCTTGTTACTTCCCTATGGAAAACAGGTAGACCAGTGGCTTGAAGAACTTGGTCTTAACGTATCAGATGTTCCATAAAAATCCTCTGGCATATGTCTGAAATGCCTTTGCTTGGTAGAGAGACACCAGAGGACTGTGGACACTATAAGGGAATGAATAAAGCTGAAGAGGAACCCAGTGCCGAACAGACGACAGAGACATCAGCCGTGGCACAGACAGACACAACGGCGCCCAGTCATGGGAAGTCCCACCCAGAGACACTGATTGGCTCCTTCATTTTTCAGAAAGCCTGAACTACACGATACTCAGATGGTTGCGTGAGCCTAGCTTGTAGTTTGGCAAAACGCAGCCAGATAATGTGAGTCAGGTTAGATCACATTCTCAAAAAGCTACCTTTACTAAAAGATGGGAACCTATGTTTCCTTTATTGCTACAATAATAATAATATTTATTTATGATACAAAACCTCCTGTTGTGTATCAAATTGCTGTTATCCTGCTTCTGACTAGGAACCTATAACTGTATATTCTGCAGTGGACATTATCTATTTATTTGCTCTTTTTATCCAGGGAACAAGTAATGCTGACAAATTTTCTTCAACAACTGAATTAAATGAAGCCATGAGTGATAATGTGAACAGTTTGTACAGGCATCTGTGCTTCTGATAATTATTTAAAAATCCTTTGTTTAAAAGCAGTGTTTGAAAAGACTGTTACTTTACACCATGAAACAATATTTGAACAATACTGTGTCTCAGGACCTCATAGTAATGGCAACCATGCAAATTAACAAAGGCACCAAAACTAAAGCAACTGACCATCATAACCCTTAAAAGTGTTTCTTTCCTTTGCAACATATTAAAATCTTCTAAAACTGATGGTGGGAAAAGAATAAAGATAAGAAAACTAATTGTACTGTTGCTGATGAATACATACATTTAAAAGGGGAGGTTATAGATGACAATGTCGCTGCTACTATGCTATAAAATCTGTTTTTTTCTTCTTCTTTTTTAATCAGAAAAAGTCCTTGAGAGAGCAATGGCTGCTACAGGGCACAACTTCCCACAATGCAACAGGCTACCCACAACAACAGGGCGTTATGTCTGACCAGCAGCAGTCCAGAGCGCTGCTGCTCAACATCCACCGGTACAAACAGAACAAAATACACCACACACAGATGTGCACATCCCTATATGACTTTCTGCATATGTCGCTAACCTGTATGCCTGTATGTGACCTTTGACCTTTAGTATAGAGAAACAAATAGAGTCTCTGGAGAGAGAGGAGTCCATGGTTTCAGCCAATGAGAGCTTCATCCTCAACAGACTAAAGGCTGTGGAGAAAAGTGCAGAGGAAATCATTAAGGTGCACTCACATATAAACTGTGGAAGTTTTGCATTTGCATTTTATTGGTCTTTAACTTGTTTCTGTTTGTGTTTCAGGAGGCGCAGGACAATTTTGTTCTTGGTAAGTTGTGACATTTTGTGATATTTCATCCTATAGAAAACATAAACATGTCTAAACTTAGTGTTTCTGTTTTTAGTTTGTCCTGCAGAGCCATTACAGGTTACCACGGTGATGCCTGATGTCCCAGAATCCTTCTCTCCACCAGCTAGTATTGACACCGAGCCCAGTACACCAAGAAAGAGTGAGGTTCTTTTCACTACTCCTGAATATTTAGTGCTCCTCAATTGTAGGTTAGTGGATAGTATCTGTAAAAAGAGCAAACACATTTGATTGATAATAAAGGGCTTCACCAAATCAATAGGCATTCTTTTTATCTACCTTTTTCAGGTTTTTTTAATCTATATATACTAGTATTTAAATAATTTATGAGGTTGTTATAGACTGAGGACATACTTAATACTGTTTGATTTCGCACAAGGGAGCTACTACTCACTCTCGTATCATATGTTACAATGACAATAAAGGCTATTCTGATTCTGAAATAAATGTTTTTATATTATCATTCATATTCTCTGAAAAACGGCCAAAGAAACACAAATTCTCCTTGGGTATGTAAACGTATGAACTCGACTGTATTGTACTAAATTGCATTTTGTTCATTCAGGACTTGAGTCTAACAGTAACCATGTTCGCCAATATTAATATAAGATGCTTCTGTGTTTTTCTTCTGTCTCAGCTCTGTTTGCCATGGAGATAAATGTAACCAAAAACCTGCTGACAGGGGAGAGCACGGTCCTTTCCACCGCACCTGTCTCTGCAGAAGAATTAAACCAACATTCAGGGCTCAAGGTTTATGACGACGGCAGGAAATGTGTTTATGCCCTGCACACACAAGAGGTACAACCAGTACTATGATTGGGTTTGATCAACTGTAAATGGAGGGCAGGATTTTATTTTATTTTATTTTTTTACATGAAACATTAACACATCATAATTTTCCTCCCATTTCATCAGTTCATTAATTCACTTCCTGGATGACGAACCATGCAAATTCAAATGTACTCTTAACCCTTTATAGGGCACTCATAGAAATACTGTGAAAATCAAAATGTTAATGTTTCTGTGTTATTAGAGGACATAACATTAATTTACTCAAAATGAAGTTACCGTATTTAGGTCCTTGCCCATAAGTGGCAAAAAAAAAAGTCTTAAGTGCATATAAGGTAAAAGGAACATGTAATTTATAACATTAGATCAGCATAGTAAGTGCAGATCCAGACCCCTGTCCACATCCAAATGATCCCTTTGAACATCATTCCTTACATTAGTACCATTACTTCTTGGTACCTAACAAAGCAGGTACACTCACTGTGGATTTGCCTAAAAAATATTTAAACCAGAGGAGGGGGATTAATTTTCCTATGGTGCCACATGACACTTAAGGGCTTGATCTATTCAGCTGCAGTTCTGCTCCATATGTATCTCTATAAAAGCTGTAAATGAAACAATACAATGAAAATGTGGAGCACAGAATCTAAGCATTAAATGAATATTTACAAAAACATTTTCCATGTTAGGTTTTTTTCCCTTAAATTTTATATTTAGATGAAATACCATAAATGTAGCTTTGTTTTTTGTGTATCTCAACTCCTTTTCTGACTTTAGTAAAGAAATATTTAGAAGTCCGTGTCTTGTTAAAATCTCTGCATTCTTAATCAATCTTTCTTTTTTTGGTGTTAGCTGACATTTTAACCCTTTGATGCATGAATTATGAAAACCTTACTCATGATCAGTTTCCTATAGGCATGAAAAAAATCAATGTGATTGGAAATCTTTATAATGAACCTATTTTTTATGGTTGTCCGTTGTCCGTTCAGCTGGACAACATGTGTTTAAGCTTTAAACCAAAGAAGCATGTATTTAAAACACAATGAAATAAAACATTTTTAATGCGATTTTTATTTAAGAAGACTGTTAATGAAGTCTAATAACAACAAGCAATTGATTTACAGGTAAACATGTTAGTGCAGATCAAGTATTAAGAACAGAGCAGTTACAGTAATGATATGAACTGACTGATATGGAACTAAAATGACAAAACCCATGAAGAGAACAACTGTAGAATAACTGTCCACTGGAGTGACCAGGATGCATCAAAGAGTTAATGGGTCAAAACTGACCAAGAAACCCATCAGTGCATAAACTTTATGCTGAGCGCAGAAAGTATGTGGAATTTTTTTTAATTTAGCAGATTCTACAAAATAAAAGCTGCATTAGATATATGCATTGACTGATATTTAGCTGCATCTGGTCCCTGGGCCTTAGTTTAGCTAGGTCTGGGTTAAGCTAATGTACTTTAGCTTCCACTGTAATTCAGAATTGGACAACATCCTGTAATTCTTTTCTTCATTCCCAGGGGTCACATGACCGGAGGAACATGTCTGAACTGTCTGCCAACGAGGTGGAAGAGCTGATAAAAAGTGCCACAGAACTTCGTCAAGTAAAGCACCAAAACTACCAACGAATCAACAACGGCCCAAACGGCGGGCACAGTTTTTACAATCACCAAAAGGAAAGACGTCAGGTGGAGTCACATGATCTCAGAAACCCAGGAAAGCGTTTCAGTCTTAGAAATAACAGGGAAGATGAAAACTGGCAGAGGGATCCTTTGGGAAGGAGTTTCTCTGATCATTACAGTCGACAGAGGGCAGAGGAGAGAAATAACCAAAGCAATTATGGCTTCACAAACCACAGAGGAGACAGACATCACAATGATCTACAGTACACTTCTTCATACCAGCAGAGAAACAGCCGCCGCAGTGTTCAGGAAGATCGCCATAACCCCGGCAGCAGCTCCTTTAGAGGCAGCGTTTCAATGAATGGAGTCAGAGCCAATGGCTGCCCTCCACCCAGATCACATGACCAAGAGGCAGTCTCCGCCCACCAGCCACAACTCACCTACACTCCGGCCAACTATATTCCTCTCAGTGATTACATCACCGTGGACGAGGAAGACCTTTACTGTTATAATCGACCTTCCCATTGCAACAGTAACCCACCCATTGCCCCCAGGTGTGACCGAATCCCCTCCCCTCTCTACGGAATCGACACCCCTTACACCATCCTCAACGCCTTGGAAACCACCGAGCCAGTCACAGCCATCTTCATGGGCTTCCAGACGACACAGGATGACAGCTGTCGGGGGCAGGAGTTTGACGGATCTCTGAAAGCGGAGCTGGTCATTATCGACGACAACGAAGGCCACAATGAAGACGCGAGCGGAACGGAGAAGGAGAACCACCAGACGGGTGGTTTGGTCAATGGGAACGTGGGGCGAACGGAGGGAGCTGGAGACAGATGGACAGAGAGACATGTGGGACCAGGTATCAAAAAGATCCCGAAGAAACATAAAGCCTGCTGTCGTGTTTGCTAACGGGTCTGACTGATGCATGGCGAATGAGCTGTGGTGTCCGTCTGATTAACACTATCACTAACTGTTGAAAATCCTCTGTATACAGTAGGACGGTACTACAACCAATCAGCGTAATCTTTAAGATGACGTAGCTAGATGCCAGAAAGTTCTTGGAGGGGTTTGGAGAAAGTTACGAATGACTAAACAAAATGGTGGACTATGGAGCTTAACCCTTGTGCGGTCCTTTGTAAATGGCACACTGGCTGTGTCCTACAGTTGGGTCTTAAAGAGCCAGATTCCAAAGTTCAGTTCCATAGACTCATCACTCCACCCCCCAAGGATATTTTACTGTTTTCAGTAGTAAGCAATTGCACCATACAGTACGTATAAAAAGGTAAATTTTTTAGCCACTGGGTCACTTTGACCCGAAGGACCGCACAAGGGTTAACAACTGTTGTCACTTCTGTAAAAAGAATTTAAAGATTGCTATCATTTTCTCGCATTCTTCACTCATCTTTGGTAGCGTCCCTTTGTTACGCCCGCCTTCTGACTATACTTCACCGTGATTCGTTGACCAGTTTCATTGAAATCTAGCCAAAAGTTACATTGAGCGTAACTAGACTACTACAGTAGCACATAAGATTTGGTACCGCTAGGGGGGTCTAGCATGGCTAGGCTACGAAACCCTCCTTTACCTTGAACCACGTTGTCTGCTAGCTGGAAAATGTTAGCTAATTGTTTTTGCGCTCAGTCTTTCTCACCCACAATTTATTAGATGTTGTTTACTGCTCAGAGTGGTGATATAATCCTTTTCCCCATTTCTTTTCATTCGTGTTAATTTACATGGTTTGGATGGGAACATTTTAGTAATTACTCTGGTTCAACTGAGAGCTCCTTTACGATGTAGCAATCTTGACAGTGTTCCAACCGGAAGTCGACCACACAAAATCATAAAAACACCAAGGCATCAACAAACAAGGTCAACATTTTTTGCACTTTGCACAAAAATTAAAAACTCCCATCCTTTTTTTTTTTTTTTACAAACTAATAAATAAATTCTGTTTCCTATACTTTAACACATTTTATTTCTATCCATCTACCATTAACTGAAAGCATCCATACAAAACATTTATATACAATTTTTTTTGTAAGTCACCTCACACAATTTGATTTGTATAATCAACTATAAAGTATATTTATATTCACTTTACATGTACTACAAATACAGTATTTAATAGATATGATACTATCTCCTAATCATGACGGTCTGTCTTAATTTATTGCAATAATATCTTATACATTCTTCTGCATTATAACTGAATGTTCACTTATTCAGATAATGTTCTATATTTTGTTATTACACTAGATTTATACATACTTTTAAATACACAAATTGAAGAAGACTTTGTTTTTTAGATTTTTATCTATATTATTGCAGAAATGTACCCCTCTTACAGAGATACACTGGATTTTTGAATGTGTTCTTTGTCCATCTGCCCAGTTTCATTAAAGGTCAAAGTTCATTTATATATGACTTTCAGCTATGTTCAGAATAAAGAACTCGATACTTTTTGGCCATTTTCACTGAATTTTCAAGACCCAAAAAATAGGTGTCACAACACGTGAGATGTTCACAATTTTTAGTATGTACCAAACTAGCACACATGAACACACACAAACAGCAATATGGCGTTATAACACCTTTACCTGCACACAGACTGACAGTCTCCGCTGGATTCCCGGAGATGTGGGGATGAATCTGCCACCTCACCCTTATCAATCGCGGTTGCAATACTCTTACTTGCAGACCCACTGCCAGACAAACTCTGTGCCAGTGTAAGCTGCTTGTATTTTTTTTTTTTTTGATCCGCTTGATTTAATCTTTCGCTTCTGCATTTTCTCTATCAACTCACCAACCTCCATCTTCTTCGAGGCACAAATCTACAGTTGTCTTTTATTGGAAAATACAGCTTCTGCACAAGACTGAGTCAGAAATCCATTGTTCACAAGTCTGAAATTCACACATATGATGTACAAGACTTTGATCCACTGCCCCCATGAAAAAACTAAATATGTATAGATATATTTTTGGCAGTCAAGGAGTTAAAAGTAGAAATACTGCAGATAGCTCCTATAATAACTGAGGATAGTGGATGCTCCAGCTGGATACTGCCCTCTCTGTAGTTGTAAATGGCTCATTTGACTGAAAACAGTTTTAATGTTCAGGTGAATATGCACTAGCGACAATCTAATTATGAAAACTAGATTACTCTCCTCCAGTTAAATCCCCCTAAATCTTAACATATTTGTCCTCTCTGTTCTCGACTCAGCACAGGTGTGTTCCTTGTAAATGAATATTTTAAAAGGACATGATACATTAGTTATTTTTTCAGCATTTCCTCAGTCACTATATTCTAGAAACTGAAACATGACAACATTTCTTGTTTACTCCTCCCGGGCCTCTTAGTAGTGTTGATAAAATAAACATTTAAAAAACAAAAAAAAAAAAAAATTTAAGCATTTATAAAAGTGAACAGGTTTTCATAGGTTTCTATGCTGAATTTTATATGAATAGGAAAGAACATGATTTTAATGAAGTGTTTTTGACTGATCTACAGTTCAGTTCTGGGTCTGGTTTCAGAATGACCTCCTAAGTATCACCCAGAACAGTCTTCTTTATAATATTTCAGTGAACAAATCATCACATGGATACGAGTAATCACTTGAATCAATCTTTCAGTGAAAGGGATTTTTTTTTCCCATTTACTTGTTAGCCCTCCAAAGTTTTTGTCTTTGTTTCAGTTTAAGCTCTTCTTGGTCTGGGTTAAGGCTTGATTACAACACTAGTTATTCATTTAAGTTCATTTAAGGTTTAAAATTGTACAATGATGTTGAGTAACACTTAAAATAAGCTAAGAAACACAAATAAAAGAATAGAAAAAGAATAAAATGCAAGCATCCATTTAAAGTAGCAGAAGATGAACGGTCCATGGTCATGAACAGAAACTATGGTCCATGTCCAACACTTCTCTAAAATAGGTTTACAAGCTTAAAAATAGAGATATGAGCAGGATATTAAATTAAAAAAACTGGTACAACTAACCACAGTGATTATGAAATTATTTTTGTTCTGACACATTATACAAATGTTGTGCAATCTAAAAAAATTTTACACTATATTTGTTGGCACTTGTTGAAATATCCTCATGTAATTTTAATTTAACAAACACTGCTGTTATGTTTAAAACTGTTCTCCTGTGGCTCCCCCTGCTGGTGAAGTCTGGTACATGGTTTATAATAAGGCACACATGTAAATGCTGTATTTCAGCTCAGATATACACACAATATGTGTAGTGTATTTATGGATTAGTAATAGGTTCATGGCACCAGTAGCACAAATGCCACACAATTGATTGCTGACAAAGAGCAGTAACTGTAATAATTTCTACAATTATTTTGTAAATATGTATTCCACATACTGCTGATTAGTGAGCAAAGACAGCTTTTATACAAGAATATATGTTTTGTCTTTATTTTTGATGTTGAATTTTTATACTAACTTTTAATATTTGTACTGTATATATATATATATGTTTGTGAGATTAACAGTGTGTTTTATTGACTAATAAACCTTTGTTTCTTACTGATGTTGTCTGTACTGGTGCTGTGCTGCCAACACTAAACTAAACTTTATGATGTGTGTGTGTGTGTGTTTGGCATTAATTTTTCATGGTATAATTCAACCCACATGTCTCCCATGCCGTCATGGTGGACATCAGCCTGTGTTAGTTTACACTTACTCTGATGTCGTCTCATTATCATTGATTATAAACTGCGTGTTGACAGGATGTGTACAGTTGTGTGATGCTGACAGCTTCAGGTTTAATGACTTTAATGATGGAGATCGTATCAGTGGTTCTGACAGACAGACAACATTCATTTGTCACTGAGTAAAGTGATTCACTGTTAACAAAAAAACATCCTTCACGCTTGTATCAACAACTTAGCATCAGTAAGAAGTAAGTAAGTACAATAGAATGTGAAATTTCACAGGAAAAACATATGGTATTTAGATGTAAGTGTAACTACATTTATAAAACTATATTTTGTATTCGCCTTCGACTGTACAATATCTTAATCTAATGAGGATCCAGTTTTTGTTTTTATTATTTGACTTGGGTTTTTTTTCCCTACTCTTTGGATAAATATAGTTGAGAGACAGAGACAGATGTCCATGCATAAATATAAAAAGTGGCATTGATAAAAGGGTGTTTAATCCTTAATTTAAAAAAATTATTAATAATAATAATTATATATATATATATATATATATATATATATATATATATATATATATATATATATATATATATATATATATATGTTTTACATTGATGGACAATAATCATTCATTATAGCATAATATAGTACCCAAGTTTACATAAAACATAACATCCATGATGACTTATGTTTTTCTCCTAGTCCCATAAATCTTATTTCAACGTTGGTCTAGTAAAGTTATATTAACCGCACACGCAGTTGTGGAAAAACACATTAGACCACCCTTATTTTCTTCTATTTCTTATTCATTTAAATGTATAATAATGATTATTATTTAGCTTTTTACAAAACAATAACTATATTAGATAGAATAGAAACAAACCCCGCCCCCATGCACACGTTTTACCAGGTTTGCCTTATCGGTCATCATTGTGAAAGCACATTTTTGGTGATTGTGACCTTGACATTTGACCTACATTCCCCAAAATTCAATCTATTCTGGGCTGTCTTGTACCTTTCGTGAAAATTTCATAGAAATTGGTCCAGTAGTTTTTGCATAAACCTGTTTACTAACAAACAAACAAACAGACATACAGACCAACAAACAAACCGATCCAAAAACAATACCCCTCTCCCCTTCGGTGGATGTGGTAAAAAGAAAACTCTAGACAAAAATAAAACAATGCTAGGCCATTTTAGATGCAAACTGATATTACAGATGCAAAAGAAAAGGATTATAGTTTACTAATGTGATCTTTGTGTGTTCGTGTGTCAGGTGCAGATGAAGAATAAACAGCGTGGGGTCATTTGGGGTCGTTGGGACTCATTGTTTCCTGCTGCAACAAGTTCTACTGCCTTCATGCATCAAATACTTAAGCTGTTGCTAATTATTCATATACAAATCTGAAGTTTAAGGTTATTTTTTTTTAGGGTTTCTCTGCAAAATATTAAATACCAGGCAGTTACAGAACAACACAGTAGCTTTGATGTGCTGAAAGTGTGTGTAATTTACTGACACTAATACATTTACTGACACTAATAAATGTGTCAAGTCCATTTCAGTTTAAATTAAATAGATGCTATAGATCATGAATAAAAATGAGTAGATGAATAATCAGGAGCCCTGTAGTAATATGATATGAAAGGAACATCTGAAATATCCATCATAGAGATAATGAACCTCCGAAAACCCTGCAACATATTTGTGTCATGTTTTATACTAATCAATATGAAAATAAGATGCTGAAGCTTAAAAATACAAAATTATTTCATGTTATTGTTTTTATTATATTTGTGTGGATTTGATGAGTTTTAGTACAAGCTATGATGAAAATAATGAAGATATATAGTCATGCTTTGCTTTCATTGTTAATTTACCATGTGTTTTTTTTATACAGTGATGAACAATCCCAAGCTAAAACACTTTTACAGATAAATAAAGGTAAATCATGCAATGTGTGAAGTTCTGTCACTGACAAAATGTTTGGCTATAACTATAGTTAAATGATTTAACTTAAATAATCATGAACTCTTTTATACATGAATTATAAGAACCTTAAATAATTGTTTAAGATTTCTTCTTTCCCACCGGGGTTTGGAGTTTTTTCTTGCTGAGGAGGGTCTAAGGACAGGGAATGCTTGGAACTTCATCTATTTCTGTGATTGATTGTTCTCTCCGGTCAACCCCGTAAAGCCCTGTGAGACAACATTGTTGTAATTTGAGGCTCTATAAATACAATTGAATTGAAAATTGTTTTCATTCCTCTTCAGGCATGGGGAAAAAAAAACATTTTTTATGAAGCAGTTTTTCAATATCCACTCAGCTGGACACAATGTGTTTAATTTTTTAAGCAAAGAAATATGTATTTACTGATATATTGTGTGAAAACTATGAAATTAAAACTTTTTTAATGCTGCTAATCTGATGTTTTCTTGTGTTTGAACATATTCTAATACTAGTCACTACTCACTTCATGGAGATAAATAATAGTCACATATTATTACAGTCTGATAGCAATAACAAGTTAATTGACTTCCAGATTGGGTTTATCAATAAACAGCAAAGATACAGTGATGATATGAAACGTACTGTATGAAATCATGTTTCGACTGTGTTGGCTGATATGGAAGTAAAACAACAAAACACATGAATATACAAGAGAACAGTAGTGACCACTATGCATAAAATATTGAAAGATGTCAAAAACTATTTGTTACTCAAATACAGGGTTTAGCTTTTCTACGTATCAGATTATATTATTTGCAAATAGTTAATAAAAGTTAACAGAAAATAGGAACATTGGCCTATTGTTTTACCTAGTAACGTTCATTTATTAGTTGAATTTAGTTGATTTCAGACACCAACATAATACAAAACATGGAAAAAAGAAATTTCAAAATGGCATAATAGAACATGGAAAAACTGTTGTGCCTGAACGGGAGTAGGAAGAAGCCACTGCTGCTTTGTGTCACACTATCACAATTATTTTGTTTTCTGTACTTATCAGTCTTTGCTTTTTGATATCCGTATTTGTTTCCCAATATCAATGCATTAACAACAACAACAACAAAAAAACCCAGTTCCGGTCAGAGTCAGGATTCACACTCTTTATTGCAGATGTCATCACCGCACTTACATTTGGCAAGAAGAAATGACTGAAACTGAAGGCAAAGAAAACAAACTAAGAAATAAATCAGAAGAAGTGATACCGGTGAAGAGAAAAGCTGTGAAATCTGTCAGACTATAAGTAGCGTGTTACTGTGTGTGGTCTCTGAATTCAATGAACTAATGACTAAACCCACTTATTTCCTAAAAAATTTAATAAAATAAAACTAGAATATCATATGATTGAAGTGTTTTGGGTAGTTGATAACAGGAAACAGACCATGTATAGTTATGAATAAATTACCCCAACTGTAATGAAAACAAAGGGTAACACTGAGCTAACACTGTAGGATGTATAGTAGGTTATGTTATATGTGCTATCATACAGTATATATATGTCCAGGCTGAACTTTGACCCCTATATAACCCATAATGTGCATTCAACACCTCTCAGAATATCATGAGACATCACTACATCTGTGATTAGAGGCTAATGTCACAAGACAAAGCAACTGTTTTCTGACTGTTTCTCTCATTTAAAAGTGGCCCACATCCGAATTTTTGACCTGTATCTGACCTGTTAAAGAAAATCTGACCGGCACAAATCCGATTTTTTTTAATTGGACCCAGGCCACTTTCATATTAAATCCAATATTTTGCAATGTGACTTCAGTCTGAACGGTCATGTCGCATTTGTCCGCCTTTTCCAGTTACTCCCGTGATTGACACAACAAACGTAAAGACCTAGAGGTACGATTTTATGAGTTTACGACTAGTTTAATGTATTTATAATAGCCATCTCGCTGCGCGCAAGGAATGCTGGTCCAGGTCACGACTACCTAGCGTGTAAATAAAACTGCCAATATGGCCGAGTGTGACTTTTGATTTGATTCATTTGGCTGAAAATGCAATACACATGAATAATGAGAGAATTAGAAACCGGGATAGCGCATAAAGCATACATCGCTTGTTTCCATTGTTGTCCCTAAACGGTTGTCCCACTGTTAGAACCTTTCGCAGTTCCTAGAACCTTTTTCGTTACTCACAGGCAGGGTCTGTTGTTCTCGAGGAACTATGTTACGTAGGTGTTTGATGATTGGTAGAGCCGAGGCCACGCCCATTTCCGTATCTTGCAGTACCGCCATCTTTAAAACCGTTTGCGTGGCTGAATCAATGCTGTACAGTGTTTCTACGGTAACCACAGAACCTCTGATGACCATGAAAAATGACAAACTGCATTTTAGACGCCCCATTAACTTTGAATGGACGTTCCCAGCCTTCTGCGGGCTGATTTTTTTCCGAAAACCGCCCGCTGCGCCATTAACGCTCGCTGCCAATGGCAACGAGTTTGGGGGCTTCAGATTCACGGTACCATATCACTCCGCAGGTACTTCGGCCACTTTGAAAGTAAATATTCGCTACGTTGTAAAGGCAATTGTATCCAGTCTGTTAGAATAGTAACAGTAATAAGCTGTAATAACCCGTAGAATATGGAGGAGAATGTATAAACCATCGTCTTGTGGCCATCGAAAAATATGCCCTTCGGGGCGGCCCCGTTTTTTTCTGTTAATAAAGCGTGGGAAATACATTATTCCTTACTTATTTAAACGTATTAATAAGATGAATGAATCAACAATTAAACAATTTATATAAGTAATTGGTGTTGGCTGCTGGTGGCTGTTTGGGTCTTTATGGTTTAAATCATATTATATCTCCCAGTGTATTGCCTCCGTGTGACCATGTTGGGTCACATATTGCATATGTTGACTTTTATTTTGAAAGGTAATTACAGAAGTACCTTCTGAGGAAGGCTACAGGTTGTAGCTGGAAAAAAATAACTATTTTTTTATATCTGTCTGATATAATTAAAAGGAAATCTTAATAATAGAAGTAGTGGATCTGAAGTAGATGGAAAATAGTACCATTGATGTTTTGAGGGAAAAAAAGTCGATAATATGCATTTAGGAGTTCAGATTTGAGCAGTTTTAAGGCATAGAAAATATTAGATTTGCATTTAGCCTTTCCAAAATAGGAGAGCAATGCATGTTAGTAACTTAAAGGTTCAATGTGTAATATTTAGTGGTGAAGTTGCAGATTGTGCTGCTTTTTTACTTTTGGAAATATCCACTCTGGCCCACATTCATTACAGGTGACACCAGCTATGAATAGAAAAAAGAGTGCGAGCCTGTTGGGATCATTTGGATACATCTTACACACTGAGCCTTTCAACTAAAATATAAATTAGCACATGTTTTAAGTGACTGATTGTTTCCAAGCTGCCACACACAAGATACATAAAAGGGAAAACACTGTTAACTAAATGTAGTATTGTATCATAGAGTTGCAGGGATAAAATATAGATACAGGCTACATCAGAACTCACACAGCTTCATTTTGCATAGTGACCAACACCTCTAACAGCGCCATCTTACAGCCTGGCATCCTGTTCTAATATCACTTCCATGTTTTTAACAGATGACATCATTTCAGTTGTCCTACTTATTTTGGAAATCACGTCATTTTACTGATCAATTTTAAGACACATCTGAGTCTCTGAGCTACACAGTGGAAACACCACCTCAAATATGAAAGTCTGAATTGATATTTTTAATTAAATATTTTCTTAAAATCTCCTGTTATTTATGTTTCCTCCATGTGATTGATGTATTTTTTATTGTTTTCACTCTTTTGTCATCAATTTACATTGATATTTAGCATTTTTATATCTTTGTTTTACGTACATTTCTCTTGCTTTTGTTTGCCTTTTTGTAATGGAGCTGAAATGCTTCCTGTTGTGTACCATGGGACTTTATTTCAGAAAAAAACACAAAACACAAAAATCAATGTTTCTTAACAATCTTTACCCAAAATTGCAACTATCAATGCTTGTAAAATTTTATTCTAAACTGCCGAACATCAAATGAGTAAACAATACATGACACAGTTAAATCGGGGTCAAAAAATCTTTGATGCCATTGAGTTTTTTTCTAAAGATAGGTCCCCTGGGGCACATTGTACTCATTATTAGCTGCTGTGCTTCCTGTTTGAACTTAATAAAGTCTATTTTATTCTTTAAAAGTGCTGTTATTACTATATTTTAGACTGTCACATTGCTATTACCACAATAGAAGCTCATAGCACAATCAAAACAATGCTGAATTTAGCATTTTATGACTGGAAATACATATTAATACATATTCCTCTCTGGCAGTTAAAATCATCCCATTTCTGAGTTGACTTGAATGCACATGTATCACACAGCTAAGCAAGGTTTTATGTAAATAGTGAGCAAATTATAGACCTCAAATAAATCTGGGCTAGAGATGAAGGTTGGGTTCATATAAAACACACACATGCACACACACAGCACCCGAAAAGTCCTCTTCTAAAAACACGGCAAATCTCCTATTTCAGATATTCATTCACAATATATTATAAACTTCTTCCAAACCAAGCATTGCTGAATTCATAAATATATGCAGCAAAAATACAATACAATAAATCTCTTTAGGATTCAAGACAGGACATAAAAATATGTAAAAATCTTTACTAGACCTTAGGGTTAGAAGAGCAGTTCATTCAGAAGTGCTCGTATTATTTTGTTTAAACAGCTGAGCCACAAATAGGCAAGAGTTTGGCCAGGTTGACTTTGTTTTGCTTTGTTTTTTTCTTTTTACAATAGACCAAATCGAAAGAAAGACAATGTATCTGCAAAGTAAAAAAAAAAAAAAAATAGGAGCAAGAATCTTTCTTGCAAAGTAACAACTTATTTTAAAGGTATATTCAGTCTTAAGGCAAACTTTTTAGCTGCTGTTACATGATTATAATCGTTTTCCAATAGTTGTTACCTTGAGAGCAGCATATGTACTAATTAATTATGTGAATTTAACTCCTTAACGCATGAATTAACTATGAATATATATATATATATATATATATATATATATATATATATATATATATATATATATATATATATATATATATATATATATATATAAGAATACTGTCAAAATTAACACATTAATGTGAATTAATCCATCATCGTCATTAAGCAGATTAAACATTTTAACACAATACATACCATTTACATGTGTTTTGGATATTTTATAAAATTTTGGGATGTTTTTTCCTGTATTTTAGAAGGATTTTTGAATACATTTTTGATTTTTCATTGCTTTTTCATGTTGTTTTCTTTTTATGTGTGTGAATTCTGGTGTATTTTAACATATTTTGTAAATTTTTTTCCTCTCAGCATTTTTTGTGTTTGAGAAATTTGAGTACAAAAAAAAAACCTGAGAAGGAACACTCCACCGACATAAAATGTTTTAATCATGATTAATCTCAATTCATCCAAAGCAACCCTATAATTAAGCTGATTCAAAATTGTAATCATTTGACAGCCATAAAAAAGGAAATTCTGAACTCAGTGGAGCAAATTAATTTGATAATAGCGCATGCAATAGATAGATTTTTGGTATGATGCATATTTGCAACAGTAGGTATTAAGGGGTTAATATGGTGTCCGTATTTTCCATTTGGCAGCATGACACCACCATAAAACAATCACCACAATGAGGGGACCCAAGTGGATTAAATGCAGTTTTTATAAGTGCTTTTACTTTATAATGGACTTATAGTTAATGAAGGACTACTCAGCTTTCCCCAGGACAGCTGTGGCTACAAATGTAGTTTATCACCACCAGTGAGAGGGAATGAATAATCAATCTATAATGAAAAGCTCTGTGGGTGCTTTGAAAACCACTATAGAAATCTAATCCATTATTATTATTACAGCATTATTACTCTCACATAGTAGATTTTTGGTTTGACTTTAGGTCACAGAGACACAGTAATACTATTCTTCTAAGTCTAATGAAAAAAAAAAAAAAGGTTTATAAACATGAATCTCTGCAGTGGCAACATTAAAACACAAAAATACAACACACTAGACATATTTAAGTACTTTTTAAAAGCTCCTGAGACATTTCTATCTATGGAATATCTTCTTTTCTGCAGTTATGACTTGAATTCAATGTTTTGGTTTTATTTGATTATTTCATTTTCAGCTCAATATCGTGTGTTCCTGAAGTCACACCATCTTCAGTTTTAACTCCATCTTGCGCTGCACCAAGCATGAAGTCAATTTGGTTAAAGTGATTAAGTTCTTCAACTTAATCACTTGGAGATATTAAAAAAAAAGATGAAATAAATATATTTAACCTTTTTTGCCTGTTGTTAAATTATCATTCTTCATTTTATGATAACATTGACATAATTCTCACTCCCACAAGGGCTGATTTTTATTATTGCTGTTATTTCTATTTTTGGATCATTTATGTCTGGAATTCACTTAGGAAAATTATATTAAATGAAATTAGCTTGAATTTTTAGGACATGCCCCACAAAGTCCCTTAGAGACAATCTGATTCTGAACATTTTGCATTTAGCCTGAATACCTTTAAGTCAAGTTCTTAATAGCTATAATTAATAGAAAAATCTGTCTTTTTACATGCTTTCCTGCTGTCCATTATAATCACTTGTATCCATTATGTGTGTCATACCATCAAAATTAAAACAAGTGGAGCCAACATGGCGAGCAGTGAAACCTGGGACATCCAAACTCTTTAGATTAATGGCTCATTATAACATTTGTCTAAGGCAGTGATTTTCAAAGTCTGGGTTGGCACTTTTAGATGCATACTTTAATTATTTGACAAGGACACAAGAGGTGTATCACCCCTCAAATCTTTACTATGCATAGCTACAGTGTTTAAATAGAAGCTATTAAATCAGTAACTAAATGTTGAGATAACACTGAATAAAAAAATGTGTCTGCCCAGAAAATGTTTGAAAATCATTGCATTACTGCAGTTAGTCTAACTCATAGTCAGAAAAACGAGTATATATCAATAAATACTTGTAGTGGAGTTAATTCAAAGTGCAATACATATGAAATACTCAAGAAAAAAAAAACTGATTTTGACATGTACCTCTGAAAGTCATTCAGATAAAATACAGGCCGTGTGTCAAAACAGTGTCATTATTATAGCTAAAGGTTTATATTTATTGTGCCCTCGAAGTCCACAGAAATTATAATTTCTATGGAAAAATCATGACATGATGTGACAACACAGGCAGTCATATTGTTTTAGACCTTGTGCAAAACAATCTCTTTGCTTCAAAAGCCTTTAAAACATGAGGGAAACCTAAATTAAGAAATAATCGCTTGAGTCTTTATTAAAAGACATACTGTCCTTCTCTTATGGCATCTCACCTGAAACACGTCCATTATGGGAAGTAATACATAGTTTTGAGAAATGTTGGTGCTATAGACAGGACTGAGGAAGTTTACTGAATGGAGGACATAAATAAGGGTGGAGGTCTTCATTTTGCTTCTCATAAAGCCTGTTGATGCTCAATCTTTCTTCTGATTGGCCAGTAGGGAGGCCTCCCATCGCTGAGCCATGGCATTCTGTCGACGGGGCACTGAAGAGAGGGAGGGGGGGAACTGGAGGGAGGGGGAGATTCAGCTGAACCACTGGAACCATGGATGGATGGATGGATGGATGGATGGATGGATAGATGGATGAATGGATGGATTGATGGATGGATGGATGGATAGATGGATGGATGGAAGGACAGGTGAATAAAGGTACAAATTATAGGATGATTGGAGAGAATGTTGGATGGATGAATGGATGAATACAGTGAAAGTGAAATGAGCCAAAATATGATATATTTTCTAATTGTGAACTAATGGGATTTTAAAAATTAATCAGTCGAGCTGATTAACAAAACAGTTAAGTTCACAATTGGTCAAAGCATCATATGAATGGATGAGTAAGAATAAGAAAAAAAAATTAATAAACACAGAAATTGTAAAGAAAAGTATAAAGTATGGATATGAATGTCAAGCCACAATTCAACACATAATAAGTCAGAGACATGACATACAAAAGTTACATGACATTACAATGTGTATCAATTATAATCCTACTGATTCAATAAAATACTTGGTCTCCCTTTAACTGCTGCCTATGCCACTGTTTTGGCAGGAGGAGAACATAGAGGCATGCAGTAATGCACATCAAAATTGCACTAAAGTACAGTACTAGGAGAGAATCAGCAGAAGTTTCGATCAGATATTAACATATTTATCCACCTGAATAACAACTATGTTAACTTATTTGTAATGATTTATTATGATCTGAAAAACTACTTTGGTTATGACAGTTTGATTAATTTTATTTTATTGTTCTTCTTCCTAGTTCATACAAATTTGTAGTTATTATATACTGTACATAGTGTTAATCTTTGAGTCTGTGTGCAGTCGCATATTTGAAGAAATTTACTCATTTCTGTCGCATGAAAAATCTTAAAATATACTTGAATTGAGGGTAAAAATCACTTGACTCTACCAGGTTTGTGAAACAGAGCAAAACTGCACCTACATCATCCCTTCATATGATTCATGTTCTAAGTCCCACTGAGGCCAGGTTTTACTAATGATCATGAGTTTAGAGCCAGAGTGTTATCCCTAAATAGAACAAAGTTTGTGTGTTTGTGTGCCAGCCAACCTTGTGGTCACAAGACAGACTGGATCGCTCCATTTTACGGGTCCTGGAGGGGGAAGACGGGGAGGAAACACATCTGTCTGCAACCTCTGGCACTAGAGTAAGAGCAAAGACAAGCAGACAATGTCATCACACAGGAGGAAAAAAACATCACAACACGTCCTGCAATTAAATGTAAGACTTTAAGATTATTTAAGGGCATTAAAAAACAATTGAATATTTATTGCTGGAGCCACATTTTGGTGATTCAGTGATTGAATACACAATACTGGGTAATGGTAGGTGCTGCTGATGAGCTTTATGCTTTTCTGACTTTCATGCAACTTTAATGCCTTTATTCCTCCATGTGCTAATTGAAGTTTTTTTCAGCAGGAATCAAATTAATTTTTTTCTCCAGGCTTCATCCAACCACTAAATGTACTGTTTTCAAGACAGATTACTTATTTCAGTTTGCACTAGGATTCAGTTTGTTGCCTTTTGTTAAAGAGCGATCAATCCAGATCCCAAAAATATATAATATAATTTAGCAAGTTATGTCAACTTACATACATACAATTAAGTAATTAAAATGTTCACCTTTCAAAATCATATTTATGACATTTCAACACATATGGAAGATTCAGTGTAGAGCATTTAGATTTAGTGGTGAGTTTGCAGATTGAAATTTAAATCCCTATTTTCATGGGATTAAGAAAACATGGTGTCAGATTTGTATGTGGTAAACAAAGTCTGTTTGCTATTTAAATATACTGGCATTATTTCACAGTTTTGGTGTCAAGAACATTCATCATTTAGACATAAATGTTGAAAGACAAAAAAATGTTGTTCTATTCATCCCGTTCATCCCATCCCTTTGACCTCCAGAGATCTCTATGATCTATTGGTCATAGGTGATAACACCAAGTGTAAAAGTTCTATAAATCTTTATTACGCATCGTTTGGTACCAATCTGAAGTTATAATGGTAATGTGATTGTGACCTTTTAATTAATTGTGACATTGACCTTTGACCTTTACTCAAGTGGATCATTGCATCTGATGTGCATTAGCTGTATGTATATGCCCATGTAATTTCACAGTGATATCTTAAGTATTCATTGAGTTATAGAATGATATGTCTATGTGGACACACACACACCCACAGACAGACAGAGTGATTCCAATAATCTCTGTCAACCAATGTTGGGTGAGATTAATGATGCTACAGTACTAATGTTTATGTACTGAAAAGGATTTATTACCATGATTCAACGTACCGGTAAAGCTGATGTTTTCATTGAGGCCTGGAGACACCAGAACAGTATCGTACCGTTCTCTTCCTTTCCTCCACTCCTCCTCTCTTCTCTTCTTCCACATCTCCTCCCGTTGCCTCCTCCACTCCTCCTCCCTCTGCCTCACCATTCTGATCTCCTGTTCCACTAGTGACTGGCTGCTGAGGGAGCGCAGCTTAAAAAATGGATTGGACGTGAAGGTGCTCTCCTGTGTTTCTGCACCTGCTGGAGGGGAGCTGAGGCAGAACTCTGAAGCACTGCGAATGATCAGATTGGAGGTTTCCACGACGATGACGTTGGCAGTAGGGACCGAATCAAGGCTCGCCGGCCAATCAGAGAGGCCGCTGACAGTAGTGGTGAGAAGCCGGTTCCTGGAGGCGGAGTCGGGCTCGAGGATGATGACGTTATTGGCCGTCATTTCATGGTAAAGGGATCGAGGCAGGGAGGAGGAGCTGGAGGTGGATGGGGAGACGGACAGTGTTGGGGTGCGGCAGGCTGGAGGCCGAGGTGGAGACCTTCCTGTTTGTAGGGTGGATGGTCTAAGGAGAGAGGCATACACATATATTAAAAACGGTCCAAGAAACAAAGTCAAAGTTTGAAAAATGTGGGGGAAAAATGCTCAAAAATGTAATCTTTAAACTCTAATATTGTATGCAATGACAGTGTAATGAGATTTAATTGACTTGGCATTCTCTAAATACTTGTTTTATTCCAGCTTTCCATGAGGTGGTATGTGCTCCAAACTGCAGTAAGATGTGCAAATTCAATTAGTGTTCCAACAGCACTGTATACATGTCTAAAGAATTCTCAGAGTATTGTAACATTTTAACTTCAGTGAGCATGTAAAGAAAGAGAAGAAAGCAACACAAACAAATGAGGATGGTGAATAAAATGCAGAAATTATTATTAATTAGTTTGGGTGTACATAACACAGGAACTACTTCTGCTACATGGACATAGTTTGCATATTGGACCAGGAAACTAGATTTGCAGATTATTGTCATTCTTATAGTTTTTCTCGTTATGTTTTGTTGAATATTGTGAAAAGACTGAATAAAATGGCAAAAATCTATCAATTTATTGTTTGAAATGAGACATGAAATCCTTCTCCAACTTTTAAATGAACGTTTAATCATGTAGAATTATGTAGAAATTAAACCACCTACACTAGGATATGACATTTTCATTATATTTCCCAGCCTTGCTCTGAATGATTTTGAACATTTTTAGGTAATATTTTTTAAAAGTCATTTAAAGCTGATTTTCCTGCACCAGCAGGCGAATGCACTACCTGCACTTAATGGTAGGCAACATAATAGAGTTTTAAAATGCAAAAAGCAGCATTGAAAGGGGATTAATTACAACACTTATACATCCATCAAACTGCCAGAAACATGACTGCGGTGAATAATACTGTTCCATATCTGATAGACATGTAAATGGATACAATATGTACTGTACAGGTATATAATGTAAGTGCTTGTCATATCTAGTTTTATTTTTGTAAGGGACTTGTGGGAAAGCAGTGAATAGATTGGATGGGGGGGGGGTTATTAAAGGTCTGATAATGACAGCATGATATTTTTAATTCTATGTTGAAAAAAATCAAGGATAAAACAGTCTGAAGTGACTTTGGTTTTACACAACTCCTGTATACAAATATTTTTTAACAGACATAGTATCCAAACAAAGGTGAGAAGTACAATAGCTAAGTAGAAGTTGATTTTTTTTAGGTATCGGTTTTTCTGCCAAGTTCTTATTTTTACTCCCTCCATTTTTGCATATATATCTGTACTTTATTCTCTTTACATTCTCAGAATAGGCTTGTTACTTTTTCAAACTAAACAAATGTGACAGAACAAAAAATCTGCCACTTCAGAGGGAAAATCTATGTGGATGAGAGAAGAAGCAGCACTGGACTGTGACCAGGATTATCACCAGACTCCTGCATGGGTTCACTTTTTTCCAAAAATGTTCAACCATACACATAAAGTTGAGTACCACCACCCGCACTTTCAGGGATTAAAGTTTTCCATACCTGCGACGGATTTCTGTCAACTGAACTCAAATGGGAAATCGGTGCTGATGAGAAGGGGGAGCGGGTTGTGACGGATGTTTGGTGTATGGATTTACCTATAATACTGTAGCGTTTCACAAAAACGTCGGAGACCGGGCTTGACTGAAACGTTTTTTTGTTCCTCAACAGTGGAGCTTGATACAAATGCAACCTCTCCCAGTCTACCACACGTGATCCCCTTAAGCACCGCCCCTTCCAATCTCCCCACCAATCAGCGGTCCACACACCCAGATTGACATGACCTGCAGCCAGTAAATGACAGAGACAGGGAGGGTGACAGCGTTTGACACCGTTGGTTTTAACTGAGGCCGGTACATCACCACAGCCTACAAAATTAAATGTCCCTTAAGACACATTTATTTTACTTCAACACGAAGACGATTCTGTTTTATTTAATTATGTTTTATCTTAACAATCGTCAACAGCCTATAAAAGTAACTAATAACTAAGATGGCGGCGCGCAGAGACAGTGTCTCAGTGCTCCCTGAATCCGTATGTGTGGCTGCGAGTTGTATGTTTTTGTGAAAGGATATGCGTGAGTCTGTGTTAGATAAAGATCTTGTACAATCGATATGAACTCTTGAATATTGGAATAACGAGAAATTCCCATCACAAGTGACTTTCAAAACTCAAATCGAATCCCAGTGACTATAGCGCGAGCACCGGACTCTCCAAGGATTACCCTGCCGAGTGGGAACAGAAGAGGGGCTGCCGAGCAGGTTACCTGGCTAGGCTAAAGAGAGCACCGAACAGACCACCGCTACCCAGCCACTTCGTAGCAAACGCCAGGTCCCTGTGCAACAAAATTGATAAATTGAGGCTGGATTAAACAACCCGCACAGCTACCTGAGACGCATGCGTGATGAGTATCACAGAAACCTGGCTTCACCATGGGAACCCGGACAATGCTATCGAGCTAGCGGGCCGCGCTACACGGCAGCGACAGAAAGAAGAGTCTGGTAAGAGCCGTGGCGGTGATTTATGTATTTACACAAACAACAGCTGGTGTATAGATGCCAGAGTTATAGCCACTCCACCGTGCGAGTGCCGGCCGCGGTTATAAAAGTGATGCGCATTACAGCAATAAATCTTGTATCTAATTAACTTTGTCATTTCTTGGTCATCGACAAACAGATGGGCACTTATGACAGTGTAGGCCTCCACAAAGACAGCTCCCTCTTGTGTTTTCTCCTTGTAATTACAGCTACACCACTCAAGTCTTGTCTCTCAGATTCTGAACCATAGTCTACTCAAAAATTCAAAACCTGCCCATTATTATTTGGGTTGAGGCTGTAGCCTAAACAAATAATCCAAGTTAACAAAGAAAATAATATAATTCAGACCATGGCTACATTGGTTTTGGAAGGAGTACAGGGGGTGCTTGATCAGATGTGTTATTGGTAAAAAGTTCAGTCAGATTACTTTTTAATTTTTTTTTGCTTTAATCCCTGCACTTTGTAAATTTTTACCTGTGCTTGTAACTATGAAGATTCTTAGACTTTTTATTTTTTCCCATCCCCACATGTTTTTGTGGATTACCTATCAGGTACCAGACCCTGTACAGAACTGTGGTCAGTACCATTCACTGTGGAATTAGAAAGTTTAATATTTTATTATTTTGTCTGGTTCAATAACTGTTGTTTAATTCATGGCAAAAAATGTAGTTTTACTATTTACTTTTGTACTTTATTACAAATGAGAAGTTGTCGGGCTTTTTTTTTTTTTTTACTTGAATCAGTACAGAGTTGAATCAATTCTAGTTTTACAAGTGTCTTTTTCACATAAGTAGCTGTACTTCTAATTAAGTACAGAATGTGATTTCTTTTGCAACCTCTGCACACA
The DNA here is from genome assembly GCA_020466265.1 of Siphamia tubifer. NCBI lineage: Eukaryota > Metazoa > Chordata > Actinopteri > Kurtiformes > Apogonidae > Siphamia > Siphamia tubifer. Next base: position 12,905,949 of record CM035799.1, read on the forward strand.
AAGTACCATCTATTTCTAAAGATAAAAAACATTTATTTATAACACATATTGTGACAAATATGGTTAAGATTTCACACTGAGGTCATTTTAATGCTATATTAATATTTCCATGTTTGTACATTGGATAAAACAAACGGTTGCACCCATAAATATTGCAGTTATATGGTCTGCTCTGTTACCATTTAACAAAAGTTTTAGTCTGAGTGTATTTCTTCAGTTTTATGTACATGCTTGCATCATTTTCTCACCTGCTTTCATACACTCTCTTGGTCTGAACTAAACTCGTCAAAACTACTTGTTGAACACATCATTAAGTCTGAGTTTGCACAAGTGCTTTCTCACCTGGATATTGTCAGCCCCTGTGTTATCATCCCCCTCTCCCTGCGGTGCTTTTCTTCTCGCTCTAGAGTCAATCGGATCTCTCGTTCCACGGCGCTCTCCGGCTCTTCCAGAGGGCTGCGATACGACGAGTCATCCAGTCCCGAGTCCTCGGAGCCTGGAGAAAGTGTGGAGGACAGAGGAGGTTCCCTGGGCACTGGTGGTTGGATTTCCCTTTAAGTAAATCAGGACAAAGTAATGATAAGTAAACAGTTTTAAATGTATTTTAACCATTTAGAGAAAGGAAGATTAAAATATCTAAATAAATGCATGCAATTAGTTCTGAAAGGAACTAAGAATATTTTCTCGACATTTCGGATGAAATGCTTCAACCGTCTTCAAGAGAATGATGCAGAGGACAGAAAGCACTGTCATTATGATTAAAGATAAGGAAGATTAAAGTTATTTACATCCTTGATATTAAGGTTTTTGTAATAACGTCCACTAAGGTGAATTTGCATCCACTTTATGGAGATTACGGAAGAAAGCTTCTAACTATTCAGCCTTGTATAATTTATTCAGGTTCGTTTAAGTTCAACAAGGATCTGAAATTATTTCAACATATTTTAGTAAAGGAGACAAGTAAGATCACCCAGTGTTTACCTGTGTTTGATTCGGGGGCTTCGAGTGGGAGGGTAAAGTGAACTGTGTGTTCCCCGGAAACTCCCCTGAGCTTTTAGCCCTGGTTTGGGAATAGGTTGACCTTTGACCTCTGCCTCCATTTTTTTCCACTGCTGACGGGCCAGCATGAAGTCAACATGCTCAGTGGAGACATTTTCACTGAGGTTCTCCTGTTGAACACGGAAATCAGCAGGTACCTGCAGAACAGCACATCAGAAAAACAGACAAACATAATTAGTATTATTAACATTATTATTATTATTATTACTTTGTTGTGTAGCAATAGATTACTTTAAAATCACACATGGATAAAGTAGCATATACCATTAAAACTTTACATTTACTTTGTGTAGTATTACATTTTTAATTTTAAGTGGTGAAACCATGGAGCAGGGGTATTCAAATCAGGTCCTCAAGAGCCAGTATCCTACATATTACAGATATTTCCCTCTTCCGTCACACCTGGAAACCATTTCATTATCAGAATTCTGCAGAGCTGGATGATGAGATCATTAATTGAATCAGCTGTGCAGGAATAGGGAAATATCTAAAACATGCGGGACACTGGCTCTTGAGGACCAGATCTGAATATTCCTGCCATAGAGAATCTCTAACAGCTCTCCAATTAACTTCCACCCACACAACTGTTCTTACCAACACAGCTCCACAGTGTAATGCAACCAAACGTCTGTCAAATGTGACTTGACAGTTTTGTTTCTTGTACTGGTTATATTTTGCATGACTGTCCTTATGCATATGTCGATGTTTTTAGTTGAGTTTTTTCCCCATCTGCATCTGCCTTATACTCTCAGATTGGTCCTCTTTCCTTTGTTTAACATCACTGTATGAAAACGCACCATGAAATACTGCACCTGAAGCAACATCCCAACCCTAAACACACTTTCACTATTTATCTCTCTCATGAATATTAGGGATGTTTTGTTTATTACAGCTGTAACAACTTTTGCATCTGTAACCACTCCATCCTCTGCAGATGTGGCAAAAGTACTCACATTCTGTACTTTTTAAGTAGATGTACAGCTAAGCTACTTGTGTGAAAAAAAAATACTCTGATAAAAGTGGAAGTATTGATTCAGCTCTTTTACTTAAGTAAAAGTAGGAAAGTACAACTTCTCAATTGTAGTAAAGTAAAAAGTAAAACTGCCCTTTTTGTCATTAATGAAATGATACTTATGTAATCATGCAAAATCATATTTTTTTTTTTTTATTTTCTAATTCCACAGTTAATGGTACTTGACAAAGTCTGGACCTGGTTTAGTACCTGACAAAAACATGCAGGAATGGATAAAAATATCCACATTTTATGTACTGGTATATCCATTTAATTTGAAAAACAAGCCTATTCTGAGAATGTAAGGAGTATAAAGTACATATATTTACACAAATATGTAGAGAGTAAAAGTAAAATAGTTGCCAAAAAAATACTCAACTAAAGTACAGAAGGTATCCGTATCTGTATCTTTTTAAGGTATCTGTATAAAGTACAGATACTTTGAAAAATCTACTTCAGTACAGTAACAGAGTACTTATACTTATTTACTTCCCACCTCTGATTATCTGATGCTTCAAATTATGATCCAGTGATTTTGGAAGATTTTCGTCATCTGACTCGAATGGAGAGCCAGACCCAGAGCCTACTGCAGAAACACCAAACTGAATAGATGCTAACATTTGGAAAAAGCATCTGTATTTCATAATAAATGGGTCATTTAACACATATGATAAAATGGCCAACACTATGAATAACATTTATAGCGAGATAACAGCCAAAGCATTTCGTAGAACACTGCATTATGCATTGGCTGTCAGAGTATTGCCTCTCTAAATCAAAACATTTAAAAAGAGCTGTCAGAGCATATTCCCCTTGTGCCACAAAGTCAAAAAGTAAAATAATCTTATCTACATCTCAGGAAATAGCAACTTCAATCAGTCAATTTAAATAGACAAAATGGGTAGTGTAAATAAAATACTGACAGCACACATACATGATTAATTCAATCAGTTTTGGTGGAAAAATACCAAATGGTTTTCCAGTGAAGTATGAGAATGAAAGAGAAATAGACAGACAGATGGATAAACACAGACTACTGCACCCTGCTGTTTTATATGCTGGAGGGATTAATAAAACACTTTAAAGTACATAATTGTTGTTATAAAATGTGTAATACACTGAAACAAGTATGTCAGTGTATTACTACTTACTACTACTAACCTAAATTAAAGCCCTTTGATACCAAACTTCTTGGGCAGTCTCCCCCTTTTGTAATAAGCATGTAATGCACAAAAACACCACTGGGTGGCACTGTCTGATATATTCAGAGCATGCTAGTATACTATGTACCACCAAGGAAGAAGATCATAACTGTTAAAACACCTCGATCTTTTCTTTTAGACACAAAATTGAAGGCAACTTCACTCTCATCATGTTTCAGAAATACTTTGGTATTCATGTAATAATTTTTTGAAAACATGTTCAACCAAACTGTAGAGATGATAGTAAAGGGTCATGAAATGCTAATGCTAATCACTAATGATACACACACAGAGTAAATGCATCTAATTTGAACTAAGTCACACATTATGTTGGTAAGATTGGTGAAGGAGTAATTTTTGTAGTTTTAATACTTTTGTTAAATTTAGGGTTAGTAAAAGAAAAAAAATATCTATGATTTTATTGTGATTCTTGTAGTGTGACCAACAAAGGGTTAACATCTGGAGCAGATACTTTCTAAAAAAAAGTGTAGACTGGTGTATTTAAATATGTTGTTGTGTCAATGTTGTTGTGCATTAAAACATTACTTACAGTATGTTTCCTGTGTAAACAAAAACCACCAATGTAAAAGTGTTGATTATATGGTATAAAGTTACACACTTAATGACTAATTATTATCATTACACAGCCACTTCAGCTCTTATCTTGTCTTACCCTTCTTTCAGGGTCTGTGGAGCTCGCTGTAGAGCTGGCAGAAGGAGACCGGAGAAACTGATCTCTCCTGGACTTCATCTGCTCTTCATCCGTCGCTAGGCTACTTTCCTCCATCTCTTCCTCCCTCTGCTCCTCTTTTCCTATCTCCTCCTCTTGTCCTTCCTCTCCATCTCCTCCTCCTCCTCTCTCATATCCTCCTTGGTTGGCGAAGGCTGCCCATTGGTCGTCACCTGCATCGCTGTCCGAGTATACGACGGCCAGCTCGGCCTGGAGACAGTCGCTAAGGTGGCTGTCGCTAAGGTCGTCTCTGTTGCCCAGGTCCTGACCCCAGCACTCCTGCAGCATGGTGGCTGCCGGCTGCTCGGGGGGGTCAAAGGTGACAACTGTGGCCTCTGCTGCTGGCAAACTGTCAGAGATGAAGAGGAGCTCTGACAGGCTGCTGGCTTCCTCGTCTCCATATCCGTCCTCTGCTCTCCCTCCATGTTCTCCTTTTGTTTCTTCCTCTGCATCCTCTTTAGTTTCATCTTCTTCTATTTCTTTCCTCCAGTCATCTTCCCCCTTTTCTCCTGCTACATCTTTACTTATGTCTTCTTTTATTGCTTCTCTTTCTTCATCGTCTCCTTCACCTTCTCCTCTTCCTCCTATGTCTTCTACTTCTTGTTCTACTTCTTTCTTCTTTCCTATCTCAAACACAAGATAATCACACTCCTCTCCACTTCTTCTGTCACTTTCTGTCTCTGCAGCCTCATCTGGTTCTTGCTCATCGCTAACTGGCTGCATCACCCCATGAGCTTCTGGGTAATGGAGTCCATCCATTTCCTGGCTGTGGCAGCTAACCAAGTTTTCTCTTTCCAGGTCTGTTAGCAATGGCGAGGCACTGATCTCCATGGTAACTGGTTCACTTGGCTGTGCAGGAGCAGAAGGGTCGTCAACAGGGTTATCGTTGCTGGAGTTACTGTCGTCGTTACTACCGTCTGTTAGTTCACCTGGTGTCCTCCTGAGCCCAGCTGTAGCTCTCTGTAAACACACATATATAGTTATAACACAAGCTCAATGCATGTGGGTTATACACAGAGGTGATCAAAGTAATATTCTGTACTTGAGTAAAAGTACAGTTACTGGTGTGAAAAAATACTACAGTAAAAGTAGAAGTGCTGATTGAACTCCGCAACTTGAAGGAAAAGTAAACAAGTACAATTTCTCAATTGTAATAAAGTACAAAAGTAAAACTGCTTTTGTTGTCATTAATGCAATAATACTTGTTTAACCAGGAAAAGTCAGAAAAGTTTCAAAAGTATCTAAAAGAAAGTCTTTAAAAGTGAGTTACTGTGGAAATAATGTGTTTGATCAGATTACAGTACTCAGTTTTGTGGGTATGGGCAAGAAAGTTAGGAAAAATGGGGGGGTCACAATTGAGATAACAAAAAAAGTCATCATGAGATAAATTTAAGAAAAGTTATAAATGGGAGATAAAAATGCATAATTTTAAGAGAAAAAGTCAAAGTTGTGAGATAAAATATTAAAAGTCAGAAATAAAAAGTCAAAATTGTGTGATAATACTCATATAACTATAATATAAAATCACAGTTTCCACTGGTTTTCCCTCTGAAGTGACTTATTTTTATACTGTCACATCTGTTTAGTTTGAAAACATAATGAGTCTATTCTGAGAATGTAGAGAGTATTAAGTACAGATATTTATGCAAAAATGTAGGGATTAAAAGCAAAAAGTTACACGAAAAATAGTCAAGGAAAGTACAGATACCTGAAAAATCTACTTAAGTACAGTAATGAAGTACTTTTACTTAGTTTCCACCTCTGGTTATACGTCTTTGACTCAGTAACCAATGGGGATGTATTATATCAACTAGTCTGATTTGTTATCACTTTTTTTGATAAGATGCTTTTCCTTTTTTGGAAGCAAATGTGCAGATCGTCTTCATTTTTGCATTGGTACATATAGGGTTGCCAACCGTCTCTTAAAATACGGAATCGTCCTGTATTTAGAAACAAAAGAACGGATTCCGTGTTGAGCTTAAACGGGACACAATTTGTCCCGTATTACTGTGAGAATCAATACTCGTTAAAATGTCAATGTAATGAATGAATACATGTTGTTATGTAATGAGTTTTATGGTAAACTTACATCAGACTCCATTTCCTACTCTGTGATCAATGAGCAGACGGCAAATTCACACCCGAGGGAAACAAACAAATCACTGGCAAATGCTGAATACAGTTACGTATTGAACATACTGTACACAATGTACATATACTGTATACTGACTTTGATGAGGCCAATAGGCTGAGGTACTAACACATCTTACTGTATAAATGTCAGCATGGGTCTGTGATACTGTTGAATTCACTAGAAACTTGAGTGACTTGCATAAAAAAAACCAATTCTCAATCTTGCCATTGTTTACATAAAAAAAAAATCTGAGGGTTGTGGATCAGGTGGATTTGCTCTAAAATTCATTAGAATGCAGGAAATTGCATCTAATAAATATAAAAGTTTTTGGGATGGGCCCCAGACCCCCTCTTCAGAATGGTCTGTGATGTCATGAAGGTTTTCCTCAGGGAGTTGCCAACTGACCAATGGCTGTGTGAGTTGCTACCACGAACTGACCAATGGCTGTGTGAGTTGCTACCATGAACTGACCAATGGCTGTGTGAGTTGCTACCATGAACTGACCAATGGCTGTATGAGTTGCTACCATGAACTGACCAATGGCTGTGTGAGTTGCTACCATGAACTGACCAATGGCTGTATGAGTTGCTACCATGAACTGACCAATGGCTGTATGAGTTGCTACCACGAACTGACCAATGGCTGTGTGAGTTGCTACCACGAACTGACCAATGGCTGTGTGAGTTGCTGCCATGAACTGACCAATGGCTGTGTGAGTTGCTACCATGAACTGACCAATGGCTGTGTGAGTTGCTACCATGAACTGACCAATGGCTGTGTGAGTTGCTACCATGAATGGCTGCCTACCACAATATGAAAAGGAAATGGGTACCAATAATAGCTATCAGAGTTATTTCATTTTGGTTTTCCTATGTATTATTTGTTCTGTTTTGGGTTGGGAAAAGAAAATCAAACACCGACCCCTGATTTTTTTGATCATACAAAAAGACGAGAAAACCAAATATCAAGTTGTTGTTTTGTTTTTCGTCTGCCAGCTTGAATGGAATACTGGAATGATACACGGATCACGGTTGTATTCATCTGCTGAAATGGACGCCTTATTCAGTTTTTCAGTTTTCCATAAATAGGCAATCATAATTATTAATAGACGGGTGATGGGTTATCGTACAGGTATAATTTGCTGTGGACCAAACCAATCAGAACCATCACTATGGGCTACCCCCCCCCCCCCCCCCAGCAGCAGCAGGGTTAGTCTAACCGTATTTAAAGCGTCTGGAGTGATTCCGAAATGATTACATAAGTGTTTATGGTTCCTATGTGCAACGTTTCGCTCGAAGACGACCGTCACATTTATTTTCACTGAAAATCAGATGAGGTTCAAACCTACACTTCACGGCGCATTTTGTGACGCATCATGGTCAGACACTTCGACACATGGGCAATGTCCTGTCCCTTTTTTTTTTTTTCAGGGAGTTAGCAACCCTAGGTAGATAAAAGCATTTGTTGGATTCTGACTTTAAGTACTTCTATTAGGGCAGTCCTTTTGTTGAAAAAAAATATCCACATTTTTTCCCCTTTAAAAACAAAATTTTTGACTATCTTTTTATTGACCGAAGTACAAAGAATATAATTTTTAGGTTTTTCACTGACAAATTTTAATATATTTTGTCAATACACTGTTACCCATGAATATAGAATAAAAAACATCTTCCCATGAAAACGTAACAGTGTGATACTGGGTTCAGTATGTAATCATTGCACCTGGTCAAAGATACTGTATCAGCTTATATGATTAGATGTCAGAGGAACCTATCAAAGGCTTTGTTTGTGCAAGCAAGCAATGTGTTAATGCAGATCACTTTGTATCCCACATTGTGATTTGTCAGACAGTTCAAAAAGAACATTTCTCACTGCCTCTCAGTTACTAAATTTACCTCCAGCCACATGAATGTTGCCTTTATGTTTGACTGAATTCACACAATCACTTAACGCTCACAGACGGTAGATTAAAGCACCGTATACGTAGATATATAAATATATATGTCCTATAAATGATTCAAAAGCTTTATATTGTTACCATGGTGGCACAGCGTTGCCAGTGAGTGGGTTAGCAGATTATTATGGTCTGTCGTTTCAGGCATGTGCTGGTGACAGACGGTAGGTGTTGCTATGGAAACACTAAGTATAGATGCAGAGGCAGGCGAGCTGCTAAAGTCAGTTTTCTTTCAGTCCAGTGACAATCTGTGAAGCAACACTCATTTAATAAACAGTGAGAGTAATCACTCTGTTGTTAATGCATGTTGATATGTTCCACATATGCCTTGGCAAATTACAGACTATTAGGCATGCTGATATCACCAAACTTTATTTCTGCAGTATTTTCTTCATTGAACCACTGCAGTTTGATTAATAAAATAATGCCTGTATAACACACACACATGAATGCTGAGCTAAATTAATATCCTGCCCTAGAATTTACATCCAACTTATTTCTGTGATTATGGAAGAAAAAATAAAACAGAAATGACTGTCCAAACACCTGTCATGTCTCAAACTGTTAGCACATGTTTAATAGCATCTTTACACAGTTGGTCACTACTACTATATTCAACTTTCACATAAAAAAAAATTGCCTAATGGAAAAATGACAATTTCGCAAAAACTGTCATTATTTTGATGAAAAGTTTTTGTGCTTGCAAGTGTTTTTTTGTTTTTTTTTAAGGATAGTGAAATTGGTATATCATGCAAAATTGCATTTGAAAGACTTTTTGGCACAACTGAAGTAACATGAACAAAAAAATATATATCAATGAATGTTACAACAAGCAAAGAACAAATCGCGACATTTGTGATTTTAATGGGAAAACCAACATTAAGCACCTCTGTTTTTATTTTTTACATTTAGCAAATATCGTTAAAGTTTTGCCCAATGGTAAAGCGACTACTGACTGTCAGGTACGATATGTAGACATGAAGTTTGTTTTGCATTTTGTCCACCCATAATAACAGCCTGGTTTATTTGTAGAAACTTTGTTCTGTTTTGTTTTTTGTTTTTTTCAGAAATCCTTGTCTTGTTTCTGAGTCCTTCAGTAAATTTGTTCTGTCTGTGATTGTCATACTGGGGTAGCAGGCTCCAACATAAAGTATAAGTGAGTACATGAGCATGTCTCAGTCTTGCATATTAAACCTTTAAGCTAACATTACTCTTCTCTTGAATAGATTTTCATCCCTAAAGCTCCTACTCAATCTCTAAACTACTGAGAACATGTACATTTTAGCAGTCATGACGCAGTAACTTAAATAAATGACATTTAAAATAAAAGGCAAGGGTCTTTTCATGGATGTAAGAATAATGGTCTTAACTCTTCTGTAACTAGCACCATCATGTTAAATAATTTTGATCGAAGTTACTTCAAAATCAAAGGGGAAGACAATGTATTTTTTTAGAGATACATGTGATATAATATGCAATACAGAATACAAGAAAAGCTGTTTCCCCATTTAAAAGGAAAAAAACAGGTCATGCAACTGCAGAAATGACCCAAATAAGCAGTTTTTCATTTACTGTTGCATGCGCCTCCGCTGCTGAAACAAGTGTCCATACCATAGTCATTTCTTTTCATGACATATTGTGGGTATTTTGAGTCAAACATATAGGCTCTAATAATTTCATAATTTTAATTTGTCTTTCGAACATCACTACTGAATCACTATGTACTTGCTATATTCATAGCTTTAATAGCACTATAACTATTCCACCTACATCTGCTTTTGCCCCCTGACAAAATTAGTCATCAGGTGCAACATAGAAATGTAATGTATCAGTAGAAAATAGGAAAGGTCAGTTCTATTCAATGATGGCATTATTAAACACTTAGGGGGTTTTGAGCAGTGGTGGAATTAGTCATAGCAGTTAGTGGTGCTTTCCTTTTCATGAAATGCTCCACAACATCTCACAGGAATATATTGCACTTTTTATGCCATGACATTTCTTTTATAGCTTTAGCCATTTTAACATAAGGTTTTTGTTTTTTTTTGCTCTTTCCTATTTAGTGAAAAACCCTTATCACTGAATATGTTAATTTGAAAATGAATGCGACTGTAATATGAATCTAAAACATCTTAAACCACATAAACACTGACCCAGACTCTGTTCTATTTTATAAGTTGCACAAATAATGAACTAATAATTCTGTACTTAGACAATATTACATTACTTTTTACACTGGTAAATGATCTGAATACTTCAACCGTTGTTTTTCAGAGACGGTGAGTCAGCATAACTTACAAAAGGACATTAGAAACTGAAGTAGTATGACTTTGCAGCATTATTTCTCCTACATTATTCAACATTTGTTGCGATCATCCTTCTCGCAACAAGCCATGCAACAGCATCATCCTTGCGCTGCAGCTTATTTCATCATATACTTATGTAAATATGGATATTAACCAGCCTGTCGATCAATCTGGCCCAGCATCAGGATTTTGAAAGTTCAATCACAGTGAACTCTGTGACACAGAATCAATTCATGACAGGAATCGGATGTGTCTCGTCCCCTTCCGCATTGAAAATAATGAAAAATAACTTTGATGTGACCCTGACTGGTGGTTACGACACTTTTGTTTTATCCAGGTTTACGCTCTACAACAAAAATGCATGAGGTTTTTGGGGGTTTTTTACACTTTATTTCTTCCTTGTGTTGTGATTAGAACTATATCAGTTTTCTTATTTATTCCATTATTTAACCTGTGTTTCTCAAGTCTGAAATTACCTCATAAAGTAAAAGATTTTCCCTGGTTTATATACAGGGGATGAGAATGTTATACAGTAAGTTGTCCAGCAGCTCTCAGCTCTAATCCATCCATCCGATCACTACCCGTCTGGATTTCAACCAGCGACCTTTTGGATTATTAGTTGATCTCTCTAACCTCAGCAAGTTACAGATTGTATCACATACTGTATTATATGTTAAGTTCTTGGTAAGCTGCAGAATCTTTATCTTAGTGTAATCAAAACAAGGGATGAGTTTGTTTGCCTATGGCTGCAGAAGATGAAATGTGGACATAAAGCGAAATGTATATTACACAGATATTTTTTACAGCATCTTCCATCTTATTCTACATGTGAAAAAAGCTCTAAACATATTTACAGAGTAACATGTTTTAACATTTTAAACACGTAGGTTTCACATTCTAAACATGGATTTTAACACTTGAGTGCACCTTACATGGTGTCCACAGTATCCTATAAAGCCAACAGGTATAAACAGGGTTCAGTGTCTTCAGAGTTCTGCAAAGACATGGACAGTCAGAGGTAGGATTTGAACTGCCAACCCTTTGTTCATTGGAAAACCTGCTCTATCAACTGAACCACAGCCACCTGTTATTATACATATTTAAAATGTTAAAGTATGAAATGTTTACTTCTTTGTTACTGTTTTTCTTTTTTAAAGTAGCAAATATGCTGTTATTTTAACATTGTGGTTTTGCAGTTTAAATGGCACCACGTTGTTTTTCCAATTTAGTCTTATTTGCTCAAAACAAAAGAAATACATAATTTCTACATAGAAATCTGGTTTTGTTAACTTACTCTTCCTGCACAAACAACAGCTACCTTTGATTTTATTGTTTTATTGTTAAAAATTTTGCAATGCATTTTCACTTACTTTTTTATGTTGCAATTTTACAACTTTTTTTGCTGTTAAGTCTCCAGTAATTTTTACACTGTACATAGTCTAATATCAATACTGATGAAGTGGGCTCTAACTTTCATTATGTTACATTAATTATGCCATTTTATTATTCTTTTTTTTTTTTTTTTTTTTTTTTTTTTTTAGAAAAACTGCTTTGTCTCTTTTCTTATTATTTTCATTAATATAAAAAGCAGCATATGGTCTAAATACAGGCCTAGTTGTCTATATTGAAGTGAACTCCATTTTCTTCTGTCAAACACATCAACAGCTGGAGGGAACATCATTTAACCACACACTCCTGAGTATATGTGTGTTGAGAGGATTACAGAGACGTTTTAATGTGGTTTCAAAAAGATGAGAAACTATTAACTCTTCTGTTGCAGTCAACACTCATCTCCTATCTGCTTTATTTAGCATATTTTATCTTGTATCTTAGTATTTCATGTTTTACACTGACATCACTGCATATGTAGCCCAGAAAGAAGGTCAGCTCTGTAAATAAAGATTGGCATCGTACAAGTACTAGCTATATTTGCAGTTTATTTTATTACAGTCCAATGTTATATATGATGTCCTTTTAATTCTGCTCAGTTTCAGTCTGTATTATCTGCATATTGTCTCATTATACTATATTATATTCATTGCGCGGCTGAGCCCAGTGTGTTATATAAGACAGCATCATTTACAAAACGGGCAAACTACCAAAAATCGTGACATAAAAGCGCATATACAGAAGCCGAGCAGAAGAAGGAAAACCTGGCTCGAGCGAAATCGCAGCCTCACGCACACACCTCCCAAAAAACTGGTCCAAATCCTCCCAGCGCACGCGGAGGACGAGGAAGAGAAGAAGGTCACGTGTCGTTATTTTATTTAATTTTTTTTTTTAAATCCGGTCGTTTATACGTGTCTCATTGATTTGTTTATTTACCTACCAACAGCTTCCAGCACAGGAGCCAAAACGAGATCATCTCCAGGCGACCACGACGCGCGCATTCCTCTCCACCTCTCCCCAACGGCAGCGCGAGCAGCCAGGCGGCCACTCGCTGGCGCGAGGAGGGACGCATACACAGGCTGAACGGCTGCGGCGCGTGTGTGTTTGTGGTGGAGAGAGGCAGAGAGTGAACGGGAGAGAGAGGGAGAGCGAGGGGAAGGATATATCGACGTGTGCCGTAATACTGACAGTGAATTAGAGCAGAAGAGATAAATATGTATTGGCAGTCTATTGTATCTCTCTCTCTCTCTCTTTCTCTCTCTCTCTCTCTCTCTCTTTCTCTTTCTCTCTCTCTCTTTTTTTGCACGCGCGTGCTGCATCCAGCCGTCCCGCCCTCCACGAGGACTGTAAAAGATCCTCATCATCTTAACAAGTGGGCTAAGCCTGATGGGATCTACTGTATGGAATATGAGGGTTAATGTCATGGTTGGTAACTCGGATAATTACATGAAAACTTTAGCCTCAGCATTTGATCATTGATTAATGATCATTCTGTCCTTCCAGATGCAGCTCTGTTTTGGAAATGGAGATTTACAACTTAATTTGTGCATTTGCATATTTGCAATGTCGGGTGAGCATGCACCCAAACAACACCAACAACCCTGATCCACCAGTCACAGAAAAAGAATCTGTATTTTACATGTTAACATGCTGCACACACTGTAACTGAACCTCTGAATCAACCACTTGATGAATGTGCAGGAGAACACATTGTAGACAGATTGTAAATAGAGTTTAAAAAATAAGTGCAACTTTTAACATTGTTATAAGTATAAGTTTAATTAAAAGCTAAGCTAAAAAGGTACGTTTTAAGTTTACCTTTAAAATATGTACATCTGCAGCAGACCTCAGGTCCTCGGACTATTTCAAATGGGGATTTAAGTGCCTTGCTCAAGGGCAGATCAGCAAATGATTTTTTGCTGGTCTGGACAACCAAGCCAGCAACCAAGTTAAAAGCTTTCTCTCTAGAATTGTAGGCCACTAGGCTGCTCTTTCTGTTAGCTTCCTTTCCCAGCCAGCATGTCCATATGGACACTGGAGGGGTCACATTTGATAGATAGATAGATAGATAGATAGATAGATAGATAGATAGATAGATAGATAGATAGATAGATAGATAGATAGATAGATAGATAGATAGATAGATAGATAGATAGATAGATAGATAGATAGATAGATAGATAGATAGATAGATAGATAGATAGATAGATAGATAGATACTTTATTGATCTCCAAGGAGAAATTTACAGCACCATCAGCTCAAAAAATGGAAACATAAGGGCATGCAAGTTGGGCTGCATACAAGGGTCCCATGTGGGTTTGTCTGCAGTTTCCATAGTGACCTTACATGTATAGCTGCCAACACACCTGTTTTTGCCGAGATTCTCCCGTATTTCAGAACCATCTCCCACCCCCCTCCCATTTTGTAATTTCTCCTGGTAATCTCCCATAATTTAATGTTAAAAACAAAATTTGAAGACAAATCATTTGGCTGATGTTCTCCAGTTTACAAAGATCATGTATGGAATGTATATACATAATGTGTTGACTATCTGACAACTCATAGATACATAGTTGATCTGTGCGCAAGTAGAAATTTTCCCCTGGACAGTATCACACACACAGGCCAACAATGGCAGGTCAGTTTTAATGTAAGAAAACACAAAACAATATGTTTGAAGATTCTCAATCAAGTTAAATCCAACCAGGGGATATGCAGTATCTTTCACTGTGTGTGTGTGTGTGTGTGTGTGCGCGCACATGTGTGATTAAAGTGAGAATGAATTGCTAAAGTTAATGTGAATTTAACAGTAACAATAATAAAACAAAATTGACCTTTGACCTTTATAGCTCAAAATGTAATGGTTTCTTCCTTGACGCATTATTAATTATCTCTGAAAGTTTCATCAAAATCAATCTTTAACTTTTTGAGTTGTCTTACTGACAAACAGACAGACAAACAAACACACGGTAAAACATAACCGTGTTGGTAGAGGTAATAATTATGAACTCAAATTGGCTTTGTTGTCCCTTTCACTACCACAGACAGCACCATTTAGGTAGAAGCACTAAAACACACACAAAAACTTCAACATTGAATAAAAAATATTCAAGAAAGTCCAAAGTGCGACATAATGTCAACATATGAATAAACATCAAAAAACAAAGAAAAATTCCAAGGCACTCTCTTAAAAGTGAAGAATAAAAAGCCTTTATTAAACTGGCTTGGTTAAGAAAAAAACCTATAAAATCATATAAAAACATATAAAAACCCCAACGCGTTTCGGCATAAATGGCCTTCATCAGGGAGTATCATTACTCATCTTCACTTTTAAGAGAGTGCCTTGGAATTTTTCTTTGTTTTTTGCTGTTTTCTCCTGTCCAATAGAGCAACTCTAATTTTTATTACTTATTTTGAGTCCAGGTAGCGCTCCTTAAGCAAACTTTTTTATATGAATAAACATCTTGTCATATATGACAACCTGTACTTGTGCTACATTCTATTCACCTCTGGGCAGGAATGAAAACAACCTCTGGTCCATTTACTGAGGTGAAGAGCAGATGGTCCAGGAGAAAGATGTTTCTGTTTCTACCATCTTTCACACAGACAACAGCACTGACAGTCTGTTTTTGATTTACATCATGTCTTGACTGGTGATAAAAATAAATTGCCAGACACAAGGGCATAGAGACCAGGAGGATCCCATGATACCACTTCCCAAATGTACCCACCTTCCACTGCATATGATACACTGTGTGCTTGTCTGTCATGTCTGTATGTAGCCCATTATAAATCTCTTTCCTTTATGTTTATATGCAGCCCCATATATCAGACATGCTTGTTTTGCCTGCGTCCATATGCCAAAATATTACATATATTCATGCATCCAGTTCAATTTACTTCACCCCCAACCAGCATGTCCATGTGGGTTTGTCCACAGTTTCCATAGTGACCCCACATGTGTTTGCCCATATCAGAGGTTCAATGTTCAAGGTTACTTTATTTCTACATTTGTTTCGCAGACAGAGTAATTGTATTTAGCATTATGACACAACACATATTGAACCTGGTATACAGGTACTTGATCAAGTGTCAGGATGAAAAGTGTTCAGTGTTCCGTCATTCATCAATATAACAGCATGGGCAAGAAAAGGGTAAAGTAATTTAATAATAAAAATACCAAAAGAGCACAAAATCAAATAAATAAAAATTAGATGCAATAAAACACAGTAAAAAGCTGAAGAAAAGAAAAACAGTCTGGGATAAAAAAAAACAAAAAAACCAAGGAACCTAAACTTTGAAAACTAGAAGTGATAATAATAATAAATAGAACAGAGAAACAGGTTTAATAAAGAAATAAGTATATAAAGTGCAATTGGAATATCTAATATATTTTCCCCTCACACTATTTATCCCACGATATTTATCTTTCATGTCATTTGTACTACTTACATTTTATAAAAATCTTAGTTTGTAATACTTTTTATTTTTTAAAGCAAATAACTTTGCCTTTTACTGATATTTGTTGTTGTTTTACTGATATTTGTTGTCTGTTTGTAAATTCTTGCATTGAATCTGAGAGCTTATACAGTCATACCTCAACTTATGAAATTAATTCATTCCAGAAGTGTGTTTGTATCATGAATTTTTCATAAATAGAGTTGCATTTAACATGTAAAAAGCCCAATTCGTTCCAAAGGCCCAAATACTACCCCATTAAGCTATTTAAAAATTATAATAATTCACAAATTTTGTACGAAATATGTGTTAAAAGTCAAATAAACCCCCACCCTCCATCATCAGATCACTAAATATGGCGGATGCTTTTTCTGAAACTATCGCCTCAGTCACTGTATCTCCTGTAATTTCTTTCTCCTTTATCCAAATGAGTAACAGTCCCTCCATCTGGTCATTCAGTGATGACCTCTGACCTCTTTTTCCATATCACAGATGCCTTTTGAAGGGGTTGCTGCTTTTAATGCATCTTTCTGCTTCAATATTGTACGGATGGTAGACTGGTTTCAGACATATTCCTTTGTGATATCACTCAACCTCGTGCCACTTTCATATTTTTTTATCATCTCCTGTTTCACTTCTATTGATAACACAGTTCGCTTCTTCTTGTCATTTGCACTGTCACTTTCTTTGGGCTCATGATGAATAAGGAATACGTACTGTAATAATGTTTCAATGAGCACACTGGGAAAAACTCACTAAACAACAGTAACTCTGTAATGAATGAAGGTCAAAGGGTCATGAAAAGCATCATGGGTAGCTCCCTCGTAGCCAATGGGATGCTATGTACAGTACATACATTACGTATGTACGTACATTACGTAGTTACATACAGTATGTACAGTAATGTCTTGAGAGACAGAGAAGAAGACGAAGAATCAGACTGATATGAAGAAAGTACTGAAAAGGTTATGTCATAAATGTAGGATAAACATATGACCTATGGAGGAGGGGAAGGAGGTGGAGGAGGAGGAGAATGAGAAAAAGAAGATGGAGGAGGAGAAAGAGATGAAGAAGGAAAATGAGAAAAAAAGAAAAATGAGGAGGAGAAAAAGAAGGAGAGGAAGAAGAAAGAGGAGGAGGAGAAGAAGAGGAAGAAAACAAAGAAGGAGATATAAGAAGTAGAGAGGAGGAGAATGAGAAAAAGAAGGAGGGGGAGGTGAGAAGAAGGAGATGGAGATGGAGATGGAGGAGAAGGAGATGAAGAACAAGAAGAATGAGAAAAAGGAGAAAAAAGAAGGAGGAAAAGGAGAAAAACGGAGAGGAAGAAGAAGAAAGAGGATGAGGAGAAGGAGAATAACAACAAGAAGATGAAGGAGAAAGACCCAGTGCTGCTTTTGTGTAAGTCCCCACATGATTTATTTCTGTACATTTAACCTTTCTGAAGGGGAAACCCCCCAGACAGTAATGTCTTGGGGGTTTTGTTTCATAAATTGAATTTTCTTTCGTATTCAGAGACAAAAAAATTGACGTGAAGATTTTTTTGTTACTTTGATTATTTGTTAGCTGGGTCTTTCATAAGTTGAGGTACCACTGTACTATGGTTAATTGACAAGAAAGAGATTCTGATTTTGATTCTGATATGGGCAAACACATGTGGGGTCACCATGGAAACGGCAGACAAACCCACATAGAACCCTTATATGCACCTTTGTGGGACCCACATGGACATTCTGACTGGATTCATCACATTCACATTCATACAGTAGATTATGTGAGTAGCATTGTACTTTATAATACAACCAAAACACAGCAATAACTACATTTGCATTGAAACTGAATTTTTTTTTTTTAATCTCATACAGAAACAGTTATTACCTTGAAACCAATTCACCTTGAGTTCATTCTGAATGTTCCAAAAAGTCAACTTATGTTAGTGATAAAAGCTCACAGAGGGGATGTTGGGATTTTGTTTCCAATTTCTAAATAATTTCATTGAAAACATTTTAGTGAGACATTCTAAATTCAATAAAGTACTGCGGTCTTCCGTAAATCAAATCAATTTCCATTCTATTTTCTCTTCTCTTACAGTAGTAATCATTCAATTCACATTTCAGCTGCTGGGGTCTGATACATTAACAGTGAATGATTGATTTGCTTCCTGGAAAAGGTCACATGAACTATTATTACTGCTGGTACTGTTTGGTACTGATTGGAAGTACCTTAATTATCTGTTAGTATGTACAAAATTATATACTGTACTTCAAATCATTACAATCACTGGAATGAACACAAGGTAAGTGATGAAGGTTTTAAGTTTTACTCATAACTTTTAATTTTTACACTAATCCCAACATGTCATTAATGTTGGCAGTAAAAGCTTATGATGTAAATATTTAAAGAAGACGAAGAATCAGACTGATATGAAGAAAGTACTGAAAAGGTTATGTCATAAATGTAGGATAAACATATGACCTATGGAGGAGGGGAAGGAGCAGAAGGAGGAGGAGGAGGATAATGAGAAAAAGAAGATGGAGGAGGAGAAAGTGAAAAATGAGGAGGAGAGGAAGAAGAAGAAAGAGGACGAGGAGGAGAAGGAGGAAGAGGAGGAGAAGAAGAGGAAGAAAACAAAGGAGGAGATAGAAGAAGTAGAGAGGAGGAGAATGAGAAAAAGAAGGAGGGGGAGATGGATGAGGAGAAGGAGATGAAGAACAAGAAGAATGAGGAAAAGGAGAAAAAAGAATGAGGAGGGGGAGAAAAAAGGAGAGGAAGAAAGAGGATGAGGAGAAGGAGAATAACAACAAGAAGGTGAAGGAGGAGGAGGAGGAGGAGAAGAGGAAGAAAAAAAGCAGAAGGAGAAGGAGAATGAGAAAAGGAGGAGGAGAAAATAAAGGAGAGGAAGAAGAAAAAGAAGGAGGAGAAGATGGAGATGGAGGAGGTGGAGGAGAAGAGGAAGAAAAAGGAGAAGAAGAAGTATAAGAAGATGAGAGGGACAAAAAGAGGAAGGAGAAGGAGCTGGAGGACAATCTTCTCCCGTTGCTTCTCTTATATTTCCAGCTGATTGGATTCAACACAGCCGGTGGAAAAGTCACGTAGCTTCCCATAAAACTGTAAATTCAGTCTGACTTCAGTGAAATTGAAGGGACGTCCATGTAAAAGCAGTTTTTGGCAGATGCCTGGTGATTATGTCATCAGTAAGTGTGTCTTCATGACAGAGGGAGAGGTGACTGGAGGTGAGTCTGCTAAACCACAGCCCAACTCACCAACACACCAAACAAATGACAAAAAGACTGAGCGTGTGCCAGAAAGGACGGTCAGGATAAGGGCGACAGCTCAGACACACAGAGCCAGACAGACAGATAAACAGAAAAACAGACAGATACAGGGATGAGAGATGAAACAAACCCCACATTTGACCTTCACATACAAAATCATTATTGAACTGGTACCAAACTAGACTGCTGATGTAATGACTTGGGGTTTAATCTGCTGACAATCTGCTTGTAACCCTTTAGAGTGAAGGCAACACTCACAGTAGGAGTGCATTAGGGAGTGCTCAGACTACTTTTAAATACAGAAGTGATTACATTTTTTTTTGTTTTGTTTTTTTAATAAGATAAAATCATCATTGATTATGACCATAGTTCTGCAATGGGTGCATTGTCTATACAAAAATACAGATGTGAAATATAAATAAATTTTACTGGTGCATCATCAAATATATTGTACTAAACCCTCCTGTTATGTTACAGGTCACTTTGACCCATTTTAAAGTCTGAACATATAAGAAAAATAGTTAAAAGTATTTTTAATCTCACCCAACATTGGCTGGATGAAATTATTGTAATCACTGTGTGTGTATATGTGTGTGTCCGCAGAGACATATCATGCTATAACTCAATGAATACTTGAGATATCACCATGAAATTACATGGGCATATACATATAGCTAATGCGCATCAGATGCAATGTTTCATTTGAGTAAAGGTCAAAGGTCAAGGTCACAGTTAACTAAAAGGTCAAAATCACATTATCAGTTATAACTCAAGGACAGAGGGTCACAGTATTTTCAGATTGGTACCAAATGATGCGGAATGAGGATTTCTGCTATTTTTATAATTGGTGTTATCACCTATGATCAATAGTTTTTGAGATCTCTGGAGGTCAAAGGTGACATGCCGCAAAATTATGTTCTGTAACACTGTTGGTGTGTGTCAAGCATAGACATATCACGCTATAACTTAATCAATACTGGATATATTATCATAATATTACAGGAACTGCTGCATATATACATATAACAAAATTATCAATATTGCAAAAGGTCAAAGGTCAAGGTCACATTTAGCAGAAAGGTCAAAATCACATTATTGGCTCTAATTCAAGAACGGGTTGTCATAGAAACTTGAGATTGGCACAAAATAGAGACAAGATTAGGCATTCTCTGAATACTTGTTTCAATATGAAATTTGTTCTGCTAGCATTAAAGAGTGTAATCAACATATAATATAAAATTAGCTTTTTCCACTAATATCAATCAATAATTGAACATAAACCCAGTGTCTCCAGCCACATTGATCCAACTCCAAGGGTTTTGCTGTTATAGAAGTTCACAGTGTTTCCACGGTAACTATGGAGCCTCTGAACAACAAAATGGGTCATATCTGATTACAATGAAAAGATGAATACATCTATTTTACACCAGTTATTTACATGTATTAATGGATAACAGAGCTTAAAGAGTTTAAATTGTTAAATGATTTTGGTAACTGTCTGGGTTAATGCATTTTCTTTCTCCTCACATTCACCACATAATGTTCTAAAAATAATTGAAAAAGTTCAACATCACATATAATATATTGCTGAATTCTAACTATTGATCCACTACTATGTGGCAGCAGGTTATGATGGGACTTATCTTAGCTGTAATTTATCAGGATTAATTTTATATTACATTGTAATATCTCGAATCTAAGCAAAATGAAAATACTCATCTTCAGTAAATGTACTCACACCATTCCATATTTCATAACTGACGTAGGGTTACAGATGTATTCCCTCTTTTAGGAGTATTTTATGATGACTCATTTTCAGTTAAGTACAAAGAGGATAAAAACAAGACTGGCAAACACTAGGAAAATAACTTTGTATGATTTTCCTCAATCTCAGACTTAGATTTTACACATATTTAAAACAACATGGCCTCCACTCAAAGATCTTCAACGCAAGTCTCTTCATACTTTATCACTGAACAGATTAGATTGTGTTTTTAACCTGTTTTTAACTTAGATTGATATACAGTTATGGGAAGAAAATATTACACCACCATTGTTTTCTTTAGTTTCTTCAACTACAGTTACATTTGTTTAGACACATATAATGATAAAAACAAAAATAGTTCATAGTAGTTTAATTTCAGAGGTAAAATCAATCCATTTTACATGTTTTTCTGTTTAAATATAATAACCAAAATCACTTCAGTCCTTTATTGCCGACAAAAACTGCTTTTTATTCATTCCATGTTTTCTTTTATGTCTGTTTTCATCACATGATACACACAGTACTGGATTGCATAATCATTGTTCATGACTTTTGATAGTCTATTCATTTTTAATTGTATGAATTATGAATATAAGTTAATAGAAAAGTGCTGTATGAATCTAATCTGTTGTTAGTATAATTCTTTTCTATGACTGTATTATTACATACTTGTTGATTTTGAAATAACAGAACTTTTCTTTCATGAGAAATGGCTTATTTATCTTGAGAAAACAAAAATGATGTTTCATTTAATGCTTTATGGTCATATATTTTGAAACACAGACACACAAAAAATAGTTTGATCAGAAGTCGAGGTTACAGTTTGAGCTACTGTAGTAAAGCCAGATAAAGAGAAATGATATAATGTGTGTGTAGCATATAATCCTTAACCATGAGATGACATTTTCCTGTTACATCTAATCAAAGACTTCAGTCATGTCACGCCTGAACCCACAGATGGCATCTCAAAGCAACTGATTTAAGATGGAAATGTGAGAACCAGGGGCATTCACCATTGATCAATGCATCGAGATCATAACCCAGTGAAGCAATTATCATGAGAAAGGGAACATTTTTAACCCGAGACTGAAATAATTAACATGCAATCGTGATAAAAAGCTAATGAAAAAAAAGCTCTATTTTCAGCCTCTTGACTAACCACAGTTCCGTGCTGTAGGTTGAAACCGACCATACCGTGACTGTATTATGTGCTTTTTCTGAGTATAGATTATTGGAAGCTTTTCTCTTTGACCTGCAGATGAGAGGCAAGGTCACAGCTTGATGACACTAAGCCGGAAGGTCTATCATTCACACAAAGTCACACTGTTGAATCTACAGTTTCTGACATTTATACTCACACAGATATGTAGGTTAAACCCATAAAGACCCGGTGCTGCTTTTGTGTAAGTCGCCACATGATTTATTTCTGTACATTTAACCTTTCTGAAGGCGAAACATGGCAGACAAAAATATAGAGTGGTCAATTTAGGCTTTATGGTGCCTGTCAGTTTGTTAAATAATCAATTTTAATTAGCTTGGAATATTCTGTGTTATGATTACTAACAGCCTGAGCATTTAGTCTGATGTTGAGCCATTGTTTTTTTTGTTTTTTTACACAAATGCATTAACCCTCCTGGTATTTTCATTTGTCAGGAACACCCAGTGCATGTTTAACCCTTTAAAGGTGTTTTTTTTTTCACCTGTTTTTTTTTTTTAGATATATCTACCAAAAATTTATGCTAAATTGTGCATATTTAATGAAATGATATCTAATTTGCATCATTAGAAATTTACATTTCAGCACTTGTAATACATTTCTAATTGTAAAAAGTTTCATGGTGATGTATATTAATTTATTATTTTACCTTATTCACCTGTAGTGTCTCGCCTTTAGTAGTTTCTCACCATTTACTCTAATATTATGCTCTGTATTTGGCATGTTTTAGTGAAAATCAGGTATTTATGATGAAGTAAAAAAAATAAAATAAAAAAATATGAAATATATTATAAA
Source organism: Siphamia tubifer (assembly GCA_020466265.1). Taxonomy (NCBI): domain Eukaryota; kingdom Metazoa; phylum Chordata; class Actinopteri; order Kurtiformes; family Apogonidae; genus Siphamia; species Siphamia tubifer. Next base: position 12,929,239 of record CM035799.1, read on the forward strand.
CCATTTAAAAAATAAGATTAAAATTGAGGGTTATTACATCAAAAAGAGTGTAAACTGATGAAAAAGATGAAGGTTTTTTTCTATAAAATATATGAAATCTCTCCAACCATCACCACTGATCAAATTCCATGGGTTTTACTGGTAAACAATGTTGTAGAAGATGATGATGTTTCCATGGTAACTATAGAGCCTCTGAACATCCAGATGGGGCATATTTGATGACCATGAAAAGATTTACATGGATTGATGGGATTAGTGGAATCATCAACATTAAACATTTTATATGAATGATTTTGGTTTTGGATCTTTCTGGGTTGAAAATGAAAATACTCTTACCAACTTACATGAACATTAAACCTTTAACTCGTGAGACCTAACCAATTCCACAGTAAAAAAAAAAGAAAAAGAAAAAATAGGCAATAAAATGAACAAAAACTGCCAAAGTGATCAGTAAAATGAACAAAAATTAATACAAATACAAACAAAGTAAGACACTAACAGAACACAATTAAATAAATGAACAAAACATAGAAAAAAATAACAAATAACATGAAAGAAACTAACAAATTAAATCCAAATTAAGTAAAAAAAAAAATAAAAAATTTTAAAAAAGGAATAAATGATTAGTGTTGTAATTTAGTTCCAGAAGTTTTAGTTTGAGCTTTTTCTTTTTCTAAATCAGTTGCTTTTCGACACCTGTACATCAGTTCCATGAATAAAATTATCAGTAAAATAACACCCTGAATTTTTAAACTAAACCATCCATTTAGAACGCATCAGCGCTGACGCATCTAATTTTGTATATAGATATATTTATTTAATCATACATGTTACTCTGGCACCTATTTTGCTTCTACTTATGTCAATGTTAACAGAAAAACACACAAAAAAATCCATCATTCTTCAATCAGTGTTCTTTCACTGCACCCAGAAAATCTGATTGGTACTTATGAAACATTGTTCTCATTTTTTAGCTTTCCTCTTCAGTAAGTATTGCCATAATTTTCCCAGAATGCATTTCAGCTGTATATAGTTTATAGAGTTATAAAAAAACAACAACATATTTTTTCATTTGGTGTTATAACATGTATCCTCAGCACACACAAATGTCAAAATATCATAAATGCAATGACTTATGAAGGTATATCTGTACCTTTATGCTGCATGTGGTTATTAATGATAAACTGGAGTGTTACTTTATCAGTTTCTGGATGTATGCATTAAATGCTTAATTGGGAAGGTTACAAAATATTAACTGATGTCACAAAACAGTACCTTAATTATCAATGTCAGCCTATAAAATAGACAAAGTCAACACTAAATACATACAGTGAAACCCAGAACTCTCAGATAAGTTCATAGACAATACAAGACAACAGCTGTATACAATAAAAACATTACAAAACAATTAACAATTTGTAATCAATCTGGTTATATAAAACCTGTTGAAGCAAAATTAAACCAAATATAAGTCTAAACATATATAATTGACATTTGCACATCAACCCTAACCCTCCTGTCATGTATCTGCATTATCTGTGTATTTTACATTAAATAAACCCACTAGTTACTTTCTTTTTCTTTGTTTTTTTGCCAGAATTTGCATCTATATAAGTATCAAAACATTAAAACCAACCCACATTGCATTAAGATGACTTTTCAGCTACAATAACATAAAATAAATAAAGGTATATTTTGGTGCAAACTTCCAGGACAAAGAAAGTCTGAATGTAACACTGCAGGGACATAAATCAGAGTGAAGTCCTACCTCCCAGCTCTTCCACTTGCTGCAGCAGACTGATGTTAACTGGTTAAACTGGTGTGAAAGCAAATATTTTTGCTCCTTACTGCTCCTGTACCAGTGTCTATTTCTATTCTCTACTATATTAAACCTCTTTCCCATTTATATCCCCCCACTCTCTCTCTCTCTCTCTCTCTCTCTCTCTCTCTCTCTCTCTCTCTCTCTCTCTCTCTCTCTCTCTCCCCCCTCTCTCTCTCTCTCTCATTTCCTTTCGCTCACACATATTTCAATGCCAACGGGATGCATATTGAGTGTGTGTGGGTTGCAGCCAATCAAAAAGCAGTAGCAGCTTTAGCGACATTTGCGACACACACACACACACACACTTCACAGTCTCACACTGACACACTTACAGTATAGGACAGATACAGGCATACAGAAAACACACACACATCTGCACATCTGTCGACCTCGATCATCTTATCCAACCCCCAAGAGGATTAGTGATTCCCCCCCCCTTTTTTTTTTTTGACGTTGAAACTCAACTTCATAATCCACTATACACACTTGTCTCTGTCAGCATGCACAGAAAGCATTGTTAATTTTTGCATTTTGTGTATGCCATGTTTGCAGCATAAGACTCAATGTTTTCCAAAAAGGGATGGCGAAGCTGAGGCAGTATTTGTGATGTCATACTGTTTCACATGCAATGCCATGTCGGAGTAAGAATGTTATATAATACAACGCTGTACAAATGTTCGAGTCAAACAGATTTATTTTTTTTTTCCTTCATGGGAACAATCGGGGACAACACTAATAACTGCACTGAACATAATAATAATGAGCCTGAGGACATTATACAGAGTTATTGGATGCATCATTCAGCCAAGAACCCAAACACACATAAATAAATAAATAAATCACTACACAGCTGGAGATTTACTGAGATTCAAGTAAGGAGCCAACTTGAGGCTTTCATGGCCTGTGAAGAAAATTAGAATATTAGGTAATAACTGAGTCGCTGTTAAAATGTCAGAAGTGGACCCAGAGGTTACAGTGTTTACTACATGGCAAAATGTTTGGGTTAATGCACCATTTTTCAATATCTACTGCATATATTGTTATGTAGTTTTCATAAGAGGGAAGTAACTAAGTATAAATACTTCATTAATGTACTTATGTAGTTTTTAATCTCACCCAACATTGGTTGTAATGAGTATATGTGTGTCCGCAGAGACATATCATGTTATAACTCAATGAATACCTGAGATATCACCATGACATTACATGGGCATATACATATAGCTACTGTGCATGAGATGCAATGATCCATTTGAGTAAAGGTTAAAGGTCAAGGTCACAATTTACTAAAAGGTCAAAATTACATTATTGGTTATATCTCAAGAATGGAGGGTCACAGAACTTTCAGATTGGTACCAGACATTGCGGAATGAAGATTTGTACAATTCTTATAGTTTGTATTATCACCTATGACCAATAGTTTTTGAGATCTCCGGAGGTCAAAGGTGACATGTTGCAAATTTAACTTAACACTGTTTGTGTGTGTCAAGCATAGACATATCATAACTATAACTTAATCAATACAGGATATATTATCATAATATTACATGCACTGATGCATATATACATATAATGAAATTAGCAATATTGAAAAAGGTCAAAGGTCAAGATCGCATTTAGCAGAAAGGTCAAAATCACATTATTGGCTCTCTGAATACTTGATTTTTTTTAGGTATCTGTACTTTGCTTGTGTATTTATTTTGCTGGCAACTTTATACTTTTGCATAAATATCCGAACTTTATACTCCTTACATTCTCAGAATAGGCTCATTACGTTTTCAAATGAAAGACATGTGAAACATTTTTGTAAAATCTAACATGGTAGTAAAGAGTAGAGACAAGTACATGAACACTGTTATATCACAGGGCATCACAAACAGACAATAGTATTATAGGAGATTTTATTGTTAAGTAAAATGATGATATTGTCTTAAATCAAGGGACACTCTGTTGTTACTGCCATTATGAGTCAGACTCGTAAAAATGATCAATGTAAAAAAGTAGAATGTTTCTTTGTAATGTGTTTAAGACTAACCCAGGGGGGTTACATTATGAAATGCCTTGAGTGGGTATGAAATGTCACAGCAATCTTAATTGCTTAGAGATGACATTTTGTCTTGATAGTGGGTGTTTCACTTTACATGTGTATATATATATATATATATATATATATATATATATATATATATATATATATATATATATATATATATATGTGTGTGTGTGTGTGTTAGTTTTATTATACCTTTGTGGCAGCATAAATAACATTATTATATTCATTGTTATAAAATCATTCAGTGTTAATTTTCCAACCTCAACTCACATGTGGGTTTGAGTTATAGTTCAAGTAAAAGAAAAAGAAAAAAATAAATGAAGCATTGAAAAGTATCTGCAGTAAAGAATTCTGCTGATTCTGGAGTTTGTTGTGATTAATTATTCAGTGAAGGCAAATAAAGTGCAACTATTAAACATTAATACCACCACTGAAAATAGAATATCAACATTTAACCTTAAATGTATGAGAATTAACATAAATAGTGCACACGACTAAAACAGGAAAAGACTCCAATAGAGAAAGTACATACATTAAGTTTGAGTTGATGGAAGTTTTAACTTGAAATTAACTTATAGATATCGATGGTAAAACAGTTAAATATGTTACGTAGTGAATGTGTCACATTTTGCAATTAGATGTCAAAGTTCAGCAACTGAATAGAGTAAAGTTATGAGAAAACCAGCATTTCCCAAAGCCAAGACAACCAAGAGGAGCGACTTAATGGTGGAGCCCTGAAACAGAAAAGTACGAAGAAAAATCAGGAATTAAACAGAAAAGTAAAACTACATCCCAGTTTCATGATATGTAACTTTACAGAAATTGAAGTAGGCAAGATTTCCGAACTCATCAGTCACTTTTTTCTTATAGGGGATTCCCACTTGTCGTCACGTCCATTTTGATGGCGCTAATGCTAATGCTAATGCTAAGTACTGAACCGCCAGTAACATTAGTCTCCTCCAGAAATGGCAAGAAACTAACAATGCCATGTTGTTGTACAGTCGGATGCAATCAAAAACATGATCCTGCGAAGGGAATATCCTTATATCGTATCCCAAAAGAAACAACACAGAGAAACAAGTGGTTGTCTGTAATTAACAGGTAAAACGCTGATGACAGTATTTGGTGACAGTGTTCCAACACCACATGAGGCTTTGCAGTCTTTATTTTGGATCAGGTAAATTGCACTCCTGAGGGTAACTAAATGAGTTGGAGTAAAATGTATAAATTTTCTGTTATCAAGAAATCCAGCAGGTTTGTGTGCACTAGCTAACATTAGCATTTGCTTGATCCAGTCTAGTCAGTAGTGAAAGGAACCCTGGAACTGCTGTGAAAGCTGCAGCACACTGAGTGGACAAACTACTATTGAAATGTATAAATTTACCTCATTAGGATTGTACCTAAAAAGTACTAAAATATATATTTTCAAAAGTACTTCATTGTTGAAATGGAAAACCTATTTAGTATAGATGTCTTTAAAGTGTATTGAAATTTAGGCTAAACTAGGGATAATCTTGTAAAAACAAAACAAACCAAAAAAACTAAAGCTGAACTAATATTTGACTAAACACTATTACATCAGAACTGATCTAAGACTAATTTACAACTAAATTAGGAATTTTCGCAGCTGACTAAATGCAGAGCAAGGGAGCGTAGACCGACACGCCAGGAGGGGTGGGAATCCCCTACAGAGGAATATTTTCAGATTATGGTGATAACACATACTAAAAAGTGGTTTGAAATCATCTACACACTGTATATAACTGTGTATATCTAATAAAAATGCTAATATTTTCATCTTATATGCAGAGATACTGACCGTGTAACTGGACTCTGATTGGTTAGACATAATAGGCCGTAGATCATCTGAGATTGTAGTGCCTGTTTCAGTTGAAACATTTCACACATGGGAGAATATTAATATATGACCTATAACAATACCCTCAGTAGATCAAATGTATGAATAACTGAATTTTAACTTCCTTACATTTTCTGTAAAAGTGCTTGTGTATCAGAAACAGAATCCTGAATGACCCCAGCCATATCACATAACCAATCATAACTTCCGTTGCCCACGGCGATGGGAGGAGTAGTGATGATTGACGCATCCCCAGAAACATGGCCGCCACTGGAGTCACACAGAGGATGTTTTAGGATGTTTTTTTTTTTTTTTTTAATCAAGAACAAGTGAAGAGATGGGCAACTCCAGTCATCGAGGGCATGTTATCCTGCATGTTTTAGATATTTTCCTTTTCCATCACACCTGAAAACCATTACATGATTATCAGTATTCTGCAGAGCGTGATGATGAGCTGATCATTAATTGAATCAGGTGTGCAGGATACTGACCCTCGAGGATTGGAGTTGTCCATTAAGACAAGTCTAAGATATAGACTTAGTAACTATTATTGACACATATGTAAAATCAATGTCACATGATTTTAAATGGTTGTAACTCCAAAAAGAGTAGTGATATATTCTGCCCTACTAAGAAAAAAGACAGTAACTGCACACGAGCACCAAACTGAGAAAAATGGCCTTAAAGTTTTCTGGTTGTCCAGCCCCAGTAGTTGTAGGTAGATTATTGGACATGAGGCAGGATTGTTACTGCATATTTTTTGGCTTTTTATATAATAATTTTGTTTTTTTTTATTTCATGATTTTGACTTTTTCTGTCATAATTTTGGCTTTTTATATAATAATTTGGGGGGTTTATCTCATAATTTTGACTTTTTATCTCATAATTTTGTCTTTTTATCTTATAATTTTGTCTTTTTATCTCATAATTTTGTCTTTTTATCTAATAATTTTGACTTTTTATCTCATAATTTTGACTTTTTATCTCCTGATTTTTACATTTTATCTCATGAATTTGACTTCACTTAATGTACCTTATATATGAAAAAAACATTCATTGACAGTGTGCCTTATAGTGCAGAAAATATGGTAATTACAGAATCTGTTTATGTAATACAGGGATTCACAAATAATTGGGGCAGGGTCCCAAATGGACATTGGTAAGAACATAGTAATGGTCTTTACTGACTTTTTGCTTTGTTTTACTTGTACTTTTTGCAGTTACTGTACAAACACCCACCAATTTTCTTCAAAATGACAAACATTTGAGATATTTTATTACATGACAAAAAACACAATAAGTCATTTTCACCAAAAAATGCAGTTACTGCCTTTTGGCTTTGTAGGACAGTATTGTTGAGAGATAGGAAACTACATGTAGGTTCCAAAATGGCATCATGACCTTTGACCTTAAGCGACCGTGAAAGATCAAACCCACGATCTCAGGTTTCTGTCCATTAAAGAGCTAAAATGTTTGTTAGGGGTGGGGGGGGGTTTATGTTGAACATTTTGTTGCTTCGAAAACATCAGCTTCAAGGATTACTGCACATGTTCACTTGGTGATTAATGTATCCAACCAAGTGAAGGTTACCAGTGTAATGAAATAATCAATATTATTACAACTTCTCCACTAAAACATTCATTTATAAATATTCATAATATGAACAGACCCACCTGCCATGATCTCAGTGATGGATCCAACTCCCCAGTGAGCCCAGTTAAATATGTATCTCCTGAAAAGAGACGTGATAGCATCAACACCATCTATAAGTAACCATATTTCCTGAAAACATGTAATTACTAGGATGTTGGTACATGTAGACAACACCAAGATGTATATCTGTTGATCCTGACACAGTGAATTACAGCAGAACCAGGAGGAACCATAGTTCTTGCATCAACAGTTTCTACCCATCCAAATAAAATCTGAATCAGACACTTCACTTTATGCACTCACAAAGTATCTGTCATTTTTACACACATTCACAAATAGATATTTGAAGAATGAAAAGTAATTGTTTTTCATTTTCCTCTTTGAAAAAACTTGGCTACTTGCATTAATTATTATATATTATTATTCTTCTTATTATTCTTCTTATTCTTATTCTTATTCTTATTCTTATTCTTATTCTTATTCTTATTCTTATTCTTATTCTTATTCTTATTCTTATTCTTATTCTTATACTATTATTACAGAATAGGCTTACGGCTACTAAAAAAATAATTAAGGTCCATTATATATTTTCTTATTATTCTGAGATTAAAGTCAGAATTTTTATTTTAATCTCAGAATTCTGATGATTTCTCAGAAAAATAATAACACCAAAAATAGATATTGGATATATATTGGACCTTAATTTTAATTTACAGTAGCCCTAATCATCTTCCATATATTACTAATGTTGTTACTTATAGGAATAAAATAATACATAAAAAACATAATGAGTCAAAGTAATGTGAGTAAAATTTTAAAAAATGAAAATGAAAATACAAAACCAACTAAACTGAAACCCATGTTGTAATATGATAGTTCAAATTAACTGACTGTTCACCACAGCTTCACAATGAAATATGCTTAAATCAGTGAATGTAATGCTGAATTAATAATACTGAAGAATAAAAATATTATTCTTAAACCCACAGCTTTCTAGAAACTGTGATAAATGTATGATCAATATATTATTATTACTGTGCTGTTTTAGGAGGTGATGGCTGTTAAAATAAACAGTGTTTACCTGTCTGCGTCAGGTGGTGGTCTGAATGTAGCCATGATAGGCTGAAGTAGAGACAACGCCAAAACACAACAGCCCAGGTATGGATGGACACCTGCATGCTACACACACACACACACACACACACACACACACACACACACCACAACAAAATTAAGAAAATACAAAGTCCATTGCAACAACATATGCATCTTAACATGGAATTAATTGTAAAACATATTTCCCTTGAAACACTATCAGGTTTAAATACTTCTAAAGGTATTTTATGTAGAAAAATATGGATGGGTGTGAGTTATAACTATTATTAGTATCTCTCTTTTTCTTTAGTGTTTAGTATATATATATATAATATATATATATATATATATATATATATATATATATATATATAAACTTGTGAAATTGTTTCTATCCAGGACTCCCTGTAAGAGGAGACCCTTTATCATAATGGTGCCCACTTGGATAAATAAAGTGTAAATTAAGGAATAACAATGAAATATGTCTTGTTATTGTACTAATGGTTGCAAATCTTTCCAAAATTGACCAGATTTATAGTGAATATGAAGGGGTTGATTTTAACACTTGTATGTAATGTACATTAACTGTATTTAATCCTCATCTGGAAATCTCAGTGAGTGTCTGTGGAATTCCATGTCGATATCGTCTCATTATCTGAACCCACTTACCCTCACTAGGGTCATGGGGGTCACGTGGAGCCTATTCCAGCTACTGAAGGGTGAAGGTGGGGTTCACCCTGTACAAGTCACCAGTTCATTGCTGGAATGACATATGCCAATAATATTAACATTTTGTTTCCTTTTGATGATCTATATTGATGAACTTTTTCTTTAACCATCATAACTGAACCTTTTTTCCAACCTGAACTACTTTGAACTGTAACACTAAAGCCAAATCTGATCTTACTGTTAACATAAAATAAACTAAAATATCCTCACAATCACTGATAAATTTAACTATTCAAAGATGAGGATTATGTATTTGATAAGGGAGCCAACACCCCCCCTCTGCTGGTGATATAGTGTTATTACAGCAGGGTGGAGAATACTTCACTTTTCCGTAACACACATTTACAACCTTTGTTTGGGCTCGTGACCTAATTTTTACATCACAGATTTCTAGCTCTAGTATGCTGCAAATAAATGCTCATTTTAAATGATATTTTGTCTATTATAATATATCATATTACACTGGTCTACAAGTAAATTTTTTCCAGAATAAAACTAAAGAAATGAGTGTTAGTGATAAAGAAAACTCAAGTCTTAAATGCAGGTTGGTTCAAGTTTCCAAGATATGTCTGGGGTCAAAATGTGAAATTCTTAGAATGAACAAGAGAATATGTTTAAGTCCAAAGGAATATTGGTCTCAGATCTACTGCAAAACACTGTGTACACATTATGATCCATTCTCTTTACAGGTTATTTCTAGTGGACTGTTTACTAATCCATTGTATATGTGTACATAAACCACCATATATGTAGAATAACACACCATCATATATATTAAAAACATGAGTTAACCAGCACTAAAGTCATTTATTTTTTGATTAATCTTATGTAAGATTTACCACATTTAATATCTGAAGCAAATACTTTCTAAAAAAAAATATTGGCAGAAAACCCAGGTGTAAATTTCTGCACAAAGGAAGAATTTAATTTTCCTTGGTCAGGATATGACCACAATTAATACTGAACAAAAAGTATTAAACCCTGTCCTCCTTACCTTATCTCTTATCATTGTGGAAACACATTTGTAGTGAGTGTAACTGACCTTTAACCTACATTTATCAAAATTTAATGGATCTATTTTGTACCACTTTGCACTTTTCCTGAAAATATCATAAGAAATTGTTCTGGTAGTTTTTGCATACAACTGATTAAAATACAAACAAACAAATCAACAAACAAACCTAATCAAAAACAATTCCCCTCTACCCTCGGGGGGGGGGGGGGGGGGGGGGGGGGGGGGGGTAACAACAAGTCAAACTATGAATTACGAAAGAGCTGCAGCATCTAAAAGCAAAGACAAAGAACATTTGACAGACAAACAGGATCAGGGACATTCATGCATAACTTTGCTGTACCTTGCTCCAACCCCCTCTGTAGAAAAACGGGAGCGAGAACGCCACAATGGTCAGAATTACAGTCGTCATCATCAAGCATCGATGTATCTGAACACACCAAAGGCTTATGATCAGTGTTTTTTATTTTTATTTATTTTTTTGTAAATCCTGTGTGGGTGTGTGTATTTCACCCACCTGAAACCAGACTTTCAGCCCCATCACTGACCGATCAGGCCAATCAGGTTTATAGAAACTGGCTATGAATGTACCGACACTTCCTGTTAGCATCCATGCAAACAACATCAGACCACCTGCAGGAAATGACAAGAGTCCAGTTTGGCTTCTTTACATTTTATATCCAATCATTTTATTCAAAATTTTCTTCTTTAATGTATTTCTTTTTATTTTGTGATGTCTAAATATGAAACTATGTAGCCTCCAGAGTTTTCCATGTTTTGTGTTTTTTAGCTTTTAGTATGTTTTATTGTTTTTATCTTAATATTTTTTTGAGATTTTAGTATGTTTTATTGGGTTTTTAGATTTCAGTATGTTTTATTGGGTTTTTTATATTTGTATTTTTTACATTTCAGTATGTTTTATTGGGTTTTTATATTTGTATTTTTTACATTTCAGTATGTTTTATTGTTTTTTATCTTAGTATTTTTTTAGATTTCAGTATGTTTTATTGGGTTTTTATATTCATATTTTTTTAGATTTAAGTATGTTTTATTGGGTTTTTATATTCATATTTTTTTAGATTTCAGTATGTTTTATTGGGTTTTTATATTCATATTTTTTTAGATTTAAGTATGTTTTATTGGGTTTTTATATTCATATTTTTTTTAGATTTCAGTATGTTTTATTGGGTTTTATCTTAGTAGTTTTAGCTTTTATTATGTTCTTTATATACACATTTATAAAAATACATCTACTGGCACAATGGACACAATAACATCACGTCCAGTGTTCTACAATTCCTATAAAAATGCAATTAAAAATGCATAAATATATAACACTAGAACTGTTGAACCTCTTGTTCCCAGAGGACAAAAATGCATCCGTCCGTCTCTAGAGGATATATTTGTTATTATTCAATACACATTAATGTTCCAACTCACCATGCAGTTTCATTGACACTGGTCCACGGTAGCCTCTGAAGACGCTGAAAGAGCCTGTGATGGATATTTTTTTCGCAGAGATTAACGGTTGGCGCTTGTGTTTCCAGATTTCACCTTGGAGAATACACACACACACACACACACACACACACACACACACACACACACAAGAGATGTTCAAATTGCTCCAAACAGGAAGAAGACATATGATGATGATGAAAGCATATCAACCAAAACTTATTTAACTGTTGCTGGAAAAAGTTGTAACGACTCCACCTTCACACGTTCCTCTTTCTATTCTATTTATACACATCAGCATCACTTTTGAATAGGTGCAATGATTACACATCTAGTCCCACTTACACTTTATCTGTCAATACGAAATCACACTAACACATTTCATGCGTTAGGTGGAAATGTTAAGATAAAGGACATTTAATGATGAAACTTCATAAAGCAGCAAGATATTTTAGAGTAGCATTGGGGATACTCTGGATGAAAGAAAAATATGATTAGAAATAATGTCACAATTTTCAATAATAGTAAAGTTATCCCTATTTTTTTATTTAGATAGATAGCATTTATTGTCATCACACAAGAGTCAGTACAACATAAAAAACAATAGATTATTAAAATAATGAATAATAATAAATAAGTAATGAGATATAAGCAATGTATGAATACATATGTATATTTAAAAAATATTAAAAAGGTTTGCACAGCATCCTAGACCAAGTAAAATTTAAAAAAAATTTAATTTGAGATCTGTGAAAAGTAAATGAGGAGGTTCTTCTATATGTTGCATTACTTCAACAATGTCAGTGGCACAAAAAACAAAGCATATAAACACTAGAGCTGCAAAAATATGGACTAGAAGGAACACCTCAAATAGAGGTTGTCTGATCTACCTAGAAACAGACCCTTGTTCCCTCCATATAAAACATACTTGACAGAAATCTATTATCTTAATTAACTATGAACAAATCAAGTGGTTCCACAACAAACCCACACCCTTGTACGTATTGTAGTTTTATTTTGGGATGACTCCAACTGATGTCATCATGTTTATGACTGTGCTGATGTCAGCATATCAATTCAATTCTCTCTCTCTCTCTCTCTCTCTCTCTCTCTCTCTCTCTCTCTCTCTCTCTCTCTCTCTCTCTCTCTCTCTCTCTCTCTCTCTCTCTCTCTCTCTCTCTCTCTCTCTCTCTCTCTCTCTCTCTCTCTCTCTCTCTGCCTCTCTCTCTGTTTCTCTCTCTCTCTTTTCTCCCTGTCTGTCTCTCTATCTGTCTCTGTCTCTCTCTGTTTCTCTCTCTCTCTCTCTGACTGTCACTCCTGTCTCTCTCTCTCTCCTCTCTCTCTCTCTCTCTGTGTCTCTCTCTGTCTCTCTCCGTCTCTCTCCGTCTCTCTCCGTCTCTCTCCGTCTCTCTCCGTCTCTCTCTGTCTCTCTCTGTCTCTCTCTGTCTCTCTCTGTCTCTCTCCGTCTCTCTCCGTCTCTCTCCGTCTCTCTCCGTCTCTCTCCGTCTCTCTCTGTCTCTCTCTGTCTCTGTCTCTGTCTTTGTCTCTCTCTCTCTCTCTCTCTCTCTCTCCCTGTCCTCTCTCTCTCTCTTTCTGACTGTCACTCTGTCCTCTCTCTCTGTCTCTCTCTCTGTCTCTCTCTCTCTCTGCCAAGTCTGTATTAAACTGAAACTACATTTCTGTTTTCATAGACATGTGAAATGTAATCCTCTATAAGTAAATGAAGAAAAAATAAATATTTTTACCTGATCTACTTGTTCTAAAATGTAATGACATTTATTCTGGGTCATTTTCAATCTATAAATCCAATATGGAATGAATTCATCCATTAATTCTGCTGCTACAGACATTTGAAATTTCACCCATTATAAGTAAATGGGGAAAGAAAATATTTTTAATAATTACATATATAAAAAACCACACATTTGAACTTTAATCTACTCTTCCCAAATATAATCAGAGCTATTCTGGGTCACTGCCAATCTATGAACCTAAATTGGTATTAATTTAATCAATAATGTTGCTGCTAGTTAGGTGGTTATTTATTAGATTATTTATGTTTCTATTTTTCACTCATTGACTGTGGTTTGCAACATAAGGATTCAGAAGCACAGTGTACTATTTTTTTTTTTTTTTTGCAAATCTGATTCTTGATGGGAACTAAAATTAAGCTAAATCTGAATCTGAAAAAAGTCAAACAGGTCTCAGATTTATTACATCCACAAAATGCTGAGTGACCTCCTTTGTCTTAATCTACCATGTGAACTATTAACAACCCCGGAAGAGAAGGACCTTAATCATCAGAATACCAGACTGGACACAATCTGTGAATTATTGGATGTTTATGACATTGTATTCATAAAAAATGACCTCATGCACCTCATGTAGCTGCACAGTTAAGTCATAGAATTGAGGTTGATTTTGTTATAATGTGACATGACTGTGAAGTGTCAACAGTTTCACCAAATGCTTCCATTGTTAACTCATTTTTGTCATAGAGAAAAACCCACTGACCCAATGACAACTATATTTTTTCATTTTTCACAATTAAAAGGGACCACGTTTTTATTAAGAATGTCAACTGATTAACATTTTAATCAGATTAATCACAGGGTTGTTAGTTTTGATTAATCATGGTTAAATATAAATTTTTTATCTATATTAATTTCATTTAATTTTTCATGAGTAGAAAGACTCAAGAAAGAAGTGAATATATCTGCACTTAATGTGTTTGTCTAAGCTGGGTGATACATTAGTCTAGTGCTATAGCAGAATCCCACACTGATATATGTGTCACATTAATGTGGTATTTTAAGTTGAAAGTGCTTTGGTGAAAAGAAAACGATTTTACAGAGTGTGAAAAACACTTTGTCGGTCCACTGTTTTGTCTGCATTTTTTTGTACTCAAAATTTCCACAAATAAAACTAAAAATCCACTAAAATTCACATGCAATAAACAAACACAAAAAACCCTAATGAAATACATAATGAAAACACCAAAAGAATTGGATAAAATATCAAAAACATGCAAAAATCTGAATCTATTTACAGTTAACATGTCTATTAACCTTCAGCAGTTTCAACAAAACAACTGTAAACAACTGTTCCATTTAAATGCATTACATTTTTGAATCAGATTAATAATCATAATGATGGATTAATCTGCATTAATTTGTTCATTTTGACAGCTCTAGTTTTTTTTTCTTTTACTTCATCTACACTTTGCTGCTAATACTGATACTTAACTTGGGACTTTTTTATAATTTAATATGTAGGACTAACTATAATAGGATATTTTATGTTGTTGTATTAACACTCACCATTGACAGCATGACCATTAGCCAAAAACAGATAGTATTTATGGTCCAGATGAAAGCGTTGTGAGTCCATACTGGTTATTACTGGTCGACTGAACTTGCACTGGATCACTCCATCTGCAATTCTCCATGACTTGTCATTGAGATCAGACTAAAAACACAGAAAGAACAAGATCAGCGATATGTAAAAAAGACAAATATATGACAGCAGCGCAACATATGCATAGTCATTTCATTCTTAAATTTAGACATCCTGTTAAAACGTGCATTAGAAAAAAAAATTATGCATAAAAAAATAACAGTAAACTACATTTTCAGAGACTATCATTTAAGGGAAATTTTATAATCATGTAATGAGACGGAAAAAGAAAAAAGAGAATAATATGATACAGTGATATTTATAAGATCAGTAGAATACATTATGTTTCTTATAAAATATTAGCATTTTTAACTTATGCAAAGCTGAAATCAACAAAAACATCAGTATTAATATCATATATAATATTGTTGTTAGTGGTTTATTTATATTCACTGTATGTCATTTAATTTATATGAGTTTTACTGTGTGCCTAAACAAATACTACAAACTATGTAATCAAGTAAATAAAGTAAAAAGCAGTACTTGAACTGCACAGTGTAAATGCAAATAAAGAATATTTACTGTAAGTGTTGATGAATAGGAGTGAAATCTCTTTTTTTTGTGAAAAAAGTTCTTGTTTTTGCCTCCGGAAATTTTTTTATACCATCTTACATTTAGTGATGATCACTAGATTTCAGTCAAATTTGTATTTTTAGTGTATTACTATAATACAAGACATGTTTTGTTGTGGGGGGCGGGTCAATTCACAACCAAGCAAAACACAACAGAATATGTTTGCACTAAATGGAATTAAAAACAGTTATGAACAGAGGTAATGTCTTTGTTGAACTCGAAAAACATCACATTTTCTCTCAGAGGATTGACATTGCATAGAAGCCTTTCCTCTCTTACTTTGATTTTTAAAAAAAACTACAGAATGGAGGTCAAAGGTCACAGTCATCAATAATGTGTTTTTGCAGTGATGTGTGAGGAGGGCAGGGTTTGCTGTGCCTGGCACCAGCTTTTTTGTTTTGTTTTACTTCCAATTTTTGTTAGTTAGTTAGTTTTTAGTTAGTTAGTTAGTTTTTTTTACAACTGGAAAATTGGACATGCTTATATCTGTGCTGAGAGGATATGTATACTGAAAATATGACCTCATAAAAAGATAATAAAAAAAACAAAACCTCCTGTTACAGTTTTTTTTCATGTGTACATGTAGTTACAATATAAGGAGCTGAGTAAGGATGATTTAGAGAAGTACCTGTCATTAACTGATTTTATGGCTGCACAGAACATCCTGGAATGTTATAGTGTTCAATGACCGGTTCATATTTTGTTTGCTGTTGTAATGGGTTCAAAGTTCAAGGCTTATTAGAACAAATCTCGTGATTTGCTATAATAAGCCTTAACAACATTGACAACTTTGAGGTGTCTTTAGACAAAAGTCTGAAACCAGCTTGAGGTTTGATGTTTTTTGCAGAGTTGAACAGATTTTTAGCAGAAGTCATTTATATTTAACCCATGGAGGAAAACTCAAACAGCCTCTGTCGACTAAAAACAGCTATTGATATCAAATGTTCAATACCTGCTGATCCACTAATTCTATCAATACATGTCAATAATTAGTGTAAAACACACTTTGTCATCTTTGGTCATTAAATATGATCTATTTGAATGCTCAGAAAAATGTGTAGTTCCCATGGAAACAGCATCATCTTCTACAATATTGATTGATCAGTAAAACCCATGGAGGAGTTGGATCAATGAAAGTAGATGGAAACATTTGTTGATAGATTTGTTGAAAATATCACTTTTTCTTCAATTTTCTTTGTTTGTTTTTTGTGTTTTTGTTTGAATTTACTCTGAAATTTAATGAACATCAACATGACACAGGGATTAAATAAAAGAAAATACGTAATTTACATTGAAAACAAAAAATACAGAGGATGATGCGATAATAAATGGTGATAAATCCCTTAAGAAATGTTAAATGAAGATAAAAATACATTTGGGAACTACCACCAAAGAAGCACTGGGTCTTTATGGGCTAATATTTTTAATTTTCACCTGTGTCTGGTCTTCTGGAAATGTCCGTCCAGTAGCGAAGGCTGCGCTCACGGATACACTGTGTCCATCACTTATACACAGATACACATCATCATAACCCTATATATACACAGAAACATATAAATGTACTAGATTCACATGCACAACATGATTTATTAGTGGATGGCAGACAGAAATAATACGAGACATTTCAATAAAAAATACGAAGAAAGTAACAGCATCTACAGAACATTAATTTTTCCACATTGGTTTTCTATACTAGATTTTAGTTAAAACATTTTTTAACATCAGCATCTTTTCTTTATTACACATGTACAACATTTCATGTGTATTTTGGATATAAGTTATTTCTGCTTCACATTTATGGCCATGTTGACTTATCATTGGTTTGGGTGAGGAGATAATCATTTCAAAAACTGTAAAATAATACAGATATACTTTATGTTTGTTTATTAAACTACACTGAAGAAAAATTTCCTTTGAATGAATTAAGGAATAAGTGTCACTGTACTCATATTACAATGAAATTATGAGACAAAACAAGATATAAACACAATAATATTATCAATAAGACTATAAAATATAGACCCTTTTTGCCTAATATCATATAACTGTTACTATAATGATTGCAGGTTTTTATCAAACCAGTTCAATTGAAGATTATTATTGGATAATTTTCAGTATTTCTGTTTAAATTGAGAAACTATCTTACCATCCATCTATCCAATGACAAAGCAAAGGCAACATATCCATCTGCTGGACCACTTAGCTCAAACATTACAGACTGCAGAGACAAAATGAAGTAGATTTCAGTTTAAAAAGCATTAGGATTTTCATTTATCTCAAATAATCTAATCACAGCTGCTTAATTCATAGTCATACCTCTATAACTATGAACAAGAAAACAACATGTGTATTAGACTGAGTGGGAGGAGGGTTTTTTTAAGTCAAAAATTTTGGGTTAAGTCAAATCAGACCGATTTGTTGTGTCCCTGTGGAGTCACGGACAAGAAGAAACACTGTGTGTCGTCTTTGGGGTCACAGCCTGGAGGGTCTAGAAGACAGGTCTTTGATGATCCACATCCATCAGAGGTGAACTACAGATGAAGAAGAGAATAACAACTAATTACATCTTCCACAATTTACATTTAAGTATGATGAGAACATAGCTGCACAAACATCAGTTCATATAAGACTCTATGTTGTACGATAATTGATTTGATTTTAATGATTTATTTCGAAAATGTGCAGAATGCAACAATAATCAATACAATAATACTAATACTAATACTAATACCAATAATAATAATAATAATAATTATTATTATTATTATTATTATTATACAAAAAAAGACAAAACATTTGTCTTTTCTAATAGATTATAGATAATTATTGTCTTTCTACTGTGTGATTTATGTATGATATGTATGTCTTACACTGTTTTAAAGTATGTTTTGTGATAGGTTACTATGGGGTCACATGACCCTGATGTCACTCTATAGGTGAGGCAATACACCTGTGTCCAGTGACGAAGCCCTGAGGAACACCTGTATGGTTGAAACATATCCGCTTTTTTATTCTGATCTTGTCATGCATTAATAAAGGCTTTTTATTAATTTACTTCCTCTTTGTTTACTCAGAGTTTCCTGGATTTTTCTTTGTTTGGGAAAGATTATTCTTTATTGTATTGTGTTTTTATTATGTAGTTGTATTGACTTATTACAATTTTTGTTCATTTGATTCATTTTAAGTATTAAGTTGACGAAGGGAGGCCTCTATATAAGTATATTAAGCTTTTGCACTGTTATATTTAATTTATATCAAAAATTGCTGATGTATTTGTTATCTTTTTAAAAGTGTGAAATGAAGCAAAGTAGAATCAAGCAACTAAATTTACAGTCATCTCTCAAACTACACGGCTTTTATCATTTCAGAAGATGTATTTCCATGTTCACTTTGAAGCCTTTGAACATCCAAATGAGTCTTATCTGATGACAATGAAAAGCTGAGAAACTGTGCTTTATCTGAAATGTTGAACCATAACGGCAGGATTAGTTTTTCAAAAGTTATTTAACATTTTGGATCAACAGATGCTTTTAGTATTTGATGGTAACAAACAGGAAATATAAGACATTCTCTCTAAAATAAAGTCTAATCCATGTGTATTGACCTGTTTTAAGGTTAATGTTGTATAAAACAAGCGGACATGAAAAGGAAAAGCTGTTTTATTGTCATTCTTACAGGTTCAGGAATGACAGATGGTGTTGTGGTGTGGGGTGGGGTCAATGTGGTGGTGGAATGAGGAGGGTGGGGGGTGACGCCATGCTGGTAGATGATTGGTCCACTCTGCTTCACCCAAAATAAATTGTAGTTTTTAACTACAGTCACACTGAAAAAATATGAACACAGACATAGAGGCAACAAATCAACAGAATTCAGGATCATTTTTATCAACATTTGTGTGGAATATTGTTCTAATGTGTCGAAGTTCAATAAAATCCATTGTTTTTGGTAGATATACACACCATGAGGAAAACAAAAAATAAAGACTGTGAAAAACTATGAAATCTGCTGTTATTTTTCTTTTCAACTCAACACAAGATATCAGTCCCTTGAGGATTTCACAAGCCTTTTTTGACATTAGTGCGGCCTAAAATGTCTAATGTTGTGTGAGCTGTTCTGAAAAATTGCGATGAAATTTGCTGTGATTTTTAGGCTTTTGTTGTGGGTGTGTAGAGCCGCATTTTGTAATAATGGTGCATTTTGTAATAAACGTCCAAAATGTAAAAACTTTTTCATTTAATTTTGTAATAAAGCCACATTTTGCAATAAACTGCCGCATTTTGTAATACATTTTGCTGCATTATGTAATAACTTATTACATTTTGCAGCAGTAGGGTGCTTTGGTGGTTTATGTGGTTTATGGCTTGGCTGGTAATTAGACTTATTAGACATTAGGACAATTTTAAATTACGGATGTATTTTGGAAGTAGAAATTTTGTTGCTTCTTTAGCCTTTTGAGGTCATTTCATATTTGTTTAAAATTAATCTTAGTGGATAAATTATCTGGTCACAGCAGCTCTGTAAACAAGCAGAAGACACTGACGTTGTTTAACCTTTTCAGCCCTATGGGGGTTTTCTGGCAAAATCAGCCTAAAATGCATGCCCAAATTAAAGGAAAATACAATTAACAAACAAACTATGCTTTAGAATTATTACATAATGC
Source organism: Siphamia tubifer (assembly GCA_020466265.1). Taxonomy (NCBI): domain Eukaryota; kingdom Metazoa; phylum Chordata; class Actinopteri; order Kurtiformes; family Apogonidae; genus Siphamia; species Siphamia tubifer. The sequence goes on from CM035799.1 coordinate 12,949,608, forward strand.
ACCATGTTATTACGATTTCTAGAGAACAAAAAAGCTGCAAGTACATTTTGGAATAATCTTCTCAAAATGTAATAACTTATTACATAATGCGGCAAAATATATTACAAAATACACTAGGGTAGTTTATTGTTTATTGCTTTATTAGAAAATGAAATGAAAAAGTTATTACATTTTGGAAGTTTATTACAAAATGCACCATTACTACAAAATGCGACTCAACAGGGAGGAAGTGAAAATTCAAACCAAATTCTACTTATAACATCCAAATCAGGTTAATGTAAAAACAAAAAACAACAGAAAATGTTCTCATCTTATTTGTTTGTATTTATCATCTGTGTCAGTGTCTCTGCAGAACATTTCAAGCCGGTGCATGTTTCTGTTTTTTGTGGAAAAACTCACAAAAACTGGACTTCCTTTGGGGAATCTTTGGGAGCCTCCCAGATGACAACCACCTCCGTCTTGTGGACGTCGCTCGTCTGACTCACTGCTGAACCCTGGTGTTGGAAAACATATCCTGCTTTGATTTATGTCTTTATTTTAGGCTTTACTGAACCTCGCATCCAATTTCACAGTGGATATTCCACTGTAACATGGAAAAGCATAGGTGAAACCATGAACATATTTTAACTTAATGTATATCAGTTGGGTATATCCACATGTTTATTTCGTGGTAAATTCCTTATTGTATTGTGCTTTTATTATATTATTTTATTTACTTATTACCTAAGTTATTTCAGTTTTTAATTGATATTAATGTTTACTTATATATTTGTTATCATTTTAAAGTGTAAAATAAAGTATAAAGGTATCCTGTAATGAATATAGTGAAGGAGGCATGTGGTTTTTCCTCTTTATTTTAGGTAAAGAGTTGTTTTTCTATTTTATTGTGGATAATCTACAGTGCAACATATATACTTCTGTCTAGAATATATAAAATACACTGAGTCAAACGTTTAGACTTGTCCGTTTTCATGACTAGGTAGGTAGGTAGGTAGGTAGGTAGGTAGGTAGGTAGGTAGGTAGATAGATAGATAGATAGATAGATAGATAGATAGATAGATAGATAGATAGATAGATAGATAGATAGATAGATAGATAGATAGATAGATAGATAGATAGATAGATAGATAGATAGATAGATAGATAGATAGATAGATAGATAGATAGATAGATAGATAGATAGATAGATAGATAGATAGATAGATAGATGCACCTGTTGCTTGTTGCAGGTGAGCAGCTGTGTCCTGGTGGGATCAGTCAAGATGAAGGAGCCGACTGCAGACGTCGAAACCTGGTCCCCTGCATCTCTGGCCTCCAGCAGAAAACCCCCAAAATATGTTGTTCCAGATAAGGTAACTAGAAATAGTTTCAAAACATAGAGTGTGTAAAATATGTTCACCTCTAGACCAATGATCTTTCAGTCAGGAGGGTATTTTGACCAGATAACAACCACTAAAGACTCAAACATTGTATGTGTCATAAAAACAGTCTGAAATATCATTAGATCATATGTTGAGATTTAATACATGAACTTTTGCTCCTTATAACAGATTTTTATCACAGCTCAAGACCAAAACAAGACCAATGCGATATATAAATGTGAGGCATTATTATGATTATGATTATGATTATGTATAATGTTTTGGCTGGAGTTTGTCTGTCTGTCTGTCTGTCAGCAACATTACTCAAAAACGTATGTACCGAAACGTACAATTTCAAAGTGATCCAGAATCCAGGATCTCTTCTGGATCACCACCAAAATGTAATCATCTATTCCTTGTGATACTCCCAACACATCCTCAATTTTTTTTTTTTATCAAAATCCATCCATAACTTTTTGAGTAATGACAGACTGACAGACTCCAGTGAAAACATAACCTCTCTTCATTCGAATGGGGGGGGGGGTCTGCCTTGGCGGAGGGTTGCTCTCTCAGAGTGCTTTTCTAGTTATGTATTAACAATAATAATAATAATAATAATATACATTGAGTGGTGACCAACAGCATTAACTGATCTAAACATTCATTTAAATACACTGATCCTATCAATACATGTAAAAAAAAAAATCTAATAAAATTTGGTAAAATGCAGTTTCATATCAGATGGAAATATTGTCATTCTCTGTAACACTGACCAGTGCTTTTTCACTAATTGCAGTGGGTGTAGATTTTTTTTATGCTCTATCAATGACATCTTTTTCTGAAAAGATATCTATTTTGATTCATAACATTTGAATTTCTTTTTGAGCTTTTATGAATATTGATTAGTGATTTAATTAAAAAAAAAAAAAAAAAAGATTTTCACTGAGAAAAAAAAAGAAAATAATTATAATTGATTCCAATAAATCACTTAGAAAATGTTCAATGTATGAACAAATTTTACTTTGGAAAGACGCAAAAAAAATAGCTGTGGGCATTTAAGGGTTAATGAATCACCCAGGTCATTGGTAAATCCTGACCTTGGATGTGATCTCCAGGGCTGAAGATGGTGGTATTAGTCGACAGGGTGTAGGGGCTTGGTTTAGTCTGACCAGAGGCACCATGGTGGGGCTTCATACTACCACAGACTTTGGCGACCTTTCCATTGGGATAGCAACCTGCAGGCACCCAGCAGAAGGACAACACAGACAGGAAACACAGACAACACAAACCTGCAGTCGACATCTACAGGACCAAATAATAGAGAAAAGAAGTTTAATCATTTCTGCTCAGTAGTTCTGTTTTAGACAAATGATGTCTTTAAATTGTCCTGACATTAAAATACTGACTATCACATTGCTAAAACAAACAAAGTGGATGAATGCATTCTTAGGAATTCCTCAAGAACAGTGTGTGAATGTGAAGCCAAATAAGCTAAAGCTGTGCAGCAAGTTGGAAAACATAAAGTAACCAAAACAACAGCAAACACTGACAAAATTCCAGTGTGAATTTAAAAATAGGCCTGAAATTGCAAATATAAGGGTCTGTAAAAGGTTTTGAAAGTCTTAAATTGTAATAATTAGAAAACTATTTTCATCAGTTGTTTGACAATGTTTCCAGCTGCTATGTGCAGGCACACAGCTACTAGTAGTGACAACAGGCATTGATCACTATTGAGAGAAAGTAGTTCCAAGCAATTACGAGGTCTGACTTTTTGTTCCATGATGGTTTTGTTATGCAAATAAATCACTCATTCGAACACATACTGTTTTGAGAAGAGACGCATTTTATTTTGGTGACCCCAGGAAACCTGCTGGGACTACTTTCGCTTTGGCCAAAACCGGACCAGAACTCGACTCACAGGATACTGTCAGGGGTAAGTCACTGCGGGTGCACCAGAGTAAAAACGCTGACCCCATACAAATTCATGTGAAAAATTGTGAACTATCCCTTTAATATGGCTATTATTGGTAACCATTTCCAATGTGCTTTGCTTGCACAACTATCCAGGTTGAAATTTAACTTAACATTCAGTATGAGTGTGCGTGATGCGTGTGTCTTTGCAGCGAATACAGGTGTATGTGTTGACCACTAATTCTAACGTTATGGGGAGCCGAATTCTCCACCCCTTCCGGGAGGCTCATGGGGCCTGAGATCGGAAAATGAATCTTATCTGGTTTGTCATGTGCCCTAAATCACACACATGTTGTACCTCATAATAAATGATAATTATTGATGTACATTTCAACTGCGTCTGTTAACCAATGGCTGATTCATTTGCGAGTAAATCCCTTTAAAATGTTGGACTACACGCCTGGCGCGCATGTGACGTCACCACAGACTACACACTATAGCTGAGCGGAGTATGACGGCACATATGCGACGCATTGTAGTCTCTTACTAAGCCCATATGAAACCTAATATCACGTTTGCTTCCCATCAAAAAGGGGTGGTCCGCCTATGCCACATCAAATATTTCTTATTAACCGCTATTGTATGTGCATTTCAGACCAGTTGTTAAACGGAATCAGAATTTAGCTTGACTCGCTCTATAGGGAGCCTAAGTGACGTGATTCTATTTCGATTTCCGGGCAATGGGACCTAAGTGCCATAAAAAAATGAACGCAAGTCAATGGAGAGATAAAAGTAATTTTCTGGTCCCGTTTGAAATGTGCTACGGTTTTCACATATGATGCCTGTGAATTTTAAAGATACATTTTCACATTGAGAAAGCACTCACTTTGGACAGGCATCCAAAGTTACGTTAGGTTTTATGTGAGAGTAAGTAATGGATTACAACGTTCGTCTCACAAATATGACGTCACCACCAAGCTTCACCATCAAACTCTTTGAAAATGGCTGTGACTTTGGCGAGCTTCACCTCCTTCTTTCAGGACGAAGGCAAGAGCATCAAACGTGGAGAAAACCACTTTAAATCGGGGCATGTGGAAAGTGGCAGCATGCGGGACAAGCTCTACAAGGTTTCGTCAGCTATGTGACGTCTGATATGTAGTCCAAACAGAGTCCAAATAATTACATATTTTTACACGCTAATAAATCACAAAACACGTATCAAAGAAACTCCAAACGCACATTATTGGTTATGATTTTAATTGAAGTACAGCAAATGTGTGATTCAAGGCATAAAGTAAAGTGGACCAGAAAATAATTATTTTCTCTTCATCCACTCTCGTGTTAAATTTTTCCCAAATTTAGGCCCAGTGGACCGACCGGAAGGGGCGGAGACTTAGGATCCCTATTCACTCCCAAGCTAAGCACCCATGGACCGGAAGTTGAAGGACGTGAATTAGCCTCTCCTCACAGTTGGTCATCGCTCATCTGCCCAGAAAGTAATGTTATTAAAAATTAGGCATATTACAACTACAATGTGTTTTGGTTAATTTTTTTTCGATGGTCAAAATAATGCAGCCCAATAAAAATCACCCCACACGACATTATAATGGTGTCCGTACTTCTCCATAATACACGATATGTTTATGAATGTAGAAACATATGAGCAGATTTCAGAGAACCTGCAACAAATGGGGGATATCAGAGATCAGTGTCCGTAGAATACTGCAACTCACAACAAGAAAATGACAAATGTGTGACTCAGACTCTGACTCAGCAAAGCATACTGGGAAATGGGTACCAATAATAGCTATAGGCTATATTAAGAGTTACTATTTTGTTTCGGGTTTCCTGTTTATTAATTGCTCCGTTTTGCGTTGGGAAAAGGAAATCAATCAGATTTTTTGATCCTACGAAAAAAGGAGAAAACCAAATATCGAGGGTTTTTTTGTGTGTGTTTGTTTTTTGTCTCTCAGATTGAATGGAATACTGGAATGACCGGATGATACAAGGACCAACAAAACACCTCCAGAATTATATACTTTGTGTTTCATTTCCAGGTAACAGAAACGGACAAGTTTATTGTAAGTAAGGATACAGTACACTAAATTAATTAATTTTATTTTAGAAAGTATTTTTAAACGTACAAATGTCCAGCTACAAAAATACTACATATAAAACGACGCATGTACAGTTTATTATTTCATATCTAATCTAATTCTTGTATATCAGTCACTATATAGTCCTATATAATGAATCAAATATTACCAATAAAGTGAAGAAACTGTGAGTTTGCTGTGCAGCCACTGCTTTATATGTACACTACAGCAATACTTTCCAGGAAACAGTCATAAAAATCAAGCAGAGTTATTTAAGTATCCTGTTGTAAGTATCCTATTAGTACTTAAGCTTATAATACCAAGTGTCATTTCTTCTGTAAACGAAGACTCTGAATTAAGCAAACATGGTTGGTTCTACTCACCGCAACTTCTTTTGTAAAAGGAAACACTGCCTCAGGTCTGTGGACTCATTTCCCAACGTTTGCAGCAATATCACTTCCAGTGTTTCTTGTGCGTGTCAAAGTGTAACACATGATAACATTGCAGCAGTTTTATAACCAGTGGATGGACTATTGGACATCCTGATGATGCTTTGTCAGCCAAGGATAAGATGATTTAAAAAAAAAATTTTTTCTTTAGAACATAAATGTTTTTGTGAATCTATAGTGGCTCTCTATCCACATTGTATGGTCTTTTAGGTTTGGACTACGTGTGAGGGAAACGTTACTTATCTCCCCCCTCCAGCTTTAGTTTCTCTTTAGATAAGACTTCAGCTTCCAGTAAAAAAAAAACAAAACAAAACAAAACTTAAATTTCCTCCCTTTTAAGCTGAATTACATTATAACCTGCTTGTATTCTTTGGAAAATTCATCATCAAAAAACAGGCTATTTTTGTGAGCTCATGAAAAAGCAATATTTGATGGTGTTATAAAATTTAAAACATTGCTGCAAATTAAACTACCAACACTATAGGCTACTTAGTTGTTTAATTGAACTCAGTATTTATCACTGCTCTAAAGTGTAACATAGGCATTAATGTGTGGAGAGAACATCCAAAGAGCTCAGGAATAGTGGAAACATTTTGAAGGTGCTATTTGGGGTGTGTGTGTGTGTGTGTGTGTGTGTGTGGGGGGGGGGGGGGGGGTATAAAATGTCATTTAAAAAGGAAGGTCCAAGACACTCTTTGTTCAAAAATGAAAGCCTTTATTAATACATGGCTACTAAGTAAAACAATGGACTGGACAGACAGCTGCCCAGTTCATTGTTCATCTGACACATTAATGTGTCAGAAATCTGTAATGTAGTAGAATATATATTAAAATATATGCACTGTTGTTCAGCCATGAAGTAGGAATACTTTTTTTGTTGTTGAAATTTTTTTTTGTTTACCTCTTGTTGAAAGAAGTGTAACTGTGACTCAGTATGAAATCATTGCACTTAGTCAAACGTGATCACTGATGTGTATAAATACGGATTACAAGAGCATCTGAAAGCAAAATTATCCAAACTTTATTTACACTGAAAAGAACATCTTGTTTTATGCACAATGGTACTATATTTTATTTAAATACAATTTAGAATTTAGGCTTTTAATTGTTGTATGTATTCATTTAAGTAAAGTACAGTATTTGAAGACTGAGAAAACGATTTGCATTATATTTAGAATATACATAAACACTTAATAATTTATTAGTTTCCTGTGTGCACTCATGGATCATGATCAGTGTTATATGAGTGCATGGAACACTGAGTCCTCGGTTTATGTTTCCTTAACAAAAATTAAAGCAGTCATACTTGGTGTAAGTTAAGGAAACATGTTGGTTGAAATTAAAATCAAATGTTCAAATGGGCTTATGAGTTGAATGAATACTTTTGCTAAAAATGCAATGCAAATTCATTTGGCATTAATTTAGTTCAATGACTTATTTGTCAGAATGATTTAGTGGAAAAAAAGAAAGAAAAAATATGCCATCAGTATCAATGAAATGCAGTGTGGAATTATGAAATGACTGTAGCAAGTTTGCATGCTACACTATTTTACTTTTTGCAATACTTTACTTTGCAAACTAGGTTTGCAGATTGATTTATTGTACTGTGTTGGCCTTGGTGGGGGTATGTACCCAACCCGTCCCTCTTACATTACAGCGAAAGGCATAAATTTAGAAGGGAGATTACAGTTGTAGGTGTTAATGTAGGACATGCAGGACATAGGTTTGTAGTGTCAGTAAAGTAAATTATTAAGAATTTCATTGTAATACATTACTTTTTTTTTTTTTAGATGTTTCATCTTGTCTACTGGACTAATGACGTAATGCCACTGATTTGCCAACAGAAGTAAACCTGTCAATTTCCCCATCTGAGAAAGGTATTTTTACATTGCAGTGCGTGTCTGACAAATTAAGCTTTTCAGATCGTTTTGACTCATAAAATATATAAAACATTGTTTTAGATCAATTCATGCCCTATAGGACTGCTGTTCTGGACCTGGAGGCAGATCACATGGTGTGTATTAAGCTTTTTCATGCTTGTGAGGTTGACAAAATTAGATATATATATCTAATCTGCAAATTGTAACTGTATGTATGTATGTATGTATATATATATATATATATATATATATATATATATATATATATATATATATATATATATATATTTATTTATTTATTTATTTATTTATTTTTTTTTTTTAATTTTTAATTTTTTTAAATTTTTAGTGTGGTTGTCTTATTTTTCTATTTGATCGTGGCTGCAAGTACAAAAATATGTTTCATTGTGAATTATACTATATGCATAGTAATGCATGTGACAAATGCTCTTATCTTATCTCATCTTATCTTACCTTATCTTATCTTATCTTATCTTATCTTATCTTATCTTATCTTATCTTATCTTATCTTATCTTATCTTATCTTATCTTATCTTACCTTACCTTACCTTACCTTATCTTATCTTATCTTATCTTATCTTATCTTATCTTATCTTATCTTATCTTATCTTATCTTATCTTATCTTATCTTATCTTATCTTATCTTATCTTATCTTATCTTATCTTATCTTATCTTACTAACCACAATATATTAGTTAAATGTAGTCATTAAATAATTGTGTTGAAGTAAAATGTAGGAGAAGAGTGCACTTAAAATAATTGGTGTTATGTATTTGATTTGTGCATGATGCATTTTAAAGCCCTCCTTTATGTTGTTTTGTTTTCATCATATAGGATTATATTCACCCTATATAATTGGATGACATAATCATGGCACAGTGTTCCACATTAGTTAGTAGCATTGGCTTGCAGTGCATCCCAGGCCTTCTGTGCTGTCTGCCCAACAACTGCACTGCAGTGTCAGGTTATGTAACTCCCTTGTCTGTTAGTGTGTGTTCACCCAGCCTGTACGTGCTTGGTAAACCTCCGAAATCGCGCAAGGGAATTGATTATACAGTTTTGGAAACAATGTCCAATGCAGTTTAACAAACAGTATTCTGATGCAAAAAAATCGACAAGAAAATAAAACAGCTTGTTGCACGATTCAGCTGCAAGACTGAAAAAATGATTTTAAATTAACTATAATGAAAAACAAACAATACATACAGCACAAAAGCACAAAAACAGCAATGAATTTAACAATAATGGAGCATAAGATTCTTTTTTCTGACATTGTATGATTGTATTTTATCATTACGTTCATTACGGTTATGTCTCCCTGACTGTGGCCACGCCCCCTCCGCACTGCCACTGTCCATCCAGGAAAACTACAGCTGTCATTCTGTCAACTGTTCTCCTGTGGCTGTGAACGACTGGGCACACAAGCGACAGGTAATTGCACATTTAAATATATTTGTGCAGCCTCTACTGTCTGCATTTTATTGACGCTACGTTTCAACGTGTTGTGTGAACCCCCTGAACACGTCTGGAACTGGCTAGGTTAGCTTGCACAGAGTTTAGCTAGCTAACGACGACACTAACATTTCAGTTAATATTTTGACTTTAACCCTATTATGTGCACTTTTATTCACATGTCTCACAAAACAAGTTCAAATATGGGAGAATACGACAGCTGTTATGGTAAGACAACGGAAGCAAATGACCATACAAAGCTCCTCTCGTTTCTTCACGTTTTAAAGTTTGAATGCTTCATGACTATAGTAGATAATGTTGTTAGCTTACATTATTTAGCATTAATTCATACAGTGGGTTCATTCTTTTGGACGGAATCAGTGTGACCGACAGTGCATTACCTTTTTCCATCAATTTTTAACTTGATGGCCCCGCCCACCACAACTACATAAACTTCCCTTCAATTATAATATTTGATTAATAATTAAATGTTATGGCAATTTATATATACGCCGAATTGATGAGAGGTTCATATAATCTCAAGTGGAGTTGGTTTTATTTGTTATGCTTACATGTTTTTCTCTCAATATATAAAATCGGACTGAAGTCTTAGTTTTGTGAATAGACCATGGAGTATCAGTTTTACCATAGTTCCAAACGGGACATGGGACAGGTTCAGGTGTTAGTGCGATTGTTGCATTTATGTCCGTTTATGTGGTATGGTACTGGTGTGTCAAGTAAAGCGAACAGTGAACTAAGTGTTTTATAAATAGATGGAGTGACATTAAAGACTGAATTCCTGACCTTGTCCCATTCTGGCCGAAGCACTGCGCAGACTCAGTGGGTGTGTTCTGTTGGTGGGGGGGGGTTCAGTGACTCTGGATGCATTAACCTACAAGTCCCATTATCAAGTATATGAGCCCAAAGCTGCACGAGAGGCAGTGTGGACATACAGCACATAAGTACACACACACATATATCAGTCTCATAAAGATGATTGAACTATTCAAACTCATTCCATGTAGAGCTTATACAGTTACTTAACAGGTGCCCCCATGCGACCCCAGATTCCAATCTTATCTCCTTTCCCATAGCATCATAACTATCATGTGAACAGGTGCTATGTATAAGTGTGCTAAATGAGCATGTATCATGTGTGCAGATTTCATATTGGTTGTAAGTCATGTCAATGCAGTGCTAGAGTTGGAAGCAATACTATCATCCTTTACTTGGTGGTTGGCTATATTTTAAGGGTGTACCCTTTTGACCTAGTTTAGTCAACAACAATGCATCATATTCTTAAGTCTCATCATGCTTGCTTCACCATCAGACAATGCATTTTTCAGAGTTTATGTAGCATCAGAAAAGACAATTTTGAACTCAACCCATAAAGGAGAGCTTATCGTATGCTTTCAGAATCAAGACATTTGAACATCTGGTTCAAAGGGAAGGGTATGAAAAATTATAAACTTTTAAGTAAATACAGCTGTCAAACAAATGTAATGGAGTAAAAAGGGACATTGTTTGACTAAGGACAGAAAGCTTATTAAATTTCAGACATACTGTACAGGCCTCAATGATCAAATGTTTCTTATTGTTCAAAGTGCATCAAGAATATCTTTTTTTAACTTGGTTACTGTAGTTGCCATATTATTAACAGGCCAATTTTGCACTCATTTGCAATGCAGTGTCTAGATTATGTGATGTGTCTTAAGGAATATAAACATGTTTAACAGCTTTGACACCTTTCAGTCTCAGTTTTTAAGGCTAGATCTGACTAATTTTGGATCCTGAATAAATTTATAGTAGCAAATTGTGTTATAGTAATTTAAAATAGGTGGACTGACATGTGGTTCTGATGCAACTCTATTTTGCACCATACATGGCACAATCATCTTCTTGCCTAAAATCCTCTGTAAACCTTTTCCCCATAGCTGTCACAGCTGTCACCATAGTTATTGTAATGTTTCACATGTTCCTCCAGTCAGTGTATTTTGTGTTTTGGCGTGTTTGGTTTGTATAGATTTTAATGTTCCCTATATATATGTTTAGTAAGCAGGTTTGGTTTACCCTACTTGTTGCACATATATCAGTGTTCTTATTTCCAAACCTCTGATAGATGAAATGAGTGCATGTTTGCATTTAACCTGTGGTAGTTTGACCCATTTCTTTACTGTGTGTTGTAACTCTGATTATCACTGAGTGTTTCAGTGCTTTGTATAAATTGTGTACACATATTGAGTCATCCAACCTGTTCATTTTTGTTGTCTGCGATTGTCATTTCTCCGGACTTATTCAGCAGATGTAATGGCTTGTTGCCCTTTGTTAATTGCCTTTTTCTCAGCATTATTACTTCCTGCACCACAAGTCCAAAAACTACTAACTAGGTTTTGACAATAAACTAACAACTGAAATAATAGTAGTGAAATAATAGTCTGCACTCTCCAAGTGATTTTCTAATTTTGCTCAATAAATAGCAAAAATTGGCTTATTTTATTCAGCCTGGAGCACACAACTCAAAGCTCCTTTGACAGTTACAGTTTACTGTCAATGTAGTTCAATATAGTTGAACTTTTACAGTTTACAAAGTTTAAGAATGCATGTGTTTTGTAGGTTTAAAAGTTTTTATGTCTGACAAAGGATTCTAACACTTCACCAGGAGAAACTTTGGCCTAAGTGAGTAGTGTTAAGTGTATCATTAGTGAAATGTGGATTCAAATTTGGTAATCGGCTTTAGAGAGGATTTAAAAAATATATTTTTTTTTACTACTTCACTATTGTCACCAAGGACTTCGATCTGAAATATTTTCTTTTACAATTTTTCACACTTGTATGTTGCATGATTTAGTGCCAGTATGTACCAGCACCTTTTTCTGATATCACACTACGTATGAAGTCATGGTTGAAAATATTGTTTTGATCACTGCTCTTCTCTTCTTTGCAGGAGGCCAGGAATCAGTTCATTTTAAAGAGGGATCTCCACAAGATGTTACCACAACATCTGAAGCAAATCAGAGTCCTCATGCTTAACGACAAAGAAAACTTAGAGAGAACCTTGTTCAGACTTGAACAAGGTAATTTTTCCAGTTTATTGCATGAATGTGTGACTGTGTTGTGAAGAATGCACTTCTGTAACATAGTAGCACAGAGAGGTAGGAACAGGTATTTCTGAACCAATCAGACTGATGTTGTTGAAACTGAGCAGTTTGGCCAAAATATCTTGTGATCTTAAAATGTAAAATTAAAAGTAACCATCTAAAGCACAACTTCTCCCATCTTAAATGAGAATAAAACAATAATTTGTCTTTAGTTTTCTCTATTTTCTGGAAGCTTAGTCTTTCTCAAGCTTTATAATGAGTCCAAAACATTTTCAGTGTAACATAATTGGAGAGCATCTGTGTAAATCAGATTCACTGCATGACACTACTGAAGTTGTGGTAAGTCGTTATCCTTATTTTTTTTAGTTGCAACTACACAGCATGCCCCACAAAGTCTAATGAAGTGATACTTTAGCATCTGTCTATTAAAGTGTCACTATGAACTCACTAAATTGGTGTCATGTTTGTAGCTTTAATGTTACAACTCCATAGGTTGTAAAACATCACTACTGAAAAACTTGTTGCAAATTTCATCATGCATGCAAACACAAACTGTGCAGAAAACAGATAATTTGAGGTTTTACAGTGACTGTTTTGTGACTAAGCACTCAGCTAAGTAAGTTAAGAGTAAAAGACACTGTTTTGACCGATTGTCAAAATAACTGGCTGTGAGTTTGTTTGATTGAAGCAGCATCTAACAAACTTTATACTTTATTCAATGAGTGATACAGTCTGTAGATATGTAGTGTTAATTCAGTGGCGATTTTGGTAGTTGTAGGTATGCTCTGGTGTCCAACTTCCCCTTGTTGATGGATTGTAATAGCAATACTTCATATGACCCCTTTAAGGCAGTAAGATCATCCAGCCCTAATTCAAGGAAATGCTCTGTAGTAGAAGGTTACACTGAAAAGTTCAAGGGTTGGCTATGAAGGACAAATGCCACTGAGATGACACTTGGTTCAAATTTAATTTGACCCCATGAGTAACTACATGTAGATCACTTTTAACCTGGTAGTCATTGGTTTTGCGCATTATGGAAGTATGAGGAGAAAAACCCCCATAGATGCCTATAGATACTGCAGGGGTCTCAGAGTCAACCTATGAACTTTCCAGCCTGCCCTGCAACCCCAGTGTCAATTAGGCTAAAGTTACCAAAAGGTGTTACACTGTGGGTATGAAGGTCCATTATTGTGGCTGAGTCCACTGTGAGTGGAATAGCGTGTCTGTTTGTGAGCGTGTGCTTTGGATAAAGGACTATTTTCTTGTTTTGGAGAGAGGTGTATAGTTTGACATTTACAGTTCTCTAAACCTGAGAGGGATTATGCAGCTGGTAAAGTGGCCTATATATAGACAACCCTGACATGGTTCAGGCTCCAGAGGAACAGTGACTCTGACATATTTTGGCTGGTCCCACTATGACTCAGAGAAAGACTCCTTTTGTTTACAACAAAGCAGCAGAATTCTGGTTCATGGTGTTTAGGATTGATGGGTCAATGTTAAACCAGCTTGTGTTTATTTAAATATATATATATATATATATATATATATATATATATATATATATATATATATATATATATATATATATATATATATATATATATATATATATATATATATGAACAGATCAAAGTAATTAACCTAGAAAAATATAAATGGTAAAATGTAATTAATAATAGGTAAGACCAATGACATCTTACAGAGGATATGCATGCATTTTTACTGATTGAAAGCTCTTTCATCCACCATTATGTCCTCTCTGTGTAGACCTTGGTGTATACTACCTTATGTGGCTTCCTAAATCTTTCCCACAATACAAGCTGATGAAATCATACAAAAATAGACAAACTGTGCTATTTAAACTCTGTAAAGGCCAATAGGCTGGGCTGGAAGGTGCTAAAATGAAGATTTGCTTTTAAGGACAGCTGGTTGTGTTGGTAGGTCTTCACTGTGAGATTTAAGAGGACCTAATTTTGAATAAACAGAATCTAGTATTCATAACTATGTTTTCATCAGTGTATAATCGTAAAATAATATATGCTGTGTTTTTATGAGCTACAAATGACTTGATAAAAATACAACACAAAACTGGCATCTGTGTTTGGTGTTCAGCATGAATTTACACAACTATCAAATAGTACATTTGTCCTCTTATTATAATAAATCAATCAATTTGTCCCATCCTGCATGTTATTTTTGGTGAAAAAACCATCAACAATAGAGAAAATACAAAGTGGTTTATGAGTTATTTGGTGTATGTGTGTCCATTGTGTGTTTTGTCAGGGTTTGAGCTCCAGTTCCGACTGGGCCCTAGTCTTCAGGGCAGGAGGGTTATGGTGCATACCAACTACCCACTGGATGGCCACCCATTTAAGCGAGACAGCTTCCGTGCTTTGGCTTGGAACTACCCATCAGGAAGAGAAGATGACTCTGATAAGTTCTGCTCACTGGACCTCAAGATAGCCGGGTCGTATCAGTACTACTTTGATTATGGGTAAGACCATCCTGATAATGGGCTGGTTATGTGCATTTGTACAATAGCAGTAAATTATGAGCTACTGTCAGTTACTGTCCAGCCTTAGTACAGCAGCAATACCACAGAATTCAATCAAGCTCCACGAATCTCAAGTTCCTCTTGAACTAACAAAGACCCTCTGATGTGGTCTGACAGAAGGAATATATAATATAACAATGTTTTAATAGGATCAACAATACCAAGTCCAGGCCAATACATGTACGTTTTATGAATGTGTCTACAAAATAAACAGTATAAGGAATAGCAGTCTTCAAATGTACTTTTTAAAGGTGATACTGATGCAGAAAGTTTGAGTTTCTGTAGCTGTTCTGGATTTATTTCACAGCTAAAAAGTAACTGTGCCAGGGACTTAAGTGCAGTTTTGAACATTATGTATTTCTGAAAGAGAACAAACTCTACATTTTCCCTTTGACTTTTGATATATATTGTGGTGTTATTATTCAAATTTAATGGGGATAATTTTCCAAAGCACTTTGCTGTTTCCTGTCTAATGGACCATAATTGGGAAGTAATTGAATCGTACTTTAGTAAATACTTATCTTCATACACTCACAGAAACACAGAGAAAGCAGGAAAAGGCTACATCGTGGTTGACCCAGTCCTTCGTGTTGGAGCGGACAACCACGTCCTCCCACTCGACTGCATCACCATCCAGACTTACCTGGCTAAATGTCTGGGACACCTGGATGATTGGCCAGATAGACTGAGAGTGGCTAAGGAGGCTGGTGTGTGTTTGTTTCAGCCACATTCAACATTTAAAAACCAAAAGCTAAGCTAAACGTAATGTTCTTTGGATAGGATTAGTCGCTAACACACAAAATCAACTTTAACATCCAGATGATTACTTCATACAGTAATATATACTGTGTTTGTCCCAGGTTACAATATGATCCACTTGACACCTCTGCAGACTCTGGGGGAGTCCAGGTCCTGCTACTCTTTGGCTGACCAGCTGGCCTTCAGCCCTGAATTCAGCCCAAAGGGTCAAAACTATGGCTGGGAAGATGTGGGCGCACTGGTGGAGAAGTTAAGAACCGAGTGGAACACGTTGTGCATCACAGATGTCGTGTATAATCATACTGGTGAGTGGCAAACTAATTAAGAATCAAATAAAAATAACAAGGTTGCAGTGATATTCCAAATAGCACAGTTGTCATCAGATCTTCTAAAGAATAGTTAAGGATCTGAACAGGCTTTGATGTGATGATGACGAAGCAGGTCCAGTAGTCCATAGTGTTTCCAGGGCGAGTTCATTAACCTCGATACTGACAGTGTGGTTGGGGATCAATGATGTCTGTGTGACTATACTATATCAACCCCTGAATTGGTTGAATTTGGTGGTATCAGCATGATACATCAGAAAAGACTTCTACACTAGCTCTGGTTGCTAGTTTTGTAAAAGCAGTATATACAGTACTATAACTTTATGAGCAATGACTGACATGCAACATTTGTGAACATACATTAACTTTGTCTCTGGTAGCATCTGTGGTGCTTGTATTGTAACTAAATGTATTAACTATCAACAGGAAATCAGAAAAATGAACGTTGTTACAAAATATTAGTATGTACTTATTTCCAGGAAATTTTGCTAAAATATCAAATTTTGTTTAGTAGCTTTGTAAAAAACAAACAAACATGGCATCCAATTGTTATCTTAAAATGTGATTTGACAGGCTATGAATGTGTACAGTCTGTCAACTTATATTTTAAAGTGTTTTTTTTTTTTTTTTTTTAAAGCTGATAGTCAACCTCCAAGAATCAAGCCATTATAGCTAGAAACAGAAACTTCAGAAAATAAGATCTGGAACCACTTTAATAAAATGGAATGTGAAGTATTTTCATGATAAATGTAGTGTTATGTAAGAGGAAAATAAAGCATTGAGGGAGAGAGGTTTTTATGCATAAAGGTCCAGGAGCTGACTTAAAACAGTGCAGGTATCTGGTATTTTAAACTCTGAGAATACCACAGCAACCTTGGTGAATACGTTGTGATAAATAATAGAATATGATGGTAATAAATGTATGTAACTCACTGTCTGTAAGTTGTATTTAAAATAAGCCTCAAAATGTTGATTACTTTAGTATCTTTAGTGCCTGCCTCCCAGACACAGACACTGTAGAGTTTATAGTATGTGATCTGCATACTAAAGTGGCCTCCAATGTCACATGAGTCCAGTCAGGATACTATGGAGCTAAGAAGCAGAACAAAACCACTCAAGCCTCAACATGTGCATTTGAGTTATCATACTTATGTTCCTTCTACTCTATCATTTTAATTTAAGTGTTAATCTTGTATTTAAATATACATCCACTCTTGTTTTTTGTACATGATTCAAAACGGGAGGTATCTGTAATAGTCTTGTGTGTGTCCAAGATCCTCCAATAATGATGTTGAAACACTTAAAGGTGTCATTCCATGGTTATTTCATTAATATTACTGGGTTCTCCATTGTTATTGAATACATTGTGTGTTGGTTCTATTTAAAAAAAACCCATCTGGATTACTTTGTTTCCAGCTGTTTTTACACGGTAGAAAAATGACTTGAGGTCGAACAACCGAGTTTACCGGTACTTCCTCATACATGTCCATGGCGTGGTGATGAGGCGTCTCTGATTGGCTCAGAATGTGTGAAGGAACACTCCCCCCTCCTCTCTCGCTCTCTGTATGTGTTTACCTTTACCAGAGTATCATCCAGCTAGGTTTCTTTTTCTCTTTGTTTGCAGCTGCTAACAGTCCATGGATCAAAGAGCATCCAGAGTGTGGGTATAACCTGGTGAACTCTCCTCACCTGCGTCCTGCCTGGGTCTTAGACAGAGCTATTTGGCATTTAACTACCAGAGTAGCAGAGGGGCGGTACGACGATAAAGGACTTCCTGCTGACATCACCAATGACAAACATATGAATGTGAGTACTTTGGCTCTTTAGACAAGTAGATTTGCCTCATAAATAATATACATGTATAATATTAATGTATTACAGTTTTTGTTAATATTTAAAAAAGCATTATCATCAAATATGTACATATACAGGGTACCTCTACTTACCTGGAGGGGGGGGGGCTGCTGTAGGATGCTGGATCTGACTGAGGTTCTGTAATACGAGCCGCTTCTCCGGGCTTGCAGAGTCCAAGTTTTTAAAAATTTTTCTTAAGATGATGATGGTTTGCTGGTCATATATTCTTCTTGCACGGTTCGGCTGAACTTTTGATACTAAACGCGCTGCTCTAGGTGGAGAAATTACTGTTAAAGTGACTGTGTTACCGGGAGCCACAGCAGCCGCAGCCAAAGGGGGCGCCGCCATCACCCTGTTTACTGTAATTTTTGAATACGTACTGTAATAAAGTTTAAATGAGCACTCTGAAAAACTCAGGAAATAACAGTAACTCTGTGATGAATGAGGGTCAAAGAGTAACGAAAAGCATCACAGATAGCTCCCTCATAGCCAATGGGATGCTATGTACGTGACGTATTTACGTACATTACGTAGTTGCGTATAGTAATGTACTGTATTAATTAAGATTTCAGTTTCCTTTCGTAAATAGAATTTTCTTTCGTATTAAGAGACAAAAATTTGAGGCAAAGGTTTTTTCGTTACTTGGATCATTCGTTAGCTGGGTCTTTCGTAAGTAGTGGTACCATTGTATGTACATACTGGAGGGATTTTGATCTTTCTAGGGGAAACGTCTAAAAAGAATGTTTTTTTTTTTCAGGCAATCCGCAGTGTGATGTGGGAGGACATATATCCTCAGATCAAACTGTGGGAGTTCTTCCAGGTCAAAGTGGAAAGTGCAGTGGATCAGTTCAAAACCCTTCTAGAAAATGGTGTGTAAAATTAAAATAGTGTTAAGTGAGCACTCATGTCACCTCACTCTTATATGACCAATCTCAAGTAAAAGATAAATGCTCTATTACAGTCTTTCCCAACCCTGGTCCTCGAGGAACACTATGCTGCATGGTTTAGATGTTTGTCTCTCTAACCACACCTGATTCAAATAATCAGCCTATCATAGAGCTCTGCAGAAGACTGATGATGACTGTCAGGTGTGTTCAAAGAGGGAAACCTCTGAAACATGCAGGATAGTGTTCCTC
Source organism: Siphamia tubifer (assembly GCA_020466265.1). Lineage (NCBI taxonomy): Eukaryota > Metazoa > Chordata > Actinopteri > Kurtiformes > Apogonidae > Siphamia > Siphamia tubifer. The sequence goes on from CM035799.1 coordinate 12,968,505, forward strand.
GAAGACCAGGGTTGGGAAACACTGCTCTATTACATATGAAAACAAACCACCTGCTTTGGAAAACATTCAACAGACATAATACTGTATACATTCCCTGTCTGTGTTTTAAGGTGCAAAGCCAGATCATAGTAAAACTGGAGGACAAAAAGACGTGAAAATCATCCAGGACCCAGAGTATCGTCGCTATGGCAACACAGTGGACATGGACTCTGCTCTGGAGACATTTGTACCTCACAGGTCTGAGTCGAAGCATAAAGTTGAAGCTGTTAATGTTCATATTTTTTGGTGAATCAGCATTGAGTTGGATATGTTGTTGCTGGATTTAGATCACAATACTGTGCTTGACATTTCAATTATCTTGGAAGTTTTAAAAAGAAGGCAATTGCTCTTCCAACAGTGTTGAAATGTTATTATAATTTAAAATATAATCATTTAAGCAAGTTGAGACAAAAGGTTAGTGACTCTTATAAGATCCAGCAAAACATTTCTCATGTCATCGCAGCAGACAGTTATTACTCTTTATTTGTGTATGCAGTAATATTTATACTGTAATATTCTCTGTGCAGTTCATCTCCACAACATATAGAAGAGTGCTGTGGCTGGTTGAAACAGAAGCTGAATGATCTGAATGAAGAACAATATCATATTGTTCATCAACATCAAGAACAGGTAGGGAAATGCAGTTATTCTAGTTTCAAAAAGCATTTGCATATTAAACCCAGACTTGTACATGTGATAAAGTTGCACACAATATCTGTAAACAAGGACATAATCTCATGTGGAAACGTTTCTCCTTCTATGTACATAAATTAATTAACAAAAGTGTGGAGTATGGTCACTCTTCAAGCTGATTTTTGCTGGTTTAGATGCTTTACAGTGGCTGATATCAGCTCTGTTGAAATAGTAATATGGAATATAATATTACCATACTGTATTCCACAGTCTCTGACCTGTCCGTGACCTCTGACTTCTTTGTAGATGTCGGAAACATCTATAATTGAACAAACTATGCAAATGACAATCGCTAAATCCATCACTAATATTCAGTTTATTGGTTTGTTTATCTGTGTGAAAGCAGTTTACATGTTTGGTACCATCACTTTTATCAGATTATTGAGAACAAGCTACGAAATTTCTCTTTTATTATTGGGTCTAAAAAGCTGGAAAAATACCAGGTACCAAAATTTACAGAATCTCATAGAGACACACAATCTGATGATTCTGACTTTTTGCTCAGGTAGTATTTAAAACACGTGCACAAAATTAATTAAATAAAAATGCAGTAGATTAAGTGAAATGCGATGAGAGCAAGCCAGAGTGCCAGGAGTTTGAAGTAAGCCATTATGCGGGGTATGTACAGCAGTAGCATGTCATGACTAAGCCTCTAAGGAAAGGTCAAACATGTAACCACAGCAGAGCTTCAGCCAAACTCGAAACCTTCTGGCGAGATGTACAAATACTTCATGTTTAATTTATTACCTGTCCACCAAAATAGTACAGCCTTTGCCGAGTTAGACACTTAAAGCTAATCAGGCTGTTTTTGTCCCCATTTTCCCCCTTACCGACCAAGGACTGCACACGCCACACTATCTTATGTCTCATCAGATTATCCTATAAAATAATTAGAGGTGTCGTAAAAGTGAATTATCCCCGATAATTGGCTCCGAAATGGGTCAAGGCTGACAAGTGTAAATATTAAACTTGTTCAATATTTCCGATGAAAAATGTTCATGTGTAGAGAAACCTGACGACTCCTGAGCAGAGTACTATACGGGTCTACTTTTTCAAACCTGTAGCCACCTATACCCATGTACATTAGACCCACAATCCAACCCTACCTGTGATTAAACACATTGTCTACACAGTAAGTCACTTTTAAGGGCTTTATTTTCTCCCTAAAATGCACACCATCATTAAATCTCTAATATGTGCAGCTCAATGACATCTGTGGGTGGATGTAAACTCGAAGTGAAGTTCACTTCAAAATAAAACAAACCAGATGAGGATCAACCATGGTCAAATTAGATGAACATTGTCATTAAATGTCGGGCCAATTCTTTTCTTCAGTTTTTTAGATCATGTCTGTTCACATGAGATTTCTGTCTTAAACTAGATTCAAGATCAGTGTTTAGACGGAATCATTACATGTGTTGACATTATCGGAGCACACCACACAGTATCATTAAAATTGTTCAATACCTGATTTTTTTTTTTTTTTTTTTTGTCTGGAACAGATTAAAAAATCATTTTATGAAATCCTTAGATGTGGGCCCAGCCTGAATTGGATTTGCATTTATTGTAAAACACTATATTTATGACCTTTTTAATCGCAACACAAAACTGTTTCTTTTTTCCTCCAGGCTATCAACTGCATTCTGGGAAATGTACTCTATGAGCGTCTGGCTGCCCATGGACCCAAACTTGGACCCATTACCAGAAAAAACCCTATAGTTACCAGGTAATGAAATTAAAGGGGTGGCTTTAACAACCATGGAATGAGAAACACCGAGTAGAAAGCAGTGGACCTTAAACAAACACTTGTGTCCTGAGTGGTGTGTAAAGTCTGTAAGTTGGAGCATATGTGTAAATTCTGCACTGTGTGTCTTCAGCCTTCAATCTAAAATTGCTTGTACTTTCACCTACATTCACATCAAGGAAAAATAGAAGAATATTATACTAATTGGCAGCAGGGTTTTATCTCATGTCAAAACACATGAGACATTTTTAAGATGGTAATTAATGTCGGCCTCACAAAAGGCAAACAAAAAACGGTAAAAAGTAAAAATAGATGTTAGTTTTTAAACAAAGCAGTATTGGCAGTTACTTGTACTTCATACTTCCATTAAATATTCTTTTAAACAAATCTTGAATTTAGATCCTTTCAAATATAAATATATTTTTAAAAAGTATTGTCGGTGTTTTACCTCAACCAAAAAAATAAAAAATATACAAACACGATACACAGTTATGCAATAGATGTTACATTGGAAGAATTTTAACCCATTTTTTTCTCCAACCAAACATAAAGAGAATACACGCCCGTGCTGATTTCTGGCAGATGCTGTTTTTGCACCTCTGTATGGTATGGAAATACTTTGAAGCTGGCCACCATGTTTTAATCTGTCAGGTATTTCACCTTCCCATATGAAGACATGACTCTGGAGCAAGAGATGGAGCTCCTGGACAAGCCAGAAAAGGCCTGTCAATTCCTAGCTAATAATGGTTGGGTGATGGGTGATGATCCACTGCGGAACTTTGCAGAACCAGGTAAACTACTTAGGGAAAAAAATGCAATGAAGACACAGGGATAAAGAACAACAGATATTAACCTTCATTTCATATCTTGTAGATTCCACATCATACTTAGTATTAAACGATAATGAAGCCGAGTCTCTGTTAAAGTGATTGCATCCATCTGAATGGGTGTTTGCTTCATTCAGGCTCCAATGTGTACCTGCGTCGGGAGTTGGTCTGCTGGGGCGACTCTGTCAAACTGCGCTATGGGAAGGGGCCAGAGGACTGTCCCTACCTGTGGGATCACATGAAGAGATACACAGAAACCACAGCCCAGCACTTCCATGGAGTCAGACTGGACAACTGCCACTCCACTCCTTTGCACGTTGCAGAGGTACAACTGAAACTGAAAGGATTTAGATATGTAACCATCTATGCTCCATATTTCAGTTGTGTTCAGAAGTTTACATACACTGGCAAAAGTTGGACAAATATGATCCATTTTTATGTATTGTTATATTTTATTTTAATTATTGTGGGGTTTTTTTTTTATTCCTTGTAGTGTAGTATAAAATTCCCACTTAAAATAAAATACATTAGTTTTACTAGATCATCACGTTATCATTAAAGAATGGTACATATTTAATAAATTTTGCCATGGCATGTAAACTTTTAAGCACATACTATTATGTAGAAAACTCTGTGACATAAAGGGCAAAGCTGTAGAAATGGTTAAAGTATGAGTCTAACAACAGGCTCTTCTTCTCTCTTGTGTCTGTGTGTAATGGTACTGTATTTTCTTGTCCAGGCCATGTTAGATGCAGCCCGAGCGGTCAGACCCAATCTGTATGTGATAGCAGAACTCTTTACAGGCAGCGAGCTCATTGACAATGTGTTTGTTAATCGACTGGGAATTAGCAGCCTCATACGAGGTACCACTCTGAAATGCATGAACTAATGTTGTCTTTTTTTTTTTGTCTTCTTCTTGTCCTTTCAATGCATCTCCATGCTTGTACTTTTCCCCTTCTCTATTTCTTTCACTCACTTGTCTTGTTCTTAATCTGCATGTCATGGTTGGCTCCTTATCCCCCTTGTTCATCCCATACTTTTTACACTTTTATTTTTTCTCCTGACTTCTGCACCCTCTCCTGTATCTGCTTCCTTGCTGTGTTTGCTTGCTGTGATTAACCAGTTTATGCTGGACGCGGCCAGAAGCGTATGTCCTAACCTGTATGTGGTGGCTGAGCTCTTCACCGGCAGTGAGGAGTTGGATAATATCTTCGTTACCAAACTAGGCATTTCATCATTAATACGAGGTACAGTAATGTATGTTCATGCATGCAAAAACTACACACACTCTTCTTCTTTGACATGACTTAGACAGTGGACTATACTATAAAGTGGATTACATCATCATACATGGTTGACATATATAAAGGTTTATGCTTTCAGGGTTCAACATGTTTATCCAATCATATTTGTAGCTTTCTTGGTATCAGGTATATTTTTTGTGTATTAGGTAAAATTTAATTCCAATTATTTTTTAGAATTTTTAGTGAGTGTAATGTGTCAAAAGGACATTTCATTAGTATTCCAAAAAGTTATTACGAGGAGTGTAGATGTCATTGAAGTATGTGAAGTAAGTTGTAACCTTTAACCTTTTAACTATAGAATAGAAAAAGACAAGTTGGAGAGTAATAAAGATTAGAGGAGATTTGAATATTTCTTACAGTGATCAAATGAATGTTTACATTTATCATTGAATAGATTGATAGTAATGATTAAATTCAAAGATTATCATGCATAAAGGACTATCGCTTCCATTTTTTAGGTAGATCATTTATTAATTATGATATGAAATTAAGACCTAGTATCTTATATGATATATATGACAACGACTTAAATATATAAAAAAGCAATGCATACAAACAAATGTTTTCAGTTCTTATGGAACTTATGGAAATACAGACTAACTAAATAAAAACTGCAACAAGCTTGGGTGTTTGTATTGTGCCTTTACTGCATCAACAGGGAGGATTCTGTTGTCATATCTAAAACACAAACCACATAGTCACTGTCTCCCTTCTGTCCCGTTGACAGAGGCTATGTCAGCAGGAGACAGCCATGAGGAGGGACGACTGGTCTATCGTTATGGTGGTGAGCCAGTCGGAGCCTTCGTGCAGCCTAGTCTCCGCCCACTGATGCCGTCCATCGCCCACGCCATGTTCCTTGATGTAACCCATGACAACGAGTGTCCCATACAGGTGAGTGATGAGAAATACTGTACATAAACCACAATTTGGTGATTTCAAGCATAACTAGAATTACAGTAATTCTTGATGTTGTGTTTTCCTCTTTATTTATTGTATTTCTGTTGGTGCTGTTTTCTGTTTGGGGTGAAAAACTCAGCTTCGTTCAGCATTGGACTCTCTGCCAAGTTCAGCGATTGTTTCCATGGCCTGCTGTGCTACCGGCTCCACTAGGGGATATGACGAATTAGTGCCACACCAGGTAATGCACAACATTTTTTCTTTACATTTATTTCCCAAAAGTAAATTTCAAGTAACCAAAAATGAAGTCTGTCAGTGATGCTGTTTTAATTCGCTGCTGGTAAATATTACAGATGTCAAATTGTGTCCTTTCTTAAAAGATTTTGAAGCTGTGTGTAGAAGTTGTGTAAAAAGAGATCTACTATTCAATGATGCCATTTTAGTAGATATCCCATTCAACTGTTGTTGCCCCAATCCCAGTCCCAGTCCGGGTCAATCTACTGAACTATTAAATACAATGTATGTGCTCGATCATTGAATAGCTCTACAGTTTAGTAACAATTTAAAAAAAAAAAAAAAAAATGCATGCATGAGAAACAACTTCTCTAAATTCTTTGCCCTGAATTTGTGCAAAATTTTGAAATGTACATCTGTTATTGTTATTTCCACTGTTAAGAGGTACAATGAATTAAAATGAATTGAATCAATAGAGTAAAATGTAAAAAGTCTAAAGTCTAAGTCTAAATATATTCAGTCATCATCTCTGTTTTGGCCTCATTCGAACATTTCTTTGAAGTATTCATTTTACGTTTGGGTCATATTATGTATTCTGTCGAGCGTTTATTTTTGTACTTTGCAAAATGTTGGCATGGTTGATGTTGTTTTCCAATTCAAGGGTGATTTCCTCACTGTAAAAAAGTTTTTGCTACTTGCTAACACAAATTCATGACAACTGTGTGGCAGCAAATGCAAAATAAAGGATCTTTATTTGGTTCATGTTCTTTAGCTTACTGGTTTATTCTCATTTTTTTATTGTATTTTTTATAGCATGCTTCTTACTTTATGTTCTATGTACACACCAAACCACTGAAGGAAGTTCCCTAGTAATGTTTACTTACATGGCATTAAACACAATTCACATTTTCCTAGATACAAGTTTCTCAGATTAGATCAGGGCATAACTTAACGTCATCTGTATACTTGTCTGGGTTTAGATCTCTGTTGTGAAGGAGGAGAGACGTTACCCTAAGTGGAACCCATCAGCATCCCCATCATCTGCTGGGGAGGTCGGACCTCAGTCTGGAATCATAGCTGGCAAACTGGCACTCAACAAACTCCACCAGGAACTGGCTGTCCAGGGATTCATCCAGGTACAACACTGTTAATGCTGGTACTACTCAAGGCCAATGTTTCATGCATGTTTTGGTTCATTCCTTTGTCGTGATCTGGAATATGTTTTCCTCAGGTGTATGTAGATCAGGTTGATGCAGATATTGTTGCCATCACTCGTCACTGTCCCAGCACCCATCAGTCCGTAGTGACCGTGTGCAGGACTGCATTCTGGAACCCCAAAACCCACCAGTACAGCACCAACGTCCCACCTATGTTCATACCAGGTAGGATGTTCACAAAAATACTTCACTATTATTTCATGATTAATTAATTGATTTATTTTATTTAATGGGTTGCAAACATGTGGCCCAGGGACCAAATCTGGTCCACCAAAGGGTCCAGTTTGTCCTTCTTCTTGTACTTCAGATCAAATTTGGCTTAATGTGGCCCCTGAATTAAAATGAGTTTGACACCCCTGTTCTAAATCAATATTAAAGCTACAATAATTCATTGTCTGCTATTCTCATGTGCAGTTTGACTTCTTTCTCTGTCTCTCTTCAGGAAAGATAGAGGAAGTGGTATTGGAGGCAAGGACAGTGGAAAGGGATGCTGGGAGTTACATGAAAGATGACAGCTTTATCAATGGCATGCCAGAGTACACAGTGGAAATAAAAGAGCATATACCGGTAAAGTTACTGTGCATTGTATCTTTGGGCTGTGTGAGAATGAATGACTGAACACATCGCCAACAGTATTCATCATATGTGTACAGTTGGAGGAGAGTACAGTGGTGAAGCAGGCTGGGGTGACATCTAAAGGCCGATCGGAGTTTGTGCAGGAGATCACGTTCCAGAAGCTGACGCCTGGTAGTGTTATCGCCTTCAGGTAATTCACACACCACACTACAACAGAAAAGGGAATGGAGAGTTTGTTGTTGTTCTTACTTGTAACCAATGCTATTTGCTTTGGTTAACAGGATTAGTTTGGACCCCAATGCCCAGAAGTTGGTGGGAGTGTTGAGGTATTATCTTTCCCAGTTCAGCCCCAAATACAGGAGAGGCAGTACAGCCGATGAAAACCCACCAGATGCCCTTCAGAAACCACTGTCGCAGTGAGTCCACATCAACAGAAACTCGCTGCCATTCTTTAACAAAGTGGATTTAATCGCAAATGTAACCTGAGGAGACAAAAAACAAATATGGAGTTATAACAGTGTTTGCTGGTTCAGTATTTTGTTCAATGCTGCTCTCTTGCTAACTGGGGGGTAAGTAACTTTTAGTGGAGATACTGAAGTCCTCTGAATCCATTTTTACTGTTGTGTGTTTCCAACAGGATCATGTCTAAGCTGACGTTAGCCGACCTGAACATCCTGTTGTTCCGCTGTGAATCTGAAGAACAAGAGGATGGTGGAGGCTGTTACAGCATCCCAGGATGGGAAACCTTCAAATACGCCGGACTGCAAGGTACATACAGTAAACAGGATAATACTGCACCAGTTACCTCTGCCAAGGAGGTATTACATTTTAGTCTGTTTGTTTGTTTGTCTGCCTGTCAGCAGGATTATGCAAAAAGGTAGGAACGTATTTTGATAACATTTTCAGGATGTGTTGGGAGTGTCATAAGGAACAAATGATTACATTTTAGTGGAGATCTGGAGGAGATCCTGGATTCTGGATCACATTGAAATGTATTCTCAATTTAATGTAAATTCAGTGTAAAATTTCAAAGTGATCCAGAGTCCAGGATCTCTTCCGGATCACCACCAGGTTCTTTGTGACATTCCAAACACATCATGAAAATTGTAACAAAATCCATTCTGAACTTTTTGCATAATCTTGCTGACAGACAGATAAACAAAGAAACAGTTTCAAATGTAATACCTCCTTGGCGGACCTCTCTTCATTCAAGGGGGGTGGGGTGGGGGGTCATACCTTGGCAGAGGTTTGTTCCCGACTGAGTGCTTTTCGAGTTAGAATTGGTTTCAGATCTGTCTTTTCCACCTTCATAACATGCATATTGTCCTTAAATTGTCCTTAACGGCATGTAAAATCAGATGGAAACCTCACCTAACCCTAACCCTAATACAAGCGCATACACATTGAGCTGTGTAAGATTTATTTTTTATTATTATTATTATTATCTTTACTTCACCCTCTCAATCAATTAATTGTTAATTTTAATGTAATAGTTTTACTGAAATGTGAAGGCATTTGCTTTTACATTTTTTTAATTTATAATCAGCTTGTTTAGATTCAACCTTGACTGTAATTTTTATGCCTTTTTGCTTCAGGTTGACCATAGTGTTCTTCACCAGCCTTAGTATGTGATGACAGTTGGTTCCAGCTGAGTATAATTCTTGTTGGTTGATTTCTGCAGGTCTGATGTCTGTCTTGGCTAATGTCCGTTCGAACAATGACCTGGGCCATCCTGTGTGTGCTAACCTCAGACAAGGAGACTGGCTCATAGATTTTGTGTCCAAAAGACTGATACACAGAGAGGGACCACTAGCACAGGTGAGGCTTGAACAGATTCCATTGTTGATTACCTTTAGAGATATCCTATGAAAATTATTGACGGCTTGATTTAAACACTTCAGTGTGAGCAGTATTGAGATTTGGACATCTTTCAATACAATCCAGTCAGATGCTGCCATTTTGGAATGTTACCAAATGGGTTCTGCCATTTTGAAAGTGATAAAAATTGCCATTTCAGACAAACACATGTGGAGCTGTTATTTATTGAATTGGACTGTGTTTTTAGGTAGGAAAAAAAAAACACATCTGTGATGAACATCTGTGTTGCTCATAGTTGTAGAAGCACAAAGCAACATTGGAAATTCATCTTCCTCTTATAGTATGATGATAGTACAAATTTTCTGTGATATTCTAGGAGAAGCTATACTTTTAATACAAAATATCCCAATGTCTTTGCTTCTAATGGATTGTTTTACAGTATCATTGTAATGTAATGTAGCCTGACCCTATGTCTCTGTCTGCAGGTTGGTCAGTGGTTGGGAGCCATGTTTAACTACTTGAAACACATCCCACGCTACCTCGTCCCCTGTTATTTTGATGCCATCCTAGTGTCGACCTACACCACTGCCCTGGACGCCACCTACAAACAAATGTCAAAGTAAGTTAACATAAGTCCACTGTGTGGTTTGAATGAAGGAAATGTTTTGATATAATAATAATATTAGAAACATTATTTATATAGAACCTTTTATACAGAATGTGTAGCCCAAAGTGCTTCAGAGTGATTGACAATTGAAATACAACTTTAACATACATTAGATTATGATTACACAGAAAATTACAAAAGTACAAGGATTAAAATAAAGTAAAAAATTTATTGTACATAAATTTTTAGATTTAAAAAGTGCAAGATAGAAAATGAAATTTGCACAGGTGTGCATAACACGAGGGTGAATCAAAAATGTAATCGTAAGTGATCATGCATAGAGTAAGACAATTTCAGTAAAATAGAAGGCAATAATAAGATGGAATACAATTAAAAATATAAAACGGTCCACATTCCTGGTTTATCTTCTTCCAAAAAGAATTAAAACACAAATGTGCAGATACCAGTACTGACAGATGAGACAGAGCAAACAAGACAAGGGAAACAGCACAGCAATACATACAGTAATATCCCACAATTTCAAAGGCCATTGAAGCCAAGTCTAAACAGGTGTGTTTTAAGTGAGGTTTTAAACAGTGACATCTCAGATATAGATCTCAGTTCCTGTGGTAAACTATTCCAAAGACGTGGGGCATAGACACTGTCCCCTGTCCCCTTTCATGGAAAGCCGTGCACATGGGACCATCAGCTGTTCCTGGGATGCAGATCTAAGTGCTCGTGAAGGGACATATGGACTTAACATGTCCACTCTATATGTAGTGCTTTAAAAACTGTTGATGCTATTTTGTACTGTATTCTAAACTTCACAGGAAGCCAATGTATGTCTGTTAATATGGGTGTAATGTGAACTTTTTTCCTGGCCTATAAAAAGTGCATTATGAATATGAATATGAAATTAACATCTAAAAAGGATTATGTTCACTAACATTTCCTTTGTTTTTGCTTCAGCTTCGTCCAGACTGGCTCCAGTTTTGTCCGTCACCTGGCACTGGGTTCAGTCCAGATGTGCGGCGTTGGACGCTTCCCTGCCCTCCCTCCTATTTCGGATAAAATTGACAATGTCCCTTACCGCGTCAGTCCGATCACCAGCCAGAAAGAACAGTGCTGTGTCTCACTAGCAGCAGGTAATCTAACGAAACACATACTGTCACTTTGACTTCTGATGCTAAACTGTGGACTGTCATTCTGATGGAATTTAGTATTGGCGCAGGTCTTCCTCATTTCTCCTCTGGCATTTTCCGTTGCTGGGGCCGAGACACTTTCATTGCCCTCAGAGGATTGATGCTCCTCACTGGAAGACATATTGAAGCTCGGTATGTGAGGATGTGAACATGAGGGCATTTCTTCTGTTCTCTGGAAGCTTTGGTTTCCAGTATTATTACAAATAAATACAGTTTCTCATGGAGTTACTCACAACATTGTAAAATTTACTGTGTTTTATGGTCTCCATAGTAACATCATCTTGGCCTTTGCTGGCACATTGCGTCATGGTTTGATCCCCAACCTGCTGGGTGAGGGTCGCTGTGCCAGATACAACTGCCGTGACGCTGTGTGGTGGTGGCTGCAGTGCATTCAGGTACATAAAACTCGTATGGATAAAATTGAAAAAAGAAAGAGAGCAGGGTCAGTAGTCATTAATGAACACATCTCATCAAATATTATGATCATCCAGACCTTTTTAAACTGTGTATAGGAACTATAATAAATAAATCAATAATCACTACGCATTGTATTTGCTTTAAAAAATTACTTTCAAAGAAAATATTTTTTTTTAAGTATTTGTATATTTTTAGCTTTTTTACTGTCTTAATGAGATTCCCCAGGTGATATTAAACTACATTTAACCAAATAGTAAACTCAAAGCACAATTAGACAGGTTTCTTACATGTTCTTTTACCAGTGACTACATTTGTTAAAACTAGAATAAAATATAACCAAAGTAGTCTCATCCCAATGAGTACAAGACAGTTTGGTTGTATTTAAGAAGAACTGGTTACTATTTTTGCAGTGTGAATGTCGTACAGATTTTTTTTCTTTTTTTAAGCAGGCATTGTAGAAACCAAAAAAATATCTAAACATAAACGAATGAGGAAGAATTAGCATGACCAGAGTAGGAGTCATAAAAGAGAACAGAATTTTTAATCGATATTATTGTCAAGCTCATATATTTTAAACCTTTTTTTTTTTTTAATTGCCATGTCTAATTAAAGGGACATTTTATTCAGTTTATCAGCCACATGGACATGAATGATTATGAACTCATGACAAACTATAAAATATAAACTTGTCTCTTAGGCTTTGTTGTGCACTGTGTTTTTCATTTAAGGACTATGCTACCCATGTTCCCCAAGGGCATGAAATTCTCCATTGTCCTGTCACTCGCATGTATCCAACAGATGACTGTGAGCCCTGCAAACCCGGAGAGGTGGTATGTACAGCTGATAGTAGACACACAGCTGCCACATTAAAACTTTATTATGTAAAACATCCAGACATTAGGGCTTTAAATACTAATTTCAGCCACATATATTATTGAACGCCAACATACTGTATTGTTATGGTCATACTGACACACCTGTACATCTTTGGTCTGTGTAGGAGCAGCCACTGTATGATGTGATCCAGGAGGCTCTGCAGCGCCACCTCGAGGGCATCTCCTTCAGAGAGCGAGACGCTGGATCCAAGATTGACATGAACATGAGAGATGAAGGTAGGACACAGTATGAAACGACCAAAAGAATAAAAAAAAAAAAACAATCATTCAATTCTACCTTTCTGAGTTGTTGCTTTCGTTACCAGGGTTCAATGTATTTGCTAAGGTGGATCCAGCCAATGGTTTTGTGTCTGGAGGAAACCGCTTTAACTGTGGCACATGGATGGACAAAATGGGAGAAAGCGAGAGAGCAAGGAACAAAGGAATGCCTGCAACTCCGAGGTATCGCCAATACCCCACCCCCCCGCATATAACACACATGTCAAGTCAGTTAAATTATGTATAAAAACAACCTGGCCAGCACCGAAAGTCACATCTCACACAGTAGTGGATGAAGTTAAATGGAATCTCATATACTGTATATAGGGTTCCCACGCACCCTGGAAAACCTGGAAAATGATTGACCAATTTTCCAGTAATGGAAAACTAATGAAAAAACGAGAGAAATAAAGTCAAATGTCCTGGAAATGGTTAAGATATCCTGGAAAATGATGGTTCATCCCCCTGCTTGTGACCCTGTGCGTTTAAATTGAGATGAAATAGTTTTTCAGTAAGTTATTGAAAGTATACAAATATTTTTAGACGAAGAAGACACAATAGAATTTGGAAGTGTCCGGTTGAACATTGAAACTTGAGTTTGTCATTTAGTTAATGAAGTGTTCTGCTGTAATCTGAGGGTGTGTTTGCATTATTCTGTCATAACTATTGTTCACACATAGTCATAGACGCACACGGAAACAAGTGGAAACAGTCTGAGTAAATATAACTTACAGATGTAGAAAAGAACACTTCCGCAGAATCGGGAGACAGGGGGAGGGATCAGCTGTCTAGATAGGTAGACTGGAGATTTTTGACTTCTAGATGAATACATTCTCACCTGAGGGGAAAAAAGATGATATAATATCCATATTTTGAAAATTACACTTTCAACAAATGCAGAAATAAATGTATAGTTGTAGATACAGATCATCACATGCGCCTGTGTTATTACCTCATCTGTAGCTATGCTGAATGTGATGTCACAGTAGTTTATGTTACGTTGCTCTGACAACTAGGGAGGGAGTGCTCTGCCTGTAATGGAAATGCAATGTGCTGGTGCCAAAACTGAGCCAAGTCAAGTCAAGACGAGTTGAGCTGATACCATCTGTGGAAAAGCAGCATAAAAGTTCTTCCAGACATGAATTTCCTATAACTCTTTGTCTTGAGAGTTGGACTTTCTAAAATTGAAGAACTGGCATGACAGAGACCAGTAAATTATCAAATGGTAATGTAGAGATAATCATGACCAGTGGTTCTATTATTCTTGTCTTTGTGTTTGCAGAGACGGAGCAGCTGTTGAAATTGTGGGCCTGAGTAAATCTGCCGTTCGCTGGGTTGTGGAGCTCCACGCCAAAGGACTGTTCCCTTATGATGGAGCTAAAGTACACAGAGATGGTATCACACACACACACACACACACCTTCTAGTCTGTGTTTCACTGGAAAAAATCTAAATCTAAAAGTGTATTTCTCTCATTTCTAGTCAAAATATCTCATCACACTTAAAATAAGACATAATCACCTAAAGAATAACTTTTAAGAGTAAAGTGAGATATAAGAACTTAGACAATTGAGCTTTTTATACAATAGATCTTGAAAATCTTAATTCAAGAAATGCTGATTTTTTTTAATTAAGCAAAAAAAAAAAATCCACCAATTGGAACAAAGGAAAATTATCTTGACAAAATTTCTTGAAATAAGACTTTCAAGATATATTGTCTAAAAATAAGTTCTTTTATCTCACTGAAAATGTACTCTTTAGGTGATTATGTCGTATTATAAGTGTGATGAAATATTTAGACTAGAAATGAAAAAAAAAAATACACTTGGTAAAATGTATATTTTTGCAGAGTTCACACACACACACACTTTTACTCTGTTTGGCTCAAACCTTTCCCTGCCCTAAACCTCCCTGTGTGTTACAGGTGAAGAGGTGTTTGTGCCATACTCCCAGTGGAACCAGCAGCTCCAGCAATCCTTCGAAGCAGGTTTCTGGGTATCTGGGGATCCAAATGACCCCAATGAGAAACAGCCTGAACTGGTGCACAAAAAAGGCATCTATAAGGACAGCTATGGAGCCTCCAGCCCCTGGTGTGACTATCAGCTGAGACCTAACTTCACTATTGCCATGGTCGTGGTAGGTGGCCAGACCAAAACCTGCACACATTCCCAGTGTATGAACCGGGAATTCACAAAGTGTTTTAGCCTGAAGGTCATGCTAAACCCAGTGTATTGCTTAACAGACACTAAAAACGTTACTGAAGCCAAGTAAGTGGCTACACTGGAAATAAATCTATATCTTACAAAGTATATTTTTGTCCCATCTAGTCAAAATATATCATCTCACAAGGCTTTAAGGGGCTACATTTGATCTAAAGCGGGCCAGACCAATAAAATAATTGCATAACAACTTGTAACCAATGCCAACTCCAAAATTTCACATTTGTTTTAGTGCAAAAAAAACCCCACTTAATTCTCAAAAAACTTACTTTTATAAACTATCAAACAAAAAATATGGGAATGACCTGAAAAACTGATTTTTCTTAAGAAAGATAAGTGCAATTTTAACAATGTTATGCCTGCACTGACCCATTTCTCCATGTACATTATGGGTTGGATCTACAAAGACAATAAACATGTAGTAACAGAAGCAGAAAATTATTCAAATTGTGCTCACCGATAATTTTATTTATACATTTCAGTTTGTGGAAAAAAAATCTAAATCTTACCAAGTGTCTTCCTCATTTCTAGTCCATATATCTCATCACATTTAAAATAAGACATAATTATCTAAATAATAACTTTTCAGTGAGATATAAGAATTGATTTTTAGACAATAGATCTGGAAAATGTGATTTAAGAACTCTTTCCAAGATAAGTTTTACTTGTTCCATGAACCGATTTTTTCCTTAATGCAAGCAATATTTTTTTACTTGTTTTTAGAGGTGCATCTTTTCTAGTGTAGCATCCAGTGGATCACATAAATCCCTAAATATTTCTTCAGACGGGGTTAAAACACTTGCTGAATCCTCTTTGAAGTCCTATTGACACAAGACAAAAAGGCCTGATTTTCCACATCTGTGGAACATCTTATCATACTTATGGAACCTGTCATATAAACCAATTGTTCTGGTTAGCGTTTTCAATAAATACATTTTTAAAAATGAGTGATTTTTAGGATCATCTTTGAGGTATGTAGTCAAGGTCGTCTTTGTTATTTAAACACATAAACTAGGTGATAATGCTTTTCAAATAAAGCCTAGTGCATGTTTTGTAGACATAGATTTTGTATAACCCAAACCTGAAGCTATGGTTTTGGGTTAAGGTTCCCAGAACAGAACATTTATTTGACTAAATTGCTGAGTCGTGATGTTTGATCAACGTAACCTCTGTTTTAAAGGCTCCAGAACTGTTCACATTGGACAGAGCCTGGACTGCACTGGATATGGCTGAAAAAAAACTACTGGGACCACTGGGAATGAAGACCCTCGACCCTGAGTAATACATCTTTATATACATTCAAGAAATAAACGACAACTTTAGAAACTGTGGAGTCTACATCCCTGCTCACTGTGACCTAATACTGACACTGAGTTTGTGTTGTTGCAGTGACATGGTGTACTGTGGTGTCTACGACAACGCACTGGACAATGACAACTATAACCTTGCCAAAGGTTTCAACTACCACCAAGGACCAGTAAGTCTGAGCCCCTGCTGGCTGTGAGGGATACAGAAGGTCATTAAAGACTTGGCCATCGTTACAGATATTTACAAAAGTAATATTATGATGGTTTTCACAAGACAGAAACTACAGTAGCAACTGCACAAAAGTAAATAAAGCATATACAGCAGTAAAATTCAACATAACGAATCCAAAAATATCACATAATATTAGAACAAATGAGCTCAGTTGTGAGTCTTGTCTGATAGCCACTTCAAATTCCAATTTGTGTCACGTCTTTGATTCTTTGTGACATCATGTAAGAAAACCCCACATACATTTCTCGCTCAAGTTCATCATGAATTGCATTTTTAACTTGTGCACATAGGTATTTGTACACAAACATGCATTTATTTATCTTTTTGCTTTGCTTTTTTAATCTATAAAGACCCAGTGTCACTTTTCTGCCAGTTCCTAAATGAACGTTTGTCTTTCTTTAACCTTTCTTAAGTGATGCATCACCATTTGTGGTAATATTATCCTCTGTATTTTGCATTTGTCACTTTTACACTATATTTAATTTCATATATATTAAATTTAAATGTTCACAAAAACTCCGTAATTTCAAAGGTTATTACATCAAAACTGAGAAAACTGAAGAAAAAGTGACTTCTTCAGCAAATCTATCCATAACAAAACATAAAACAATTGTCTCCATCCACTGACATTGATCCAATTTTACTGGTGAATCAATGTTTCCACATTCACTACGGAGCCTCTGAACGTTCAAAAGGGTCATATCTGAAGACCATGAAAAGATGACTAACTCCACTTTACACCAATATTTATATGTATTGATAGGATAAACAGGTATTAAACATTTCAGATCAGTTGATGCTTTTAGTTGCCAGTTGTGGTTTTGATCTTTATGAGTTAAGATGAAATATGAGGAATTTGAATCATCAGTTGCAACATCACTCTTTTGTGTTTTATCTGTGTAGGAGTGGCTGTGGCCTGTTGGGTATTTCCTGCGTGCCAAACTCTACTTTGCCAAGAAAATGGGGGAGAGCACCTACAACAAAACGGTCACCCTTGTCAAAAATGTCCTGTCCAAACATTACATCCACCTGGAGAGGTACGATAGAAAAACTGTGACTGCAGCAAATTCACAGTAATTTTACCTGCTTATACTGTATCTGGTATTACAGTACAGATTTTATAGTGTGTATAATTAGTAGTGAGATATAAGAACTTATTTTTAGACAATAGATCTAGAAAAATCTTATTTCACGAAATCATACCAAGATAATTTTCCACTTTTTCCATTTGCAGATGTATTTATTTTTGCTTAGTTCAATAACATTTGGCTTCATTCATCCCTGTCCTTGTCTCAGGTCTCCATGGAAGGGGCTGCCAGAGCTGACCAATGAGAACGGCCAGTACTGCCCCTTCAGCTGTGAGACCCAGGCCTGGTCTCTGGCCACAGTTCTGGAGGTCCTCCGCGACCTTTAGACGACACGCTATGCAGCTGAAGAAGAACAGGTGAAATCTGAACGAGGCGACTCACCCAGAGACGACGCTGCCTTTGAATAAACACATGTCATTCTTAAGATTTTAACCCTTGACCTTTTAACTTGTAATTATAAATGGTGCAAAACTCACATTTAAACTGTTTTACATGTGAACTAAATGCATTGTCTTCTCATGCTGAGCTCTTATGGGAAATTATGGGTAATAGCAGCCAGCCTTTCTACTCATTTAGCACTTTTATTACACTGCATATCACTGATGGTTTTAAGGATTTAGCGAAAAGTTCACATCATCATTTAATCCATTGATATCAAGAATGTTAAACCTCAGAGTTTAACTTCGAAACCAGCAAATAATCTGTTGCAGTGTGCACTTTTTATTACTTTCTGTCCAATATACCGTAGTGGAAAAAAGTATTCACACACCTTTATAAATGTTACAGTTTCCAATATTATCATGAAATATTTGCAGAAAAAAAACATTTTCTGTGTTTCAAAAGATGTACTTGTATCGGACAAACAGGTGCAGTTTATTTTTTATAATAAATAACTGAATTATTGACAGTTTTAACATGTTCTCTTGGATGTTCTTCTGCTGAAACATCCAGTTTTGACCTGGACAGAACCAGAACATGTGCAGAATCAACATGTGGGTTTGGAGAAGGGAACAATACTGGGCAGATTTCAGGGATTTGAGAATAATTCTTAATGTAATATATTAGTACAAATGCAATGGGTGTCCAAAAACGTTTCCACCACTGTATAAAACTCCCTTCACTTTCATTGTTTGTCTGAAAAGTTTTACTTCCTTCCACATAAATGGAACACTTTGTAAAATTAAGACTTAAACAAATAAATCAAAAATAGATGTTTCACTATTTTACCAGAAAGCAGCAAACATATTGAAACTCTGCACTAAATATCTTAATTTCATTTAATTTTACAAAGTGATAAAAAAAAACCATAAAGCATATGGTATATCTCAACATTTCACTGTAACTCATTTCAAATGGGATCAGTTGTATCTGTGTGATGCTGATACTAAAATCCTAACATCCAAACACTGTGAGCCTCCATATTGAAGGTGAATTTAAACAGCACTGCGAAAATCTAAATCTTTCGAAGTGTATTTTTCTCATTTCTAGTCAAAATGCCTCATCACACTTAAAATAAGACATAATAATTACATAAAGAATAACTTGTAATTGACATATAAACACTATTTTTTTTTAGACAATAGATCTGAAAATTATTATTTCAAGGAAACTTGCCAAGATAATTTTTACATGTTCCATTGGCAGATTTTGCTTGAATAAAGGGGAAAAAAATATTGAATTAAGCAAAAAATAATAAATAAATCTACCAGTTGAACAAGTGAAAATGATCTTGGTAAGATTTCTTGAAATAAGATGATCTAAAAATCACTTCTTTATATCTCATTGACAAGTTACTGAGATATTTCATGTATATTAATATATTAAATATATTATATTAAATATCTCTTGTAATATTTCATATTACATGAGATATTTTGACTGAAAATGAGGAAAATATACTTAGTAAGACTTAGATTTTTGCTGTGCGGGATAGATTTTAAGAATCTTAGAGTAACCCTACCTCTTTCAGACACTTTCACTTAAACATATGATGACTGTGAGATTAATGAAAGTTTAATCGTAGCATTTAAGAACACAGACTTAAACTTAATCTCCTGATGCCTTTTTAAACCCACAGGAAAATCCAGGTCTTGCCAAAACCATCTTCCACTGCTCCCTCCCATGCCTTATGATATATAGACAGATGACAAATTAAAGGAAAAACCTGATGAAGGATAAGAAAAGCCCCTCATCCACAGGCACCTTACAAACACTTGACATATTTTTCTTTTAATTTGTCACCTATCTGATACTTAAATGTTGTGTTTGTGAATCACTGTTTTTGTCTTTTTGTCTTGACACTGCTTTGTATTTTCAGTGTTCCCACAAACAGTTGATTGTAATTATGCTGTAGATCTGTACGAGTGAAACAAGTGTTAAACGTCACTGGATTACAACACATTTAGTCTCTGTATTTGTGTCCTAATCTGTAATTCTAACACATTTTGGTCGATTCCAGTGCATGGAACAGTGCAACATATCTCCCTAAAGTTAATATAACCTCAGTAATTTTGGTGTTACACACTCAACCTGGGTTATCGCTTTCTTTCTTGTTTTCTTTGCATCATCTTTTTTGGTTGGTTATCATTTTCTGTAAATAAATTCTCTAAATGACAAAACTTCTAAAGGGAATCAGGGAGAAAAATCACCAACTGTGTTTTTTTTGTTTTTTTTCCTTTAACATAACGGTCTTGTCATATTTCCCCACAACTGTACAACGCTGTTAACTGAAACTGTTATAGTATTATTTTGTCAAACAGGTTTCACTGAACAGGAGTCAGATGAGCTCAACACTGTGTCCCCCACCCCCACTCCCACCTCACTGTGATCGACGTAGATGTTTGTGTTTATGTCTGTGTTGTTGTTGTTGTTTGTTTGGTGTAAGGTCAGCACTGCCATGGACAGTCACAAAATAAACTGTTACGTAACTCAACTTTGACTCTGATCCCATGTTTTATTGTTATAGTTCTTTATAAAAGTGATTAACCCCCCCCACCACTACCACCATCACCACCATGAAGGGCAGAGGGGTATTGTGTTTGAGTCGCTTTGTTTCTCTATTTGTTTGTTTTTTAAGCAGGTTTATGCAAAAACTAGGTCCAGGACTGTCAATAAAACAAAGAACCAAAACGGCAAGAAAACAAACATTTAATGTATTTTGTGATTAAAGTTGAAATTCAAACAGACTCAAGAAGTATGTGCTCAAACCTAACCACATATGGTATTCTATCTTCAGATTAAAATGAGTGAGTGAGTGTCAGCGGAAGGAGAAGACACTCAACACACTAACGAAGAGCAGCACTGATGAGGAGATGACCTAGAGAGAGAGAGTGCAGAGATGTTTCAGCATCACAGTGATAACACAGCAAATATCCTTCAACAACACACACCAGTGAGTTGTGTGTGTGTGTGTGTGTGTTTACTCACTGCAGCTGCTGAGCTGGTGCTCAGTTTCAGGGTGTCACTGTTAACATTCACCCAGAATGTAGGGTAGCTCTTGACCACACTGGCACTGACAGAAAATAACAATGAAGGACAACATCACAGTGACACAACATGGTTCATTTATTCACAAATATATAGTACATGCCTCCTGAGACCCACCTATAGTGTGTGTGTGTGTGTGTGTGTGTGTTACCAGAAGAACACATCTCCATAGTTGCTGTTGCCTGGTGCCTCCCAGGTCAGCACAACACTCGTCTTCCTGTTTCCAGATGCCTGAGTCACACTGGAGTTCTGCACACACACACACACAGACACACATTGAGGTGTGGTGGTATTAACATGTATAAATAATTAAAAAAAATGATAGGAAAACACACTGGTCAAACATTGAGTCCAGGACTCATCCACACCTTCATGTTGTTACAGTCCAGGAGCACACAAGTGCTGCTGTTGACATTAATGAACTTCCCAACAGGCCACTGCCCCTCTGCAAAGTCAAAATTAAACATTTAACTCACATTTAAGTCACACGATTTCATCTGACTGTGTAATGACAAGGTTTAACAGCTCGTTTTAAGATCAGTCTTACACCAGCATCTGTATTTATGAGCAGTTCAAGTTGTTATTATTATTACATTGATATTCATATAAAATAATTTATATATATATATATATATATATATATATATATATATATATATATATATATATATATATATATATATATATATATATATATAAACAATCCGATAAACAAAATTATAACTTTAAAAATAATTACAAAATAATGTAAAAATGTACTGTTTAAAGATAAACATCTATCTATCTCTATCTATCTATCTATCTATCTATCTATCTATCTATCTATCTATCTATCTATCTATCTATCTATCTATAAAATTATGACAAACCTTAAAAAAAAACCTTAGATCTAAACCAGACAGTTTTTACAGTCAATGTTACTGTATCTACTGAGTGTTACCGTAATGCGAAATGAATAAATAAAACTTTCGTTTTAATAAATTTTAATAGCTTTTTTTTTTACGGATTTGTGTGACGCTCCTGGCCTGTAGCATGAAACCCAGGAAGTACATGGAGCTGTTCAACACTTCCATCGTCACTGAAACAAACAGAATTAATGTTAAAGGATGACAAAACTAAAATTAAACTATAAAAAACAAACAAACAAAAACATTCAGCAGCAAAAATATCAAAAGCATCTTTTCATTGATTCATTCAGCTTTAATTCCAATCACAATTATATGGATCGTGTCTTTTCTTCTACACTTCAGGTCATTTTCTTCTTCATTGTTTTTGTTCATTCAAAGATTTACAAATTGTGTTATCTTTTCCCAAACAGTTGCATTGGACACACTGAAAAAAGCATTAGAATAAAGTATGACAAATAAATCAAATGAAGTAAAGCTCCCATGTAGCCGAGTAAAACAGACCCAAATTAAAATAAAATAAGTCATGATTAAAAAGTTGTCAATTGTGATTATGAGCAGGATGACGCAAAAAGTTCTGAACGGATTTTGATTAAACTTTCAGTAATGATAGATCATGAGTCAAGGAAGATTTTGAGCAATCAGTTGATCGACAGCATTTGCGGCTGCTACATGCATATTATTATTATTATTATTATTATTATTATTATTATTATTATTATTATTATTATTATTATTATACATTTCACCCCTTTAAACAAGAAACATTGGAAAGGGAAGCACGGAAGTTATTACTCTATGTTGAGGTTTATGCTGTGAAAAACTATTGAAATTGAGCTCGTGGAAGAGGAAGGGCGTTGTAGTCTGAGCGGGTTTTTATACAGAGGGATTTGAGCCAATCACAGATAGTGAGGCTGAGGCAAAACTTAGCAAGGGCAATACATTATCCCGCTTATTCAACGGGTTTTTCAGCACTGCTGTCGAGCCGATGTTGCCTCTGATCTGTTGGCCCTACTACTCTAACAGATTGGATAAAATATCCGTTACAATGCAGCGAATACTTACTTTCAAAGTGGCCGAACTACCTGCGGAGTGATATGGTAACGTGAATCTGAAGTGACAAAACCCGTCGCCATGGGAAGCAGGCGTTAACGGCGCAGTGGGCAGTTATTGAAAAAAAATCCGCCCACAGAAGGCTGGGAACGTCTATTCAAAGTTAACGGGAGGTGTCGCGACGTTCTAGAGGGCCGTAGAATAATTAAAAATAATAATTGTAACTGTTGTGTCCTTTACCTGTAATGAGTCCTCCTGGACTGTAGGTTGCATTAGACATGGTCAGTCTGACTGGGGGGCTGTTGGTGGATGGGTTGTAGTTAGGGTGAATAGGCTGCATACTTGAACAGGAGGCCGCCACGGAGCCGTTAGGGAAACACGTACAGTCCTTCACGCAGGACACACACAGCAGCATGGGCAGTAGTAGGGATGTGTATGTGACACTCATCTGACCAAGAAAACACGGAGCAAACATGACAGTAAAGGTGTCTCCGAAGAAAATCCCAATTTTCCATAGGGACGTAAACGCAGCATTTATTTGTGTTCCTCAAAACTCCACAAATACATGCAGAGAAAAAGGGAGCTTAAGTCTCCGCCCCTTCCGGGAGGCTCATGGGGCCTGAGATCGGAAAATTAATGAATGGTTTTCAATAGGAAGTAAAATGCTTAAATCGTATCTGGTTTGTCATGTGCCCTGAATCACACACATGTTGTACCTCATAAATAATAATATTGACGTGTGTTTCAACTGTTTCCGTTAACCAACGGTTCCGTTAATTTGCGAGTAAAACCGGTTAATAATTTGGACTACACGTCTGCCGCCATACGCGAAGCTCTTACTAAACCCACATAAAACCTAAAGTCACGTTTGCTTCCCATCAAAAACAGGTGGTCTGCCTATGCCACATAAACATTTTTTTAACCGCTATCATATGTGAATTTCAGAGCACTTGTCAAACGGTGCTTGACTTGCTCCATTCACTCCTATTTAAATTTTTGGTGAGCTAACCACCAATGGACCGGAAGTAAAAGACTTAGCCTCCCCGTGTAAATATAAATAAAATGATAAATGCCATTTATTATTATTTTCTACATGTATACTTTTAATATATATATTTTTATTTGCTCCATGTGTGGCCTCTCCAACTCCAGACGTATTTCTGTTTCATATTTTTTATTGATGTGTATAGAAAATTACAGACACTTGTATCCAGGCACACTGGTATCATACATATGTTTGCATACACCCACAATAATAAGTAGAGGAGTTTGTTTGTCCCTCTGTTTGTCAGCAAAATGTTATGGATTGATTTTGATTTTTTTTTGTAATTAAAATTCAGGATGTGTTAGGAGTGTCACAAGGAATGCATTATTACATTTTGGTGGTGATCCAGAAGAGATCCTGGATTCTAGATCACTTTGAAATTTTACATTGGGGTAAATGGAGAATAAATTTCAGATCACCACCAAAATGTAATAATTTGTTCCACACTTATTGATGTGTGTAACACACATCCTGAAAATTTTTTATCAAAATCCAATCCATAACTTTTTGAGTAATGTTGCTGACAGATAAACACACAGACAGACAAACTCCAGCAAAAACAAAACCTCCTTGGCATAGATAAAAAAAATATAATAATAATAATAATTTTAGGCATTTATCCGATCTATTTCATCTAAATCCAAGTCTTACCTTGTGGCTGTAGCTGTGGGCCTTTTTGTAGAAAATATCTCTGGCTGTTTTGGAAATCCTAAATCTCCACTTAGACCTTTATGACTGATGATTTCCTCCAGACTAAAAGTGCACCTTGGAGCCTGACATCTGATAACTAATTGGTGTTCACTGATGCGTGTGATTGGTTTTCACCAGAGACTTATTGTAAGACCAGTGTTTACTCATAATGACACAATGGTCACTTTTGGCTCCATGGTCACAGTAAATAGGTCGTGTTTCCGAATCAGTGTCCAGGCCCGTTCCCCTGGTTCCCACATGCCTCATCTGCAATTATCACAAGACAAAGGTTTTAATTAAGGTGAGCTCAAGCTTTTCATTTCCTTTACATTGAAATCCAATAATCCTGTTCTATTTTCTGATCATTTACTTCAGGAAAAACTCCAATCCAATGTAAAGGAAAAACTTAAGTTTCACAAATTACTGCCACAAGTTTGTAAAATGTTAGAAAAATAATATAACTACCAACTTCAACACTATCTTGACAAACATATAATTAATTAGGGTCAATAAGGCTTCAGATCAAAGGCAACCACCTCAATGGCAATAATGGAAGTAACAGAAGAAATGACCAATGCACTGGATCACAAAACAAACATATAGTTGGAATATTTATTGACCTAAAAAAAGCTTTTGACACAATCAAATACTCTATTTTACTCAGTAAACTTCAACTATATGCTGTCAGAGGGGTTGCTGGGGAGTGGTTAAAGGGATAGTTCACTATTTTTAACATGAATTTGTATGGGATCATCATCTTTACTCTGGTGCACCTACACTGACTTACCCCCGATACTGTCCCATAAGCACTGTACTGAGATTTTAAAAGCTTTTTATAACAATATATTGATTAAACTGTCCTATGTTATAAGGGGAAAAAAACAAAAGCTGTCAGACAAATGTAGTGAGAAATAGCAGTAGATCAAAGAAGCAGAAAATGCAAATAAGCAAGTAAAATACGATATGTCATCTAATACCTTTCACCTATTTCAGAATCACAGGAGAAGAAGCAGTGAAGGATCATGTGCATATTTTTTTGTTTGTTTTTTATTTCTAATGTGTGATACAGTAAACAAAAACAATACAACAACAGGTAAACAACACAATGGGAGAGACTCAAAGTACACAGTGTATTGGACTGATCAAAGTCCACTCCTAATAATACGTGATATCATTCCTTTATTTTCAGATGAACTTCATACTAACCGGCAGCTCCAGTGATGATGTGTTTTGGTGAAAAGCTGATCTGAGAGCAGTGGCACGAAGCCGTTTGTGTGTGAAGATACTTGTGAAGTGTCACGTGGCTTCACAAAAGAAATGGGTTAAATAGTCAAGTTACAGTAGCGCTAGTTTAACAGCTATAATGACAAATGACAGCGACACTGGGTGATGTTAGTGTTCTGTATGTGAAGTGTTGTATTATTAAGACAGTAAGAGGGAAAAATAGAGAAAATAAAAAGCTAATTTTGATAGAATGGCTGCGTCCTGTACAGAAATACCTGAGGAGATAGTGAAAAGACTAACTGGACTGGACCTAAAACAGTGAATAATGATAGATATTATTGTGTGAAATCTGATATTAAAAATAGATTTCTATTAACTATGACCAGGTAGAGTAATAATAATAATAATAATAATAATAATAATAATAATAATAATGTTACACTGCAAAAATGTAAATCTTAGTTATTGTACTTTTCTCATTTCTAGTACGAATATTTTGTCACTACTAACTAACTTTTCACTGAGATATGAGAACTTATTTTTAGACAAAACATCTTGAAATTCTTATTTCATGAAATCTCACCAAGAAAATTTTGTCTTGTTCGACTGGCAGATTTATTTATTTATTTTTGGTTAATTCAAGATTTTTATTAAAATGTTTTTAATTCAAGCAAAAAAAAAAATGCTAATGGAATTAGCGAAAATGATCTTGAATATATCATCCAAAAATAAGTTCTTATATCTTACTGAAAACGTACTCTTCAGGTGATTCTGTCTTGTTTGAATTGTGATGAGATAATTTGACTAGAAATGACAAAAAAAAGAAACACTTGCTAAGTACCCTGTCCAGCCTGGGCTCATAGTCTGGAGACGATCCATAGACTGAGCTTAAACGTACATGTGGGATCAACAACTGTCTTTCAAACTGCTCTGCACGTAATAAGCCAACACTATGACCAATCAGAGCAACGAACAATGTGACGTATACAGAGCAACAAAAACAAGTCTAAACTAGCGTCTATCTGTTGGTTTAACATCCTATAGGCTAGGCTAATTAACGTTAACACAACGCTAACAGTGGAGGAAAAATATCCAACCAGGTCCGTTTACATGCTGCTTATCCGACCATAGACTGTATATAAGTTCATACTTCTTTAACCCTGTCGTCGTTGTGCTAAGCCCCGCCCTACAATCTCGCCACATGAATGAAGCGCTGTGATTGGCTGAGGCTCTATGGAGCGTCACTAGACCAATGATTCAGGAAAAAGTATTTTTTTGCCACTAGAGGCGGGCTAGGATGCTAGGCTATTTGCTAAGATTTAGATTTTTGCAGTGCAAGGTTTTCATTCCTTTTTCATATCAGGATTGTATAAGACATTGTGTGAAGATATGCAGTTTATCTGTGATGCATGGAAATCCTGTTTCCACCAGGACGGTTCACGAGCCAGATCTTAACCTTAAACCAGCTCCTCAGAAAGACATCGATGCTTTACTGGTCTAAAACCATGAAGGGGCTCATATCAGGGGATGATAGTTGATTTAGCCATCAGGAACATAATAAAACTTTGGCTGCTCCTTAAAAATAAAAAGTAGAGCTAGTGTCATGTCTAACCTGGAGAAAAAACTAAAATCTAAAAGGACAATCCAGTCTGCTGCTGTGCTTGATGAAATGGAAACATTAACCCATAAAGACCCAAGGCTATTTTTATGTCACTTCCTACATTTTTTTTTCTCTATTTAACCTTTCTTATGTTATTTATTTTATTTTGCATTTACAGCTGATGTGATGCATATACAGTTCATAGCTGGTGCTAGTTCTTAACTCCTATCATCTATTTTGGGCTTTTTTTTTCAGTCAAAATCAGGTGTTTTCCTATATTTTATTTACTGATAATGTGATAATGTACTGATAAAAATGTTTCCCTTCTCTTCTGCCCCATCGGGAAATATTTTTCTGATAGTAACACATGTACAATACATTATCCCTGACATAATATAGATGCAGAGAGTGTCCAAAACCTTTTTTCCACCTCTGTATAGTTACTCTTCCAGAATGTCTGTCTTCTACTGCTGTAGTTCATCTGTACGTGTGTTGGATTCAGTGCTAATAAGTGAAAGAGGAAACACTAATTACTGTGACAGGATTTAACCGAGGGAATGATTACTGATTAGCTGTGTTTCTTGGTGTCACATGACCGACGGCCCAGAAATGGTGACAAAACATACAGTAAATTATAAAACCAGCCTTGAGTTGTGGCCCGCAGCGTGACATTTTTCGTGCGATGTCTTGAAATGGTTTTGGTCTGAACTGGTGGAGACAGGTCATGGTGTGTTTTGGAACAGGAGAGGACCAGTCTGACTGAACAAACAGGGGTTCAGTGGCACCGTTTACATGGTCCAGTCTGCATGAACAACAAAGCTGCCGTATTTAGTGAGTAAAGGTGGTGCTCCCTCTTTAGCAGATTATAGTACCATAAAAAAAAAGTGAAGGAGCAGCACAGTCGGGTAACTCAAAGTCAACATGGATCGATATGTGCATAAACAGGAAAATTAACAAGAAACATGAACAGGAAGTGGGTTCTAATTCTAAACCTAATCCTCGTTTTTCTTCACATTGTCTGGAATTTACTGTAAATGTGAGGAAGCGAGAGTAAAAGGACGGCGATAACAGACAGAGAGTAAAGACAGTGACCACAGATTGACCTTTGACCCCAGTGAGAGGGTACACAGGTATGAGTTTAACATCAGTGTCAGAGGCCTGACGTTGCTAGCAGCAGGCGTTTGTGTAGCACCAATATGAATAGTGTGACCGTAGTGGTTGAGGTGGAGGCGACAGTTCAGGACTCAGGCTCTGGGGGCCTTACAGGACTGGCAGCACGCCTTTCTGTAGTACCAATGGGAGCACAGCTTCACCTTGAGGACTAGGGCACAGTTGGCTGTCGGTTTGTCCTGACATGAATCGTCTACTGCCACTGACGCTGCTGGGGCTACCACTGGAAAAATACAGGGAGGGAAAAAGTTAATTTTAGGGTGAATTTTGCATTTTGTCGGAAATGTAAAGTCTGAAGGTAAACAAACTATATACAATTATACTCCTAGTGTTATGTAAGTACTAACGCCTCACACTGTAGTTAGAATTTATACTATACTGAGTATTTTCAATACACAACAGTCGCCAATCACCACCAAAATGTAATCATTTGTTCCTTCTACCAATATCAACATTTACAGAAATGTTCAGCATAATCCATCCTGAACATTTGGGGTTATGTTGCACACAGTCAGACAAACAGATAAAAGCCAGCAAAAACATAACTCCACTAGTCCCTGACGGAGTAAAAAAATAAAAAAGTGTTATTCATTTCCATATAGTGTTTGACAAAGCCACATTGAGCCACTGGTAAAAGGTCCCAAGAACCATATGTGTCCCTGGAACCACAGGTTTCCTTCTCCTGGAGTAGACAAATAAAGGTGTAAATGTCAGATATATTTAGTTGAAGTGACAGTACGATTCTGTAGTGAGAGTGTGAGGGTTTATGTGTAACATTCAAAAAGCCAATATATAGTAGCGGAAATTTTTTTGTTTTTTGGACAATTTAAAAATTTCACACAATCTCAAATATTATAAATATTCTTATCATAATGTATTCAATATTTGTGGAAAAAGTCTATTTTTTTGTGTTTCTAAAGCTGTGGTTGTATAAGAAAGACAGTGACAAAAGGATTTCTGTTTCTTCTTCGCATGAAAAAAATAACAAAACTAAATCTCTGACAGTTTCAACATGTCCTGCCCTGGATGTGTTTGATTATTTTTCGGATAAATCCAGTTTTAACCTCGATAGCACAGAGCACATGCAGAAATGAGGGTGACATTGACTTAAGAGTGATTTTCAATATATGTATATTACAGAAAAACTTTTCCCCACCACTGTATTTATTAAAAACATTTAGAACTGAATGAAAAATGACTGATAACGGGTTATAGTGTTGATGTGTCCAACTGAACTCATCTGTAAATGTTACCTGGTGCTTCTGTTGGACAGGTCTGAATTTCACAGCTCTGTCGGGCGTCTGGCTTCAGGGTAGAGTCACAGCTGTGGCCCCTGGTTACCAGCTCTTCCCCCTGGTAACACTTAACTTCACGAACCTGAACGCCACTCCCACAGGTCTTACTGCACTGAGGGGGAGATGGACACAGGACTTTTCATGTCTTCATAAATGACTGGTGATAAGAATAACAAGGCCCTGGGGTTCAAAGTGTTACTGTGGCCATGTTGTGGGAGGCTTACTTGAGACCATGACGTGGTGAACCATTTGGAGCAAGGTCTTTGGAAGCAGGAAGAAGCAGTCTCCGGTTTGTTGGTTTGATCACAGCTGCTGTCTGGAAACTCTTTGAACACTCCGCCTTCCAACCCAGCGCATACCACCTGACGCTGTCGCACACCACGACCGCATGTAGCATTACACTGACAACACACAAATGCACGCATTTAACCCCTTTATTTAAGAAGTATGTGCACTTATCAGCCAGGATACTTAAAGGGATACGCCACCCCCAGGCCAAATCCAGTGTTTCCTCACTGTTCCCAGACCTAAATAAGTGTGTGGAAGCATTTTCCTGGTGACCCAGCCAATGTCCGAATCTATGAGAACTGATCACAGGTTGGATTCCTACACTAACTGCGTCTCCAACTAAGTATCTTGTCTAAAGTGAATTAATGTACTTGATTTTGTCTCCTTATTACTTTCCTCGTACTGGGCATGTATTTCAATGGTAAATGATGACGCAATTCACAATGCAAAGGGCTCGTCTTCCTCATTTGTGTATGGGAACTATTTTTTGGTGCGGAGAAACACAGCCAACACACACCAAGGACTGTCAGTGAGAGCCTCATTTGTAGTTACACAAACGTGGCTTTCCTCTTCTGTACTCCTCTGCATCCATGGTAATATTTCACCCTAGTCAGCATGTGATATATATTTGGTGACGCAAGATTACAGTTAGTGTAGGAATCCAACCTGTGGTCAGTTTTCATAGATTCGGACATTGGCTGTGTCGCCAGGAAAATACTTCCACACACTTATTTAGGTCTGGGAACAGTGGGGAAAAACCAAATTTGGCCTGAGGGTGGTGTATCCCTTTAAGAACAGGGATAATTTTCTCAGCTCATAAATACTTTATTTGCCCCATACATCCAGAACAAACCCAATAGGGACTATGTAATTTTAACTGGAAACAAACGGAATGAAAAACTGTACTGTTACTGATAGAGTAACTAAAATAATGGGGTAAAAACTACAGTACTTTTTCCCTGTCAGATGCAGTGCAGTAGGAACGGTAATACTGTATTCCATCCTAAATATTAGGCCCCACTACTTTACCTGCTGCCACTCTTGTTCGACCCAGTGGGGGGCGCAGTCTCTATCCCCACAGGGGTAGATGGCCAGTGGACGCAGTGATTGGTCACACTGCTCCTCTGACATCACCATCCCACCTGATGATCGACACATCACGGCACGCACCATCCTCCCCTCGCCACACACACCTGAACACTGTCACACACACGCACATAAATATGGTACTTTTCTGTTACTTTCCTATATACTATATATTGAATCATTAGGACATTAAAGGAATACTTGATTTGTATGGGTTCACCATCTTTACTCTGGTGCACCTACACTGACTTACCCCCGACAGTGTCCTGTGAGTCGAGTTCTGGTCCGGTTTTGGTCAAAGGGAAAGTAGTCCCGGTAGGTTTCCTGGGGTCAACAAAATACGTGTTTCTTCTCAAAACAGTATGTGTTTGAATGAGTGATTTATTTGCATAACAAAACCATCACGGAACAAAAACTCACACCTCGTAATTTCTTGGAGCTACTTTCTCTCAATAGTGATCAATGTGCATTGTCACTGCTAACAGCTGTGTGCCTGCACGTAGCAGCCAGAAACACTGCTGAACAACTGATGAAAGTAGTTTGCTAAGGCGCACAGATGTTAGCAGTGACAACACACATTGATTGCTCCAAGCAATTATGTGGTGTGAGATGTTGTTCCGTGACGGTTTTATTATGCAAATAAATCACTCATTCAAACACATACTGTTTTGAGACCTGCCGGGACTACATTCGCTTTGACCAAAACCAGACAAGAACTCGACTCACAGGACACTGGGTGCACCAGAATACAGACATTGATGCCATACAGATTAATGTGAAAAATAGCGAAGTATCCCTTTAACTATGTATGATTATATATTATATCTGTGTTAATTGTGTTCACTCTGTTTACACTGTTTGTTAAACTCACAGGTCCCCAGTCAGATACCGTCCATCGTCTGTCGCACGGTGGTCCTTCACACTGCTGACTCTCAATTGGCTGAGAGGACTTGTTGCATAATTTCATTTCCATTGAGCAGCGAACCTCCCGAGTTCGGACGCCACGAGAGCCACAGCGAGCCGAACACTGACAGACACAACGCAACTCTGTCACTACAGAAAAAAACTATGAAATCTACACTTTACTGCTGTACATTTCAAATGGATAGAATCTTCTTCCTTATAATAAAATCCAAATGTCATCCAAACATTGCACAATACCTTTTGACATTACACATTAATGTTGTTTATTCTTCAGTTCATCTCACTAATGAGGCTGCACTAAATTTATGGTTAAAAGCTCAGAGACTGACAATGTTGATATGTAGCAGCAAAACTTCAGTCAAAAATGTTCCACTATTTAAACACTATTGCCCATTAAGTTGAGGTCATTTTGTTTTCAGAGTCAATTTCTCTTTTTATTTTCTTTATAAACATCAGTAATTACCTTTGAACTGGTGCACTGATTACATACCGACTTCCAGTTGTACTTTATCCATCAAGAATAAATCACATTATCACAATCATTTCATGAGAAGAGGTACAATTATTTTATGACTTTATGGAAAGAGTATATTATATCAGGCATATTCATGTACAGGAGCTTTTATCTTTAACATTAAAACAGATTTGTAGTAAATCATTGAATATTCGATGCTTTTACCAAAGAATGCCGTCACCAAATATAAACGGCCTGTTGTTTATTTGCTAGTAGGTAGGAACTTTAAGTGTTTTCTCGATCAGTGCAGTGTATTTCATTATGACAGGTCACTAAAATTCAAGTTTTAGAGCCATAGGTTCTGTATTCAGTTACCTAATATAAACAGGATCACATTACACAGACATTTACATCTGAAAACCGCAACATTGTGCACTCAGCAGTAACAGACGTAAGAAAAAACATGAGAAAAATGTTTACCTCTGACCACTCAGAAACCTCCCACTGGGGTCCACAGCTCTGGCCCAGGCACACCTTCCTATTGGCTGGTTTGTGCAGGTCATGCGATAGACAGAGTGAGTCATAGACAGAGGAGTCCAGGCCGGGTGACAACATTTTCCAACAGCGCACTGTCCGATACTGAAAGCCTTCGCCACAAGTTCGAGAACACTCGCTCCAGCCACTGGTTTCCCACCTGTGGAAGTGAGTGATGTCAACAATAACAGAATCAGAATGAGTCAGAATGATTAGCGTTCAGTGCTATCACCAGTGTTTGACATTTTAAAAACCTACACAAATGCTCAATTTATTTTGCCGTTTGAAACTTTTAAAGTAAATAAATACATGAAGGTAACAGGGAGTTACTGCCTATAGTACAACCCTCATATTAAGACCGTTTTTCCCACAAGATTTTTCTTATATCCCAGTCAGAGTATCACCTTGGTGGACACTCTTTTCCAGTGCAGAACTCATGTGTGGGTTCAGGTCTGGTCACAGAGTCACAATAACTGTCATCAACTTCAGTCCCATCATAACGAACACAGAGGGCGTAGCTGGTGGTGATACCTGGAAATACACAAGACAAATTAATGAATGTATGAAATGAAATAAACTCAATACAACTGTCATCCAAAAGTCTAGGACTAAACATATATTAATCATTTCAATTACTTCTTTTAATTGAAATCTTTGTGTGTCTGTGTATGTAAGAACATATGATATAGTAGTCATAAATATATTCTCAGATAAGTGGGGGAATGGTTGCACTGAAATAATACATGAACAGAATAAACAGAGGAATCCAGTTGATTAATGAGCTCATAAATCCCACTTTCCAGCAACTGTCAAGAACAGTCTAAAAATAAATTTCCTGGATAAACACAGGTACATGTGTAGAGATGTATCTTCATACTGTTCTTGCGTGTGTTACCTGTGGTACATGTTGAGCTGCACGGAGCGTACGCAGAAACCTTCCAGCGATACATGTCTGCCAGACTAACGTCTGGATCCAGACCCACATCAAAGTCATTACTAGAAGGAAACAGAGCCAGACACAGAAACTCCAAAACCTGATATTTTCAGTTTATCAACTAATATAATATAATTACTACTTTGAAAGGATGGGTAATTATTTTTGACAGGTTAAATTACACAGTCACTTATTTTGTGTGGATGATTTATCCTAATGATTTTACATCATTTCTGACAAGTGAATGCATGTTCTCTGATTTCCACTTACAACATACTTCTCCGAACACTGGATTACATGCACGTGATGTAACGCCTTTTTCATGGTTAGACCCACAAAAAAATTAAATTTTGGAAATCTTTGGTTTATTTTACTGTTTGAAGACTGCTAGAACATTTTGGGTAAAATAAATATTGAAAAAGCAAAAACCTTCTATAATAACAGAATATTCATATGTAACTATTGACATTCATTATGTTTTTTTGGTTTGTTTTTCCTTATTCTGATCTTTAATTTCTACTTTCACATGCTTGAAATAAATGCTCAATTAACTAATCAGTCAGTCATTGTTATCTTCAGGATACCTTTCCATACCATATACATGTTGATGCTCACTAGCATGAAAACTTTATTCATGAGTTTTATTTTTTCTATTGTTCTGTGGTTTGGACTGTATGTAAAATAAAACACTAAAGTCCCAAAGCACAAAAAAATTGCCATCATGATGTGAGCTGATTATTCTGTTCGTCATATTCATCATTAAACACCAGTTTTTTCTCCAGCTGTTCCTTCATACCTCTCTGTGTTGGCTGCCTGGACGGCAGAAACCTGCTGCAGCTGAACTAAGATGATGCTGTGTGAGTCTGAGTGTGTGTCGCCTTCAGTTTGTGTTTCCTTAACTGTAAGTGTGTCCGTCTCTGTTGTGGACAATTTCTCTGTGCTTTCTGATTGTGAGTGTGAGTGAGACTCAGGGACAGAATGTGTGTTGGATTGTGTCAGGGAGTGTGTGTTGGTGTGTGTCTGGTTGAGCTGCAGGTTTTCTAGCAGCAGATAGGGGGCGTCATCTGGCAGAGCAGCAGAGAGAACACTTTGACCTGTGAAGACAGATAGTACTTCTGACTCCCAGCACCAGCATGATTCTACAGATGAGTCTGTCCATCCATTACAGTGATGAGACTAATATATATAAACAAACTGTTTTGACTAAACCCTAATGGACTTTCCGACTGTGTGCTGTAGAATGAGAATGTGTGAGTTAATATGTAAAGCAGGAATGGGAGACAATACAAACAAAGCATCAGTGTTAATAAAAAAGGGAAGTAGTCATTGCTGTCTGTTGGACAGTCTCTGCTGTAAAACAGTCAACAGCACCATACAAACATGCAATAAATACTCATAACATATGTTATCTTGGTAAAACCTGCAGATATTGGACTGTATTTTAGCTTTAAAAGTGAGTGAAGAGATTGAAGTGACTCATGTTTTAACCCTTTTCAGGTCAAAATATCCTCCAGGACTTTGATTTCTGAGTTTAAAATGTTGTTCCCATCGAAACTGTTTATGTTGTTTGTGTTGGTTTTGTCCTTGTGTATGATATCCTTAAGCAAACACATCTACAGTAACTTAGCGTTCAGAATGCATTGTTGATCTTTCCTACCTGGGAAAGGAAGCAGTAGTGCATTGTCATCAGTAGTGGATGGTTCATCAACTGAATTAGAGGAACTCCCTTTGTGAACAAAAACAAAAATATATTAACATAAGTTCTCAAATGCATATCTAAATACACAAGACGTGCTTATCATCACATGACTCAATGTATGATACTGTTGTTTTTCTTATGTCAATTTAAACGTTTTTGAAATATTGACTTAAAATGACATTTGATTATTCATACTTGTAGGACAATTAATGTGTGAGGAAGCCAAACTTAACAAATTAGGACAAAAACAAATAAATTACATTAAATGTGCACTGTAACCACAAGAAATGAAGGCTTTCTGTTTTGCAGCCCAGACTTTTAGATGAGCTTGAATTCTGTCTGCACTGCAACCTTTCCTCAGAATGGATGATTTCTGGCTTGGTTCATTTGGCACAAGTGACAATAATACAAACTGTTGTTGTTCATTACACCCTCTGTATACAGCTAAATGCCATGATAATTGTTAATGAGGCTTCTGCTGTCACGGACCAACACAATATATCAGTATTTCCCTGAATCCCCCACAATCCTCTGCTCCTCTGACCATTTGGAAAAAAACACACCACCTGGTGTCATGATATGACATCATGCAAACTCAAGGTGGTGTCATGAAGAAAGATTGGACAATCGATATGAACTCAGTTTGAGCTACATTTACAGGATAATGGTCAGAGAACCAGGTTTTCCCACAAAAGTCCACCTAGTGACTGAAAATTAGACCATATAAACTCTGGATGGTAGCCAGAAAATTTACATTTGTACAATGATCAACATGGATCACATTTTATCTGAATCAGCCTATTATTGTTTAATTTATGTCCAAAAGATAGATTTTCAACTAAAGTGCTCGATTTGGATGACCTCTAATACCCAGAGAAGCTCAAACTGCTAGGGTTCTTCGACCACTATGTTGGTTAACAAGGGATAGGAAATCCAACCACATCTGGCCTAGTTACTGAATTCAACACGAACAATATCCAGCAGGGAAAAACCACGTAGACTATTGATAAAGTTGATTCAATCCCAAACTCTGGTCAGGTGTAATTGACATACATGGAAATGACAACTCAAAGGAAAACAATAATACTTGAGTCAGATTGTGTGTTTAACTCAGTGGAGCTAAATCTTCTACAAATGTTTAATGTTAATGTTTATACACATCACACAATTCAGTAATTAGTTCTGTATCGTTCTGAAGGAGAATACTCTTAACAGGTTTTTCCTTTAATTTGTCCACAATCCATATGTAAATTTGCCACCAAAGAATCAGTGGTTACATAACCTTCAAAATGACCTACAGTTAACTATGCACGTACAAGTAGTGGTTTGCACTTGTACTTAAATAAATAGACAGGTTTAAATTAGAATTTGTCTTTATACAATGAAGGTCACAGAGACACTTCACGCAGGAGGAACTGTGGCAACTGATGACTAACATCCTGTCAAGCAAATGAGTGACAGGTCTTAGGTTTTCATGCATTCATTGGTGATCACTTTTAGCAATCTGGACTCACTGTAGTTGGCAGGTGCAGGAGGCCCAGGCTCCTCCACATCATTGTGGCTGAATACATGACTGGTGACGTCATCTGGCCTGTACACCAACATGGCTGCTGGTGGTGGAGGACTGGGGGTCCTGATTTCCCACTCTACTTCCTCCTCATCCTCCTCTTCTTCATGCAGCTGGACATTTGACTGGTCCTCAGATCCCAGAAAAGTGCTGTAGTGAGGGACTGATGCTTCCCCCCTGCTGTGGTTTGATGACATTGTGAGACCCTCTATGACATCCTCACTGACCTCATTGTAGGTGCAGTTAATATGTGACTGGGCGGGGCCTGTAGTGATGTCCTCTACAGCAGTGATGCCTTCAGATGTAAGGGGGACGGTGTACTCGTAAGTGATATGGGGCAGTTTTCCATTGAGGTTGTAGTACTGTGTACAGAGAAGAAAGTCAGTATCAGAGTATTTCAGAATAATACAAAGTA
Source organism: Siphamia tubifer (assembly GCA_020466265.1). NCBI lineage: Eukaryota > Metazoa > Chordata > Actinopteri > Kurtiformes > Apogonidae > Siphamia > Siphamia tubifer. The sequence continues at coordinate 13,006,449 of CM035799.1, forward strand.
CTGTATTTTCTGGACTATAAGGTGCAGTTAAAAGCCTTTAATTTTTTTTTTTTTTTTTTTTTTTTAAAACCCCTTATAATCTAGAGTGTTTTATACTGTATATGGATTAATTCTGGTTGTTCTTAGTGACTTCGAAGCGATTTTGTGTCGTACACAGCGCTCATGTGAAGTAAAACATTCTGTATTTCACCATAATATTACAGTGTGAGCTTAAGGACTGAACTGAAAAAGTCAGTATATTGTGTTGTATTTTATGTGTCATAACTGAACAATTTTGACAGTTATTGTGAATACTCTAACATTTGGTTTAGCTGTATAAGAGTGTGTTTTGTTATGTGTCATAACTCAACAAGGTTGGCAGTTATTGTGAATACACTCATTAACCTTTGAACAAAGGTGAGAATTATTGGGAACGTGTTTAATAAAGTTTGACTGACTAACTTATCTGAATGTTTTATTTCGCTTAATGCGCCTTATAACCCAGTGCGCCCTATAGTGTGGAAAATATTATTAATAGGGGTGACACATACTGTTTATTGCACACAGAATAAATGTGTGTGTTTTTACCATAACATTAAGGCTTTGCTGAGTTGGCCCTTGAGCGATGATATACTCCAGTCCATCAGAGAACACACTACTCGGGCGTCTGTATTTAAAAACTGTTCCTGCCACACGGAAGTTTTGTGGGTTGTCAAACACAGTGTTTCCGTTGAAGAAGAAATGACCCGCTTCATCTGACAAGGCTAGATAGGACAAGAGACATGAGGAGGAAGAGAAGATTTGAAAAGCCAAACCCAAACATACAGACTGAATGACGGTGAGGTTAACCAAAATTACACACAAGGCACTTTCAAGTTTATCTCAGTGAAATATAGCTTGTAAAGACTTTACAACTTCGAGTAAATATTTATAACATGATGCTAACTGATCTCTGTGCATCTCAACTCACACACTCTCTCTTTTAGCGGTATGATAAAGGCAACCAAACATGGGATGGATGCGACACATGCAGCAGTAGAGACAGGAATAGATGCTCAGCAGTCATGTACAGTAGATGCTGCTGAATGACTGGACATTCAACTCCAGTTGAAACATTCTGCAAGTCTGTTGATTTTATATTTAGTATATTGACCTTAAAAAAGTTGTAGGTTCTCACCCAGGATGTTCTCAGTCTTGTGTCTCTCTATGATCTGAATGTCAGTGGCTCCAGAGGGGATGTTGGTGATGAAAATGTAACCTGATGACACATAATTACAACTTTTAAAAGCATTCACAAATATATATATATATATATGGCTTCTTAAGAGGCTAAAGTGTCAGATATGATCATGGTTCAACATACTGTCTGATCTGCTGCTCATTAATTCATAGACTCAAAGCCAGTTTATTTGGCTTGGACCATAACAACACACTGGAATAGGAAGCTGGCTTTGCTGCATGTGTGTTTGTGTGTGTGTTACCTAACTGTGTGAGTGCCTTCCTGTATGATCCAGATACACGATGGCATGACGTCCCGTTGCCTCCACAGACTCCACATCTGTCTACTGCCTTACTGCTGTACAGCTCACCATCACAACCTACAGCCTGCAAGAGGACACGAGTAAGAAGCAGCAAAATGTTAAAAGTGCATTCACACCAAATCTGGCAGGACATTAAATTGGCTTCCTGTTCATTTAAATGGGAAAACACAGTGCTGTGTCACCTATCAATCAGCTTTATGTGTGTAGTTATTAAACTGTATGTTATAGATTCAGAATGTATCAAACACAGACCTTGGAGAAACTTACAGCTGCTGATGATCTTTCCGTAGGTGTATAAGTCAGATGACATTATTTAGTGTGATTTCTAATTAGCAACATCATTAACAGAACATCTTTGAATGAGTTATTGCATAATTGCACAAAGCAATCTTGTGTTGCTATTTAAAAGTGTTCCAAATGACATGAAACACAGTCTTCGGTTCTATATAAAGTAAATGTCTGTGAACCTTTATGTTCATGTTCTCTTAGAGAGTTTGTGTTTGACATTAAAATATGCAGAGAAAACATTACCTGTCAACACACAGTTTAATACAGTGGTCTATAAATTGCATTCTGAAAACAGCTTTGTGCTACATTATCTTTCATTTATGATGTAATCTCTCTAAAGTAGACATCCCCCATTTACAAGAACTGACCTTCCTGCACCAAAGTAGATCAACACCTGAACAACTTTACAGCTGATGGGCAGCTGGTTGTCAGTTACACAACATTTATTTTTACACTTAACATAAAAAAATGATAGAAACAAAAAGGGCCTCAATATAAATATTAGATAGCCACGTTTCTTTGTTTGGGTTACCTGACATATCCCTTCTATACAGACTCCATGGTACTTGGTATCCCGACAGAAGGTGCCGTCATGAGCCGGAACAAGCAGCTGCCGCTCGCCACTGATGGTTGTACACTGCAGGTCACATGGCTTATTGGAGATACTGATGTAATCAGCTATATAGAAACAGATGTGAGAACAAGAGGAGAAGCTGTCAATGAGCATCAACTAAACATCCTGAGATAACTGGATGTACTGAGGCTGTGAAACCTGTGAATGTGAATGTGGTCCCTAGTTTCACAACTTCTTTTTATTTTTTGAAATTTTTTATTTTGAACAAAAAACAATTACAAAAATGAGACAAAATAAAAACAGCAATAAATGCAATAATGACAGAAGAAGTCAAACCTTATCTAATCCCACCCCTTCTCCTGTACTAGTTTTTAAACATTCACTTCTAATACTGCTACTACAAAACAGTTTAATATTAATAATAATACATATGTATATTTAAATAATGAAAATGAACATACTGGTCAGAAAAAGACCAGTTGATGCACATAAATGAAAAGAAAAGTGAATATGAAATAAACACATCCTTACATCTCGTGTCTGTTCCTCTACATTTCATCCCTGTATCCCGTGAAAACATATTGTTTATATTTGGTTTTAAATTGCATTATGTTTAGACATTGTTATAGTTCCACAGTGTCACCCCACAAAATGAAATGCAAAATCTTTTCCTGTTTATATGGATTTTAATGATTTTGAAGTTGTGTTTCCCTCTTAAGGGATAATCCTCCTGGTGTTTACTAAACAGGTTTTGTACATTTTGTGGTAGACGGTTATTTTTTACTTTGTATATAATTAGTGCAGTTTGGAATTTTACAATGTCTGTAAATTTGAGTAATTTTGAGTGTAAGTAGAGTGTGTGAGTGTGATCCAGATAACTGAAACTTCAATAAATATTTGAATTTATGTAGACTTTTAACTTCGGTCTCATGGAATATTTTTGCTTTTGAGAATTTTACAGAGCGAAATGTTGATAAGTATTGTATATAAACATAAACATAAACTAATCTCTTACCTGGGTACAAAGGTATCCACTGATAATATCGTCTCCCAAAGGCTTTAGAGTTGAACTGGGAACACTGGTGCTGTTTAAAGCTGACACTGGGACCAGGACATGGCTAAAAAACATATCAAACATAAAAAAATAACATAAATAAGATGTAAAGTATTACACTGAAGATATTTTATTAAGGACATGCTCTTACTGATAATCTACTGAACACTGAGGATTTGGGCAAATGTTATTAAAATAGGATGATGCAATGTGTTTTCTAGTGTTAATTTTCATTAGCAGAAATGAAAATGTTCAACAACATGCAGGCAGTTTCATCAAAAGTACACCTTTAAATCATATTTCATTTAAACTCAAGTGTTCAAAGAATTATCAGCGTTGTATCATACCTGGTTTGGACACAGCTGGTACTGTTTAGGAGAGCCAACACAGTATGAACTGTTAACATTTTGAGTGGTAGACAGCCTGAATGAGAAAAAAAACAAAGATAATACAATATAAAATAACCTTATCATATAGATAGGAAGAGAGAATAATCTATTGTTACAGTGTAGAGTGATTTCCATTTCCTATGTGAATTGTCTTGTACTATGAGAACCTGAACATGTGCGTGAAAAAGGACAGTTAGACATAATCAGCAACACAAGCACCTTTTTCCACAATGTAACCTCCTGCACTCTGTCCATTAAGCCCACACACAGCTTATGTGACAACTGGAGAATAAACAGTGATTCATTGACATGTAGTACTCAAAATGAAAAGTGGGACAGTTTCTGTGACAAATAGTTCATACAGCTGCCTCTGTGAGCAAACAGTTTACTGTAGATACACTTGGCACAAACTCATAAACAAGTGTTGTTTTTTTTTTCTGACTAATCGCTTGTCTCCATTACTGTCTCTATTCTATACACTCTGTACCAAAAACGATCAAATTCATTACTTTTAACGTCAACTCTAAACCCTCACCTTTGTGTATCAGCATTTCACCCACTCTTCAGCTTTACACTAATGACATTTTACCTGTAAACAGTGGAGGATGAAATGAGCATGTAAGGAGAAAGTCAGTAGTCGTGACAAAAAAAACCTACAATTATCTCAAGCTCTGTGTTTTAAACTCAATCAAACATTCAAGCTTTTTAAATCTCCCCCAAGAGATTATTGTAATCAATGTGTGTATCGTTAGCCTCATACCATAATTACCTAAGTCAATTTTTGGTCAAATTGAGATTTTTGCATAACTTTACTCCCCTACCACTACTGCATCATCCTGTCTTTCTGCCTATGTCATTGACCAATCAGAACACTCATAAAAAACAAAAAAAAAAACAAGTGCAAAAACATACCTGCCCAAGTCATTCATTTGACTTAGGCAGTTTTGCTACACAGTAAATTTTGCAGTGTTAAATCAACACTTAGAGAGTTTATTTAACTTCTTCTAGAGTGTATTTGGTCCCATTGTCTCCAAATTAACACTGCAAAATCTACAGTGTACCAGCTGTTTGACTTAGACAGTTTGAATGTATGCAAAATAGAAGAAAAATGCAAAATGTTCTCAGAAAAACTGCCTAATTCAAAGGCATAATCCGCCTATGTCAATTTTATTTCATAAAACAAATGATGTTGGGTTTTGTTCTTTTTTCATACTTTTCTTCTCATCTATTTGAATGTTCTGTGAAAAAATCAATAAAAAATCTGGATGTGACTTTTAGAAAATGTGTTTTTTCTCGTTTTCCGAAAACACAAAAAAATTACTTAGGCAATTATGGTATGAAGCTGACGATATATATATATATATATATATATATATATATACATATATATATATATATATATATATATATATATATATATATATATATATATATATATATATATATATATATATATATATATATATATATATATATATATATATATATGTGTGTGTGTGTGTGTGTGTGTGTGTGTGTGTGTGTGTGTGTCTGATTTACCTAGTGATTCATGTTCCACAACATGTTCATCTGAATTATTTCTTTCAGTCTAATCTAACCACCTTCATTTCCCACTTTAGAAGTTGACATTCAGCTGACATCAGAGGCAGCGAAGCATTGACTCGTAACTATTTACTAAAAACAACTTGCACATCGAGGCCTAGCTGTGTAAAGCATTTGGTTGACAATGTTGCGAGGTGACTGTAGGAGGTCCGAAGTAAATTGGGCTGAACTGGGCTGAACCCTGAATCTCTCTAGAGCCTCGAGAGATTCGGGGCTATTCCCTGGAGATCCGGGAATGTCCAGGTCCCCGACGCCCCTGTCTATAACCACTATCATTTGTCAAACTACAAGGGTTTTACTGATGTATGGATGTTGCAGAAGATGACAGTATTCCTATGTTCACTACAGACCTGTGAACATTCAAATGGATCATATCTGATGAATGATGAAGAAAAGCTGATAAACTGTATTTTACCTTTACTGAGGATTAGTGCTTCAAACATGATTAAACATTTTAGTTTAGTCTTTGAGGAAATATGTCAGCAATTAAGATTTCATTTGTTATTTGATGTGCTTTTTTTTTTTTTTAGCTCTAATTTGCTGTCTCTTACTGTCCATCTCTTTGACATTTGTTTTATGCTTTCAAACACAGTGAGAGTTCAAACATTTCGATAAAGTTTATGTATTGAAGTGTCAGGTATTTTGTTCCAAAGTGAGTTGTAGCTATTATAGTACATTAATTAAACATGGCATATTAACTAGTGTTTTTATGTTTAGTTTTGTGGGTTGTATTCAATGGTATTAATGTGTTCAGAGCAAAAGTGAAATGTGATCAGCATTAGCTCACTCAGGGGAACAGCAACAACTTGAAACAGTTTAACAATAAAGAGCCTTTTCATCCAGCTGATGGAAACACGTCTCACGAGTCTCGGCACTTAAAAGTTTGCATAATTTCACAACAGCAAACATGTGTTTGTAACAAGGGAAATCTGTTGAAGAGGGCTGTAGTTTAGAGTTAACATGATTCTAATGGTGTGTGTGTGTGAGTGTATTCCTATCTTTATGAGGACATTGATATGTGATATGTTTACACAGTCATGACGTGGGGACCTCTGACATAATGGGGACCAAAATTCAGGTCCCCACAAGGGTTAAATAAAAATGTAAGTTAAATCTGTGTGAAGTATGTAAATTTATACAAATGATGTCCCCTCTAAACATATTAATTTGTTGTGGTTTTTTTTGCAAGTCCCCATAAAGCATGGAGGAAACAGGTGCAAAAAAACCCATATATTTTTCAATGGTTTCAAGATGTGTTTACTTTTTTGTTTTCAATTTATTAATTTATTCTTATTAGTTATAAATTCTTAGTCTTATAGTTGATGTTGATATTGTTGTTGTTATTATTCTTATTAATAATAATACATTTTATTTTATTATTTAATTGTATTTATTTATTTTATTCTTTTTAAAAAAGATGTTTACTTTTTCCATTTATTTTTATTTTTTTCATTATTACTATTATTTTTAGTTTAGTTTTTATTGAATTTCATTGAATTTTATTATTTTACTTATTTATTTGTAATATTTTTTTCCATTTAAAAGTATTGCATTTACTTATTTATTTTAAAAAAGTGTCTTTACACTCATCACCCATAAGTGATGATTGTAAACTTGGTCTCCATAAGACATGGAAACCAGTGTGTGTGTGTGTGTGTGCACGCGCGTGTGCTTGTATTTCTATCTTTATGGGGACATTGATATGTTTACACAGTCACACCATGGGGACCTTTGACACTATGGGGGGGATTATATGAAAAATATTGTTGAAATCTGTGTGAAATATGCAAATCTATGCAAATGATGTTCACTATACACATTAACGTTTTTTTTCTGGAAGTCTCCATAAAGCATGTGAAGACATGACATCATGACATCATGTATTTTTCAAAGATGTTTACTATTTTCAATGTATTTAATTTAGTTTATTACGACCATCATTATTCTTTTTATTATTTATTCAATTTTATTACTTATTCTAAAACTACTTGTTTTCTTTTTTCTACATATTTTTGTACATTTTTAACAACATTTGTATTTCTCTATTTAAAAGAGTATATTGACTTTTTCCATTTATTTAATTTTTTTATTTAAATTAAAATAAAATGTTTAATTACATTATTTTTCATATATTTTCAATATTTTTTTAATTGTAAAAAAAAAAAAAGATATTTATTAAAAAAAGAAAGACGTGTTTACACTCACAACCCAATACCTACTTTACCTACAATTGATGATTACAAATGTAGTCTTCATGAGGCATGGAAACGAGTATATGTGTGTGTGTGTGTGTGTTTGGGACGACCCCCAGAACTCCAACATGGACTTAATGCATCTGTCTTTCATTACCATGTTAACTGCACCCCCCACACCTCCTCTGTCTATCTGTCTTTAGCCAGAGCCCATCCTCCTACACTGTTTAGACCGTAAAGTAGGAGAGACAGCAGGAAGAGGTGAGCGGGAGGTCACTATGTAAGAGTGTCACATCTAATTGGTAGAAGGTGATGAAGGGAGGACAGGATAGAGAAGAAAAGCAAGAGGAGCAGAAAAGGGGTACGACGAAAAGTGTGGTGAGGAAGAGGAGGGAATCGAGAGAGTTTAAGAGTTGTTTTTATTTGTTTTGTTTTTTTAAATGAGCAGAGGAGCACGAGAATCCGACAAAAGTAAAGAAATGGCAAACGAGTTGGGGGGAAAAAAGGTAGACGGAAGAAGGAGGGAGGAGTGAGGGCAGAGTGGAGCTAATCATGGTTGACAGAAACTTCCGCAAGTCTGACAGGGGGAGGTCAATGGTAACAGGATGGCTCCAAACACATATACAGACACACATACTTACTACTGCTCACTCCTCCACAGTCAGTTACATGCACACTTATGCTTCACCCATGGGTGTAAAAATGCGTATGGATGCTATGGACGTGTCCATAATATTTGGATGGAAAATTACATAACATTTGGGAAACGAAAGGTTACTGTATTTTCTGGACTAGAAGTCACACTTAAAATACTTTAATTTCCTCCAAAAACACAGTTCACTTTATGTATATATGGATTCATTGTTTTTGTACTGAGTGACTGGGAATTTTGAATTTTTATCAGCGTAATTTTTCCTTTTTTCTCATGTTTTTCACAAGTAAATAGAACATTTGTGTTACATTCATTTTCATCAGCTTAGTAAGAATGATTATTTTTAGTATAAAGGATAAAATCAAATGTTTTTCACATATTAACTTAGTCATTGTGCTACTGCTACTGCTACTGCCATCCATCCATCCATCCATCCATCCATCCATCCATCCATCCATCCATCCATCCATCCATCCATCCATCCATCCATCCATCCATCCATCCATCCTATATATTTATGTGCTACTGCCATCCATCTATCCATCCATCCATCATCCATCCATCCTGTATGTACTACTGCCATCCATCTATCCATCCATCCATCCATCCATCTATCCATCCATCCATCCTGTCTATATGTATGTGCTACTACCATCCATCCATCCATCCATCCATCCATCCATCCATCCATCCATCCATCCATCCATCTCTCCCTCCATCCATCTATCCTCTGCTTCATGGCATTAACAGCTTAAGCAGTGAGGGTGAGTTCTCTCTCCCAGACCACCTCTTCCCAAACATCTGGAAGGATACCAAGGTCTACCCAGACCAAGTGAGATATATACTAATCCCTTCACTGAGTCCTGGGTCTGCCTTGGGGTCTGCCTTGGGGTCTACTCCAGGGCGGAAATGGTCAAAATACTTCACCAAGGAGGCACCCAAGAGACAAAGAGGCATCTTAAACAGACACCTAAATCAATTCATCTGACTCTGCTCGATGTACGTATTTACAGTTTTTAAAAGTTCTGTTCATTTTTTTCTTCATTTTTATTTTTATTTACTTTTTTTAAATATGTACAGCTGCAGGGAAATAATAATATTAGTGTGAGATTTCCATTAACAAGTGGTAATAGTGGAGAACAAGCATAAATGTGTCACATTTTACTACTTGTGTGAACATGGTGTGCCGTTACATACTTTTAACAGCTCCTTTGACTCTAAACACTGTATGTTATCATCATATTTGGACAGATCGTGCGCTGTGTGTAACTTTTTTTTTTTTTTTTTTTTTTTTTTTACCTCTGAATGAGGCAATGTCTCTCCTGACTCCTTACGCCTCCTCCACAGCTCCTGGAACAGGATGACCAACTAGACCACTCCCCCCACCACTGAAACACTTCCTCCTGGGAATTAAAGTTATGGAGAGTCAAACAGAGAAATAAACAAACAGGCCACTCAAGTAAAGGCATTTGTCATATAATCTACAGTATATGATGACTGGCCATTAAACGACATGTGAGAATGTCAGTATGGTCAAGTCTGCGTTGTAGTATCTCTGTAGAGAGGCATGTGGGGAATGACAGAGACTCAAAAAGACCTTTCAGGATGCTTTAAGTCTGAAGGGCATCTGTAAACACTGACACATTCTCACATATAAATATAAACACATTGCCAAATAAATAGTCTCAAAATAAATAACTAGTTTGTGCTCTGAGTCAGATGTCAGTAGTATTATGTATTGATATTATGCTGTTTTAACCATGCTAATAGAGAATAGCCTGATTTATTTCAAGCCTGTCTGTCTACAGTGGTTCATTTCTAAACTTAGAAGATCATAACAAACCAGAGCTGCATTTGCCACATTACGGGCGGCTGTGGCTCAGTTGGTAGAGTGGGTCGTTCAATGACCAAAGGGTCAGCGGTTTGCGTCCCAGCTCTGACTGTCCACATGTCGAAGTGTCCTTGGGCAAGACACTGAATCCTGACTGAGGCTCCCAGTAGGACTGACAGTGTGTGTGTGTGTGTGTGTGTGTGTGTGTGTGAATGGGTGAATGTGAGGCTAATGTAAATCGTTTTGAGCAGTTTGAAGGTGGAAAAGAACTATATAAGTCCAGTTCATTTAACATTCCATTACCCTTGGAAATTCGCAAAATGTAAATAGCGCTATAAAAAACCTGGTAATGGAAACACTTGGATTTCGAAAAAAAAAACCCAAAACAAGTTTTTACGCTTTCGTGAGGTGGTTTTTCAGACGTTTTGATATTTTAATATTTCGCAAAAGCGCAATGGAAACACTTATTTTCGCAATTATACGTCACAGGATGTTTCTGGAAATTTGGTTTCTGTATTTCACACAACATTTACTATTAGTATTAGCACACTGCCCCTGATACATTAGGAGGTCACTGAGGCTGTTCTGGGACCAACTCCAAACCCTTATCAGCACTGTGTTCAGGGATACCAACAGGAGAATTAACCTGTGTGTTCCTGTTGGCAGTACATGTACATGGCAGCACAAACCAGAGGAAACCCAGGTAGAGAGATTAGGATTAAGGAAGTGTATCTCTATCACTGTGGCTGATGGAATGTGCAGATTGATCCCTTACATTAAATAAATACAAAGTGTGATGTAATACAGTTCAATAGGATTTGAATCTACAAAAAGCATATAAAGAATATAATTTTTAGTTCAATAGTCAGGTCTTAGAAGAAATTCTGAATAGTACTTGAGATGTTTTTCTAATACTGCAACTCAATACATCATTTTGTTTCTTATTGACATTTGGACATTTCACAGACACTATGACAGAAGATCAACTAAAACTCAGCTTGGACCTTACCTTAAACCACTTGTTCTTTCTTTGTCTGTCGCCAGTTACAAATTTATAACTCAGCCTGAAGCTTAGTTTATTCACATGAGACATGGCTCAGTTGAAACAGTATATAGAGGAGGTATATCATGCTGCTGAAGGTCGAAGATATCGACTTATATTTATACATTTAAACATTTTTACCAATGCAAAGATATTTGATCCCAAGCATTAAATTCATATGATCTTAAATAGTGATGCATTAGTGTGATTTATTCAAAATTCAAAAACTTTGTGTACCTTATTTGGTTGTTTGGCATTCTGATTCCCACGACTGTGTGACTGCAGATGGATGTTACGTTGCTCCACCCTCCCGTCACTTCTGTCCTGACAGACACACAACCAACACACAAACACATACACAGTAACATGACACACATTAATGACTCTTTCTAGAACTAGCTCAGACTGATGGACTTATATTGCATACAACCTTTTTAAACTCATAACAAGGGATTAGTCCAGACTCTAGTGTTCAACATGCACATTAGCAGGCTATGTGTAACTAATTATTACAAAAATTATATTTAGACTAAAGCTGCTAAATGATTACAATTTTTAATCAGATTAATCACAGGGTTGCTTTGGATTACTTTTGATTAATCATGATAAAATATTAATTTCTAATCTAATTGTGTTTCATTTTCAATGAGCAAACAGACTCAAGAAAGAAGGGAATATATCTGCATTTAATATGTTTGTCAAAGCTGGGTAACACCTTAGCTAAAGTACTAGCAGAATCCCTGAATAATGTATGCTTCACTTTAATATGGTATTTTAAGATGGAAATGCTTCAGTCAAAACACTTTATCAGTCTTCTGTTCTGTCTTGGGTGTTTTTTGTACACAAATTTCCCACAAACTACACTAAGAAACACAAAAAATGTGGAGAAAAAATATCCAAAAAATGTGATAAAATCCATTAAAATTCACAAAATAAATAAATAAACACAAAAAGCGACAAAAAATCCCAAACATATTCGAAACCTCTTTTTAAAAAAACCACTGAAAAATATGATAATATATCTGAAAAATTTGTACAATTATGAATATAGATGCAATTTACATGCAACTTGAAACAAAACAACTGTTCCATTTAATTGCGTGAACATTTTTAATCAGATTAATCATGATGGTGGATTAATCTGTGCTAATCCATAAATTTTTCACAGCCCTAATTTGAACACATTTTAGGAAGAAATCTGGGTGGTGGTGTACATTTAAAATAGATTAGAATTTTCATCTTAAGGAAATCTGTACAACAGAGCGATGATCTGCTTCAGTCTTAGTTTGTTGATATTTTTCATAATTTATGCTACAAATACACATACACATCAAGTTTCCAAGTCCCACTACAGTGTTGTTTCAACAGGGTCCTCAACAAGCCTACACAGGTTCCTTACTATGTCAGATTACCCTCTGGCTAACTTAACAAGTACACACATCCACACTTTGCTGCCTTGTATTTAGATAACCGTTTGACGTGTGACCAGGAAATACATGGGAATAGTTTTCTTTCAAAGAAATCTAAATATTTCTACAATAATAATGCGTGAGGAGTCAAAAACAGACCAAGTTTATGTTTGGTGGATTGATGCACAACTGGCTCAACAAAGCTCCTTACATGAATCTATGCAAAGTTTGTGTAAAGGGTATATAAAAGAGGAAGCTTACGTAAATTTTCATGTAAAATCTGAGGTTTAAGGTTAAATCAGAACACAGCTGGGGCATGGTATAGAAACTCCTATCAGTCCTCATGGCATTCTTCAAACAAAGCTGAGATTTCACAATGTGGTGGCCTCACGGAAATACATTTAACAGGTTAAGGTGCATTGACTTTCAGTTTAACCCACAAAATCACTTATTTACATGGGGTCTGACTGCTGCTTTTGCACAGGTAAATGTTAAAACCACTGAAATTTTATCATATTCTTAAAACTGACAAGCTATAACGAACATGTTTTGTTAAATGTGGTCATATCATTCTCCCTCTTTCGTTGTACTTAAGTCTGATTTATATAAAATATGGTGGTGTGAAGTACTTATCTGTTGTCAGGGTGTTACTAACAGGAGAAAGTGGCAGAAAAATCCCACTTTAGAGAAACAGCACAGGTGCAAAGCAATGTACCCTCTGTGGAGCTTAAGCACTGACATATACACATTAAAAAATACACTGTCAGTTCAACTACAAAAAAAACCACAAAGAACCTATGGTGTGTTTTGCTGGATCCAGTCATATAGTGCCACCTCTAAGCATCTGTATTCACACATCAAATTCTGATCTTTACAGCAGCTGTAGGTGTTCAGTCAGTAGTTTAACAGATGTTGCTTTAACATTGAGTTCTATGGGAAAAATTTATTTAGGGTCACAGGGGATTTTTTTCGAATATACGGAGTGTCTCCCTGTAGAATTGGGCATTAGTTCTCTTTATACATCCATGGGTAAAACAGTTTGCATTTTATGACGACAGTCCATTTGACTTGTATTTTTAGAAGTTGACTGGAGCTAAAAAAAACATGTTTTCATTGTGTTGTATTATGACACTGGGTAATAGTAGGATCTATTGTACTTTGATTATGGTTTGGTCGCACAGAGTAAAGTTCCGAGTGTAAAAAATACACTGTCAAATTATTTGAATTCTTTCAGTTATTCCAACAATGGACAAGAGTAAAATTGTTGGTGAAAATAATTGGAGTAAACAAAGGTTTTATACTGCCAGTGTTAAAGTCAACTGATTCTCTAGGACTTAATTCAACACCGATAAGAGTAAGATACCTTTCAGTGTTAAAAGATAATGACTCTGAAAAGCCTTGCCCATCACCCTCTGTGGGAAGTTGGACATTGAAAAACTATGGCAAATTTTTCTAAATAAAGTCTTGCTTTTGTTTTTTTCATTCAATCTGTGTACGGTAATAAACTTATGGCGTGTTTTCAAATAGTTAAAAATCAACACTCTTTAGAGTCATTTATTTATGAATATGTATTAGTAAATTGGTTTAACACTGGAAATGAACCACTTTTCCACGCTTCTTTTGGAATCTGATGGGTCACCCCGAGTTACCAACACATGCTGTGTTTGAAAGTGGTGTCACCTCCACTGGCTGTATTTACCATTCATAGAAAACAACAAGAGAAACAACTCAGAAAGGTTTGTCCACTACACGTCAAAGGGACATTGGCATCACCCATGTGGGGTTAAACCCATCCCCTGTTGCAGCGAATCTGAAGTAGCATTAGCATTAGCATCTACAAGAGAAGATGGCGCCACAGAAGTTGCTGCACAAACGTGAAAAAAATGGCGGAACAAAGTGGTTCATGTGCTCTCTGTGGAATTTTTTTTTTCCTGCATGTTTTCAAAACAAGTGACGGCATGAAAACTAGCTGGATGCTACTCTGGGATGGTAAACACACACAGAGCGAGAGGGGAGGAGGGAGTGTTCCTTCACATATTCTGAGCCAATCAGAGACGCCTCATTATCATGCACATGTATGAGGAAGTACCGGTAAACTCTGTTGTTCGACCTCAAGTCATTTTTCTCCCCTCCAAAAACAGCTGGAAACAAAGCAATCTGGATGTTTTTTATTTTTAAATAGAAACCACTCACAATGAATTCAATAGCAATGGAGAACACAGTAATATTAATGAAATAACAATGGAATGACACCTTTAACACTAAATTCTTCAGTGTTACTTCTCACATAGTGTAAGACTTAATTGTGTAAAACTCTTACTAGTGTAAAGTTGTCTCTGGAAATGTAACTGTTCAGTGTAAATTTTACATATGTTCACTGAGGTAGTGTCAAAATTAACTCTTTAAGCGTGGTACTAACACTGGTTATTTTGCTGTGCATGTGAATTAAACGTTCTAAGAATGACACAAATAGTGTTTTTACTTCAATGTGATTTGTCATTAAATTAATTCCATACATATATAATGTGTCTAGTTGTTAGTAATTGTACCTCAGATAGAAAACAGTGGGAAAAAATGCACACCTCATTTCATTCCCCAAACTTTTAGCTGTGACTGTATGCATTGAGACACTGTTTATTTGCATTCAAAACTTTCCATGAAACAGGGTTTATTTTGGTATCTGGCACTTTGCCAGCTTTTTAGACCCAATAATAAAAGAGAAATTTAAACACATTTCTCCCCAAGATGTACTTAATGATGACCAAAAGCATTATACTCTTTCTTTAAGCCATCCCAAAATTAATACATTTTCAATCAAATATTGGGGCCAAAATTAAGACCAATATGGGGACAGGAAAAATGATCCTACCAAAGTATCAGAACAGTTTATCTTGAAAATACCATTTTAATGGAGCAACCCGGTGGTGCAGTGATTAGCATTTGTACCTTATAACAAGAAGGTCTTGGGTTCAATTCTAACACCAGTCAATGGGGCCTTTCTGTGTAGGTTCTCTCTCCATCAGGGGTGTTCAATCCTGGTCGTTGAGAGCTATTATCCTGCATGTTTTAGATGTATCCCCCTTCCAACACACCTGATTCAAATGATAAAGCTCTCATCAAGCTCTGCAGAAGAACGATAATGACCGTCAGGTGTGTTACATCTAAAACATGCAGGACAGTCACTCTCGAGGACCAGGATTGAACACCCCTGCTCTACATACTCCAGTTTCCTCCCATGCATTGACAGGTTAACTGATTAATCTAATTTGCCCATAGGTGTGAATGTGAGAGTGATTGTTTGTCTATATATGTTCAGCCCTGAGATGAACTAGAGACTTCTCCAGGGTGTACCCCACCTTCACCCATTGGGAGCTGGATTAAGGTCCCCAGTGACCCCTGTGACCCTATTGAGAATAAAGCAGGTTCAGAAAATGAGAGAGGGGTATAATTTTAAATGGTCTTATATACCAATATAAATTATTATACTGCATTTTTCTAATCCAGACATGAGTTTTTCAGGAATTGACAGTCTCATGCAAGGTTTCATGTATAATCCACAGTGTCCACTTGCGTTACATTTGCAATATACAAATAAATCATAAATGAAGATGCAACAACGGCTATTTTTGTGAAACACTCTGCGTTGAATATTTACTTCCATTCCCAAAATGTACCTGAATGATTATTAAAAAAAATCAACATTCTAAAAAATAGCATGTAATGTTTGTGTCTTTTTCCCTTGGTTACAGCAGGTAATCATTGCGTGCAGAATCATCCATGCACTGTTGGAATACTGACTAGTCATAATGTCAAGGAAAAACTCAGCTATAACTGAGTTGTCTGTGGATTTGCTTTGTGTAATAGTGTGGGTACGGGGAAAAACCTGAGACAAAAAGACAGAAGAGTTCTCTATAGAAACCTAGTGTCTGTGTTAAATTCAAGTTGTTTCAAACTTGCTTCAATAATATTAGTCTACAACTTGAATTTTTAGCCTCTACGTCCTTCTTTTAGGCACCAGTTTCATAGAAGCACTCCTTTATAAAACTAGGCTTACACCTCCAGAAGAGACAGCTAGAGGTGCATCCCCTAACACCTCTAATCCTTAATGATGTCACGACATGACACATCCACATATCATGATGTTTCATTTGCACGTGATTTGAAATCGATCAAATAGTTCCACAGTTATGAACAAAAGTGATTTTAAACTTTTGAGCGCTCCTTTGTGGGCAAACTAGAAATGGTAAGTCATCCAAAATTGAATCATTTTCCATAATATTCATTGATATAGAGAATTTCTCAACTAAATAATTATCAAGTTAACACATTAACAAACTCTGTTCAGGAATGTACTTAGTAAAAGAAGTAGACCCCCCCCCCCACACACACACACACACACACAAACTTAAATGCACAGTATTTAAATGTCACGACTGTCTAAAAAGAAAATGAAGATCTCCTTCCTTCCTTCCATTTCATGCATTTCTGCTCCTTTTGCACATTACAAACATTTTGTAATGTGCAAAAGGCATGAGCATTTTTTTTTCTTGCTGGTAATGGCTTGTGAGAAAAGATGGCTGCACACTTGTTTTCATTAATTATGACCATGCTTGGTTGCCTCATTCATTAAATTGTATATCTGGCTTGTGTGGCTTGTGTCCAAATAATAATTGAAAGCAGTGTTCATTAAACAGTCATTACCTGTTGACGTGAAATGAACCAATCTGTGCGTCCTTTGATGGAGAAAAATTGTCAAATTCAAATAAGCAATGTGACCCTGAGGGATTTTAACCTTTAAATAGTGATCATTACCTCACTGTTACTATGGCACATAGTGTGTAATGTTGGGAAAATACTCCTTTGGCACTCTTGAAAGACAATGCGATCTTTGCCAAAACAGCGCATTAGATGTCATGCCAGTTGTTGTGAGCTCTACACAAATCTCCTTTTATACTGCTGCCATCAATTTTATGTGTAGTCAGCCTCACCCACGAAGACCAGCCTCACATCCAAAAACCCAACTAGATTTGCAATAAAATATGCTTTTTGTTCATTGGCAAGACTGAATGAGATGAATGGTAAAGTCAATGCCAACCAGACTTGTGATGCTCAGACCATTCATGTGCGTAGAAACAAACTTGTGCATGTGGTTGAAAATTGTAAATGTCTGCAAGATTCTCAACCATAAGCTCCTAAACCATGAAACAGGGCTGTTCAATATCATGGTTTCTGTAGGCTTCGGCAAGTTAAATTAAAGAATATTTAAGACCATTACGAATGCAACTCAAAACATGTTTCGCATCCTGTTGTTGATGATCCTTATGTGAACATTGAACAATATTAAGTGATGGTTAGTATTTGATGGTAAGTATGTTTCCCTAATTTGATCTTTTTAAATGCACAAGGCTCTGCTTCAACTTCCTTCAACAAAGATTGCTTTTTAAGAAATGTAAAAAAAAAAAAAAAAAAAAAAAAAGTTCTATGATATTTTAAGGTTTTAACATGTGAAGTCTTGGGCCATTTGTTTCTCGTTGCAATCACTTCAGTGTAACACAAAACAATGGATTAGCTGATAGCTGAAATGTCATTCATTCATCTTCTAAACCCACTTTATCCTCACTACAGTGCTAGAGCAAAACTTCATTCATAGAAAATCTAATTATCTTCTGAAAACAGCAAATCAAATATAGGGCAAAATTCATTAGCATTGCTTTGTAATGTGCCCTTTATTTCTGAATTTCTTTGGCTCATTCTCTGAGAAATAATAAGTACTGCTGGATCTTTATTCAATTATTCATGACATATGCTGCTGTCAGATGTTTTTGCTTTATATATATATTTGGCCATTTAAGTACAGGCTCTTTGAGTTGTGTTCTGTTTTCCAAAAATTGGTTATGTTGACCTTGTAGTTGATGCTCTTCTCCTTATGTGGATACACATATATATTGATTGTAGACTTTTTAAGACTTTAATGACCTGCAGAAACCCGATAAATAAAACATCATAAATATCAACATGAGAAAGGAAGAACTTCAACCAAGTTACAAATTAACTCAATATTTTAGATGTCAAAGTAAGACTTTTTTGGTACAGGAGTAGGCAGCATATCTGTGTTAAAAGTCACACAAACACAAAGTTAACAAGTATTCAGAGAATGCCTAATCTCACTCCTATTTTGTGCCAATTTTAAGTTTCTA
The DNA here is from genome assembly GCA_020466265.1 of Siphamia tubifer. Taxonomy (NCBI): domain Eukaryota; kingdom Metazoa; phylum Chordata; class Actinopteri; order Kurtiformes; family Apogonidae; genus Siphamia; species Siphamia tubifer. Next base: position 13,025,199 of record CM035799.1, read on the forward strand.
TGACAACCCGTTCTTGAATTAGAGCCAATAATGTGATTTTGACCTTTCTGCTAAATGCGACCTTGACTTTTGACCTTTTGCAATAATGATAATTTCGTTATATGTATATATGTGTGTGCGTGTGTGTGTGTAATATTATGGTAATATATCCAGTATTGATCAAGTTATAGCTTGATATGCCTATACTTGACACATGCAAACAGTCTTACAGAAGTTAATTTTACGACATGTCACCTTTGACCTCTAGAGATCTCAAAAACTATTGGTCGTAGGTGATAACTGAAAGTTTTGTGACCCTTCATTCTTGAATTATACCTGATAGTGTGATTTTGACCTTGTAGTTAATTGTGACCTTGACAAATGGATCATTGCATCTGATGCACATTAGCTATATGTATATGCCCATGTAATTTCATGGCAATATCTCAAGTATTCATTGAGTTATAGCATGATATGTCTGAAGGCACACAAACACTGATGACAATAACTTTTCCTAACTAATTTTGGGTGAGATTAATGAATGTGACAGAAAATGAGGTAAATCTGAAGAGGTGGAACATTTTCCCCCGCCAAGAATAATAAGGCTGCTACATGTAGCAGTCATCTATTGACTATTTTTTACATGAGTATTGTGTTACATGTTTAATTGGAAATGAATTGAAAATTATAAAAAAAAAACAAAAAAAAAACATTGAGTATGAAATTCAAATTTATTGATCTTCCTCTGTGTGGTCATTTGAGTTTGCTATTTAAATGCAGAAAATGTTTTAGTATTGTCATTATCTGCACAGTCCAAACCTGAAAGATTGTCTGGGTGTTGTCTGTCACCATGCGGTTACACAGTCAAAAAGTCAGACAGATAGCCTTTTGGCGAGTCAGCAGATCAATCTGTCAGCTTGCCTCCCGTTTGTGCAGTGTAGCCAAATGGTCAGTCTGTGAAGTAACTTTCCAACATAATGACAGTGATGCTTCTACCCTGACATCTGCAACTATAAAAGGCTGAAGGGTTGTTTACACGAGGACAATTGCGGCTATAAACAACAAAATATTTTATCGGAAGTGCCTTTCGTTTACACGAGAATTTTGTTTTTATGGGTTGAAAACGCAAAAACCTGAAGACGCATTCCAGAGTGGAAATCTTGAAAACTACCTGCTGTTGCGTTTCCATCTCATGGTCAAAAACGCAAAAATATTACTGTTACACATGCACGTTGACAAGGCAGTGTTCTATCACAGCACCATCTATAGCCTAGCATGTATATCCAGTCCAATTCCATAGACTCTTGCGTCCCCGAATGCAGAGATTTCTTAATGACAACACTCATGTATATGTGGATAAAACGTTTAAGACAAGACTCCAAGTTTGCGTCTTCTGATCGTTTCTATATAAATGTAGCCTGAAACAGAAGATGAGAAAAAGACTGATGGTTCAAATGCAGAAGCAACTGAAGCAGACGTAGAATAAACAACACGAGTCCCGTTGTACTTGTTGCGAAAATAAATTTGACATCTCTTGCTTGAAATTATTATGGGTTCCACAAATAAGATGTTGAGCAAAAGAACATGAAATGCTAAATCTCAGAGATCAGCTGACATCGCTTAGCAACCAAGTTTAAGGGTTCTGTTTGCTCTCATGGCAAAATGTTGCAGTTAACTTGTTGCAGATATTTATAACTTATGCCAGCGTAAGGACTACATGGCATGTGCTATTCACTGCCACAATGCAAGGGTCACTTTCACGAACTCTCTAGGATTTCCCACCTCGACCCCCACTCCCTTTCGGCATTAGGCTCTCAAACTTGTCTCGCAGATTGTTCCACTTCCTCACACACTCGGCTGAATCCATCTTCACACGAGTCGTCTTCAACAATGACGATAGTGTATACAAAACAAGATGGAAAAGTAGGGAATCGGAAGTGTGTGTAGAGTGGATGTAGAACGGACCAATTAGAGGCCTCCTTTCTTATCTTTTCTGTGACGTATCTGTGACACTGTCTGTGGTGAGTTAAATCTTTTTAGGAGATGCGTGCAAGTTGTTGCGATGGGAGGCTAAAGTCGCTGCAACACTTCACAGATGACTTAGCTTCTGTGCAGAAATTGGCCCTTAGCCCTCATGCTATCGCCACACCAAACATGTTATAGAAAATCCATGTGCAAAAACAGACATACCAGCTGAGAGGTTATTCAACTGAAAATGCCAGTGGAATTGACCAACAAAGTAAAGGAAGTAAAGGCATACAAAGATCAGGTTCCCCATTGGTCAATGTGTTAAGTTTATCGTCATTCAATGATGTATAATAAAAAGTGTTTTTTTCTGGTTACAGCTAGATATTGATGTAGATGTCACGTAATCACACAATTCAAAGAAAGCTTTCAATGGCTTTTTCACCAATAATGAAAACCTTTAAGGGCCTCGTCTGTGAAAGGAGAGAAGCTCTTATTGCAATCACAGGAAGGAGGGCACAGTGTTTGTGGAGACAATGTGAAGAGTGACAGCTGTGAGACAACATATAAAAAAAACAGAACATTTAGGAGAAGTGATCAAGTAACTGTTATTTTCTTCAACTGCCGAAGACAGATATGGATGTAATACATTAGAAGTGGTTAAGTTTAACAAAACTGCTGCTTATAGCTACAGTCTATAAACAAAGAGAGGCTGAATGGAGGGAAGTTTATTACAGTGAAAACAATGAACTCCTACAGAAAATACTTCATTTTTTCTGAATTCAGGAGAACCTGACTCGAGTGGCCATAAGAAAGTGATGCTACAAATGATGATATCCAACAGAATATAAAGTATTTCACTCACTCACTCATCTTCTGAACCTGTTGTATCCTCACTAGGGTCACAGGAGTCACTGGGGGAACTAGAAAGTGCAGTCAACCACAAACACTTTCTTAAAAAAGCCTTTTGGTGCAAGCAACTTTTACTTATTTTTCCTTATTGTCACTATTGTCTTTATGATCACATTTAATATAATCCATATTGTTCTGCTTACGTGGCAATTAGCTGACGTCATTATTGGTCTGTTTAAAAACCACCTTGCCTCATCCTCTGTAAGACGCTGAAGAAGGCTGTTGTCATGCTAACCCATTAAAGAAATAACAGAAAGAAACTACAATTGAGAGTGCAGCTTTCCATCTACAAAGTACACCTTGTATGAGTCGCCAGCTCATCGCATATACAAACATGACATATACAAACAATCACTCTCACATTCACAGCTATGGGCAACTTAGATTAACCAATTAACCTATCAGTGCATTATTTCTGGAGAAAGCCCACACAGACACGTGGAGAACATGCAAACTCCACATAGAAAGTACTGGTGTGGTGGTGTTGGAATCAAACCCAGGAGCTTCTACCTATGAGACACAAGCGCTAACCACTGCACCACCATTTCACCCCCCTTAAAGTATTTCAAATGTGCTCAAATTTGAAAAATACATATTAATGCAGCAGTAAAAATACTCCAAAAACATCACATATAAAAGTAAAACATTTTGCAACAAACCCTGCATACTTTTACATAAATAAACATCCCAAAGCTTTTACATTTACTTGTGATGGAGTGTATTTACACTATCATAGTAGAGTTTTTACTCAAGTAAATGATCTGGAGATTTACTCCAGTGCTCTCTACACTACTACATAACACCATAGCTGACACATGATTACAATTTTTCATACATATTATCAAGATGTTATTACTACTAAGTGTGGTCAGAATACACATTATACAACACTTGACCTTAAAAAACTTTTTTTTTTTTTTTTTTTTACTTGTAATGGAGTATTTTCAGTCTTATATGAGTACCCAAATAAGTGTTCTATATGAAAATGCAAGTTTTCAAGTATCTTATCAATATTTTATCACTACTAGGAATGCCCAAAATACACATTTTAACACTTACTAAAGAAAATATAATAACTACACTGTACATTTTGCAGTGTTCATTTGGAGACAATGGGACAAAATACACTCTAGAAGAAGTTAAATAAACTCTCTAAGTGTTGATTTAACACTGCAAAATTTACTGTGTACTAGTCTTTAATATTTTCAGTGTCATATTAGTGTTTTTACCTAAGTAAATGATATCAATATTTCCTTCATATTTCCTCAATTACACTACTACTACTACATACTACTGCATTTCAGATGAAAATACAAGTTTTTATATATCTTATCAATATGTTATTATTACTAAGGGTGGCCAAAATACACATTTTTAACACTTATATACTCCTACTAAAGAAAGCATTGCTAATAGTAGTATTTTAGTATTTCCAGTGTCATATTGGTGCTTTTACCCAAGTTAATGATCAGACTATTTCCACTACATTACTACATACAAATATAAATACATATGTCATAACATCATTTCAGCATGTTGTTAGTAAAGTATGGCCAGAATACAACTATCCAACAATAAATAGCACATACCAACACAAGAACAGTGCTGAGGGGTAAAAGTTTTAGTAGTTTCACAGAACATCACAATGTAAACAGAACCATTTTGGGGCAAAAAAAATGTAATTTAGTTGAAAGTCGTTGTTGTAAAAGTGTCCAGTGAATGTCAGGTAAGTAAATACCTCCTGAATCACTGGTATAAACTGTTTTTTTTTTCCTGTGAAAGTTGATTCTTTAATCCCTCGTATCGACTTTTCGCCGAGTAGAAGAGTGACTTTGTTAACAGTTAGCTTACATTGTCCCGCATGAATACGAGACACGGTCGGTCCGGTTCAGACACTGTTAATTACACACTTAATAAAGGAATGACTCGGTGAAACTTGGCCGTGTGTTTATAAAAGTGACACCGTTTTTAAAGCCACTACACCCCCCATTGGAAGGAACCGTGACCCAGTCCCGTCCAGGAGTTAACCCGCTTGGAGTCAAACCGGTTCAGGAGGCGGCGTTCACGCGCAGAGGTGACCGAACGGATAGTTACCTTAACGGGCCAGTTGTTGGAGAGCGGGAGGGCCGGGAGGTGCAGCAGGAAAAAGGAGTAAACCGGGAGAGCTAAGCCTCCGTTACCGAACATGGTTCATTCATGTCAGGCACCGACAACACTTCCCCTCCCCTTACCTCCGCTCCCCTCCTCATCCTCTCCTTCTGCCCTCCTTCCTCCTCCCACTCCGACCCCCTTCTGATGCGGCCACGCCCCCTAACTCTACACGACACCCACTACCCTAAAACTGTTTGGTTTTTTTCATGCTCACAATTGTACATTTCCTTTTTCAAAGAATTAAAGGTGAGGTGGGAGATCTTTTTTGCAATATTTTTTTTTTTTTACCATATAGCTTGAAAACCTCTTGATGATCCCATAGCATACAATGAAATAGAAATAAATAAAATAGAATATAAATATATGTTTTAGTCCAGATTAGAGGGTGGACCAAAGGAAAACTACGGCCAATCATTATACTGATCATCTTTACATTATCTTTGTATTATAGTTTCATAGGTTTTATATTATAATGTATAGGTTTATATTACTGTCATAGGTTTTTATATTAAAATATATAGGTTTATATTAGTGTTATAGGTTTTTATATGATAATGTATAGGTTTTATATTAGTGTCATAGGTTTTTATATTATAATGTATAGGTTTTATATTAGTGTCATAGGTTTTTATATTATAACATATAGGTTTTATATTAGTGTAATAGGTTTTTATATTATAATGTATAGGTTTCATAGAGTTTTATTCCTATTGTTGCATTGGAGCTGTACCCTAAATTTTGTTGTTTTAATGTACAATGACAATAAAGCATTCAATTCAATTCAATACAATGACTGATTTGCTGAAACATCCATTGGTTTAGAGGGGTGGGCTGATGAAGAGACATGGGTGTGTATACTTTCAAAAGAAAGCTGCAAGAACTGTTTTCTGAGATCTCTTACCCTACCTTCAATCATTTAATTCATTCATTCATTAAAAGAAAATACAATGAAAATGTGATTTTAAAAAGTGTTGTTTTACATAAACAGATCAACATACATGTGTTTGACGTTTAGAAATTGAAAGACACCCACTTCCCTCCACATTGGAAAAATAAACACAGAGAAGTACCATACTGTCAAAGTAATACACTACTAGTACCATAGATGTTTTGACTTTGCTTACTTCTTACTTTACTTAACCAGTGTTAAAAACAGTGTAGAAATTCTGCATCTGTTCCAAATATTAGCATCAAACATCTAATTAATAATATGTGCACCATAATTAGTATTTATGAGCATTTCAATAATATTTTGCTCATTTTGCATTTACTCATATTAATTAGTTTAACTGTTACTATTTTATATTTTCTAAGCGTAATTAAAGAAGATTTTCTGATATCTACTTTCATTTGATACAGAAAAAAAAAATCAATATTTGAAATCTGAAAACAACAGCTTTTTTATATTTTGACCCATGTGTTGTGTTCTGCAAATACATGCTCTAAATAATAAGATTTTTATTTGAAATTTGGGAGAAATGTTGGTAGTTTATGAAACAAATTTTTTCATTTTAATCCAACACAACTGGTAAAATTAGAAAAAGTGATCATTTTGCAGTGATCTTTAATAGCTGTTTAATAGTGATCGTGGGAACAGTTTACCCTGGTTTTAGCTGCCAAGGCCACATCTCCAAACAAAAGCAATAAAGACTATTTAATTAGGTAACTCTTTAACTTGTAACTGTTTAAGTCGCACAGATAATTTGTGCCCTGGTTTATTTTTCACTGATACACTACTAATTATTATTCTACTTCCATATTATTATTTCCACTTTATATTGTATATAGCCAAATATCTCTTTATTTAATTCTTGTACATATATTTAACATTTTATAATGGCATTCGTTCTGATACTACTCAAGCACAATGGCTAATGTCTGCAACAACTACATTTCCCAACTTGGGATGAATAAAGTACTTCTATCTAAACCAGGGGTCTCAAACATGCGGCTCGGGGGCCAAATGCGGTCCGAGGGATGAAGAGTATAATAACCTATTAAATGATTCTATGTTTTCTTCTCAGCTTTTTCTTTGCCTATAAATGATGACAAGTTCCAATTTGTCTCAGTGTTTGACTGCAGAAAAATATCAAATGACAAAAATATTTACATTTACAAACTATCCCGTAACAATAAAATGTGAATAACCTGAAATATCTAAAGAAAATTAGACACAATTTGAACCATTTTCTGCTTCTGTTAATAAAGATTTAGTGTCTTTGTAGAACTGATTCATAAAAAAACCCTACATAGACTGATAAGTCGAGGCAGAATATTGTTAAAATTGCCCTTACTTTCCTTTTTTAAATATTTGGATAATTTATAAAAGTATTTTCTTAATGTAATGGGTGTTTTTTGCACTAAAACGATAACAAAAATGTGTAGTTGTCAATATTTACAGGTTATGTTTTCTTTTTCCTGGTCTGGCCCATTGGACATCAAATCAGGCTGAATGTGGCCCCCGAAGAAAATGAGTTTGAGACCCCTGATCTAAACTCTCTTCATCACACTCATAGTCTATCTCTTTTGAATGGATCTGCCCCCTAGTGGAGTTATACAGCACTACTTTTACATGCAATGTAAAAAAAAAAAACCCAAAACATGTTTTTTTTTTAATTCGACACTTTATTTGAACAGCCCTATAGAGAATTTACACCATGATTTTGCAACACTTCAAAAGCTTCTATTTTTGATGATGCTGATGTAATTTATTTCATGTGACTACAAACCTTAAAAAATATGCAAAATTTCTCTTAAAAATCATGCATAACAAAAAAAAGTCAGCGATCTTGCGCAAATTGGATTCAACTACAGACAAAAGACAAACAGCTTATTTGTTGAACCTCAATTAATGATGTCTTGAAATATTACAAATGGCCTGTAAACTCTCTGTAGGTAACTAAATAAAGTGATATATATATATATATATATATAAAAAAAACAAAACAATTGCAACATAATTTTTAACAACATCTTCGACTGTTTGTTGTGGACGTGGCCGTAAACTGTTTATGGAAAAGTAACAGGACATGTATGGTGTAGGCAAGGTCGACTTTACTGTACATTCACTCATTACATGTTCTTATGGAACTCTGGAGTCCCCTTGGTTAGCTACATTGAGACCAAAGCAAGCTGAACAAAAAAAAAAAATATATAGCTCAGTTCAGCTCAATTCGAACCTAAAAGGAACTCTAATATGTTCTGTGATGGAACCTATGAACTCCAGGTAAAGACGTAATAGTGACTGGTTTGGGTGACATGGTGCACAGAGTGTTCATTAACAGTCCATGGGAGGGGACGGGAGAGTGAATACTGTAGTGGACAGACTGTCTACGATGCTGCAAAAAATACCCCTCCCACACCCCCACCCTACCCTACTCCCAACACCCACCCACCCACTCCTTCCTCTCTGTTACAAAAGACATTTATAAAAGGACAAGCCACAGAGAGCAGCCACAGATATCAGAAGATTCCTACGAGGCAACAGATCAACACAACAGCTGGTAGACTCTCCATCATAACCTGAGGGGGATACAAAGACCCCACATCTGCAGATCAACCCCCGCTGGTGGCGCAGCTGGATTGTTATGCGTTCATACTGGTAGCATCGCGGCCATTTTTTTTTTTTTTTTGTGATTTGTGGTCCTGATTGTAGCAGCATCGGGTTCCCATTCCAACAAACTGGGTAAATTACATTACAGCCATTCAGAGCTTCACTGTTCTCTACAAATTTGTATTTCAAAGACAAAAAGACATGTCCCTGATGCAAAAAAGAAAAAGCTAAAAGTCTGTAGAAACAGCAGCATGGTGCGAGTTGTGAACAGTCAAGTTCAGTGTGAACGCATGTTCCCTTCTAGTATTCGTTACATAGTTAAAAATGTTTCCTGAAAGCCCCTTTACACTGTGCAACATACAAGTTTCAAAATGATTTCATGCCACATTGATGGAGCCTAAAAACTGATCATATTAATCAAATATATCCATGAATCATGGGATTTATTTTCACCCGTACGCTGTAAGAAACGGAACAGATATTGGTGCAATTTAATCATGTCAATCAGAAGATATTCACCTTTTATTGTTCAACATTTGTGTCATATTAAGTTTGTTTCATAGATTTGTATGATGGTGATCACAAACAGCATGATGCAAGGGCTGACTTATAAACAGTTTGTTCTTATAACGAAGATTTCTTTGTTAATCAAGCACAAAATGGGGAATAAATAACAATGTAAAGGGGGGAAAAAAGAAAACCTTCAGTAATAGTAATAGACAAGAACTTCACAATCAGGGTCAGCGCATTTCTATTTAATTAAACCTGCTGTTAGACACCAATCTTGGTGTAAACTGGTCTGAAACGCCTGTTACTGCTCAATAGAAGCCAATGTATTTTGTGTCATTTGAGGTTATGTATTATTTGCAGGAGCAGTGACATTGTGAGAATTTAATCCAAACAGCTTGAGCAATCTTGTGGTCACAGTTACCGGTTGAGTGTCACAGTCTGATCCAAAGCCCAGTTCAAACATAAAGAAAATATAGAAAAACTAAGAGAGAATTCCCAGAGCAGTTGGTGTTACCTCTGATAAAGAGGAGGGGAAAAAAATTATTTGCATTTCACCAGAAGCCAGGCTGATGATAACGCTGTACTTTAGTGACATGTGACCTGCAGCCCATAAATACTGAGAAAAATATACACTATGCAACGCTACTTTCTAAAAGCGATCACTGCACTTTGCCTGTTATGTCCAACAGCTGTGCAATCTCTTTTCAAAGTTTGGGTCTGAACTGGGCTTTAGACAAGAAATCCATCACCGACTTAGAAAAAAAACAACATATCTCGCAGGGACTTTGAAAACAGCACAGTTTAAAGGGGCCTTTACTGAATACAAATACAGACAAATACATTGTTCTCACATGGAAACAGCACATTGCTAGCTCAGTCTGTGAATGGACCCTGGTTTTCAGAGTAGGACAGAGCCCACGGCCACTGTTGTACACATGAAGCAGTCCATTCCATCTCGTTTGTACCTGCTGGCTGCTGTACTGACCTGCTACCTTCTACAGACAAAGATAGGAAGAGACACGGAGAAAGATACAGAGAATATAAAACAGGAGTTTTTTTTTTTTTTCTTTTCTTTTTACAAGAGTCCTTTTGAGGGTTTCACCAAAGCCCCTCGTCTCCTTCAGACACATTTTCCAGCTCCTCCTCTTACTTCGTGTGTGCACAGGTGTAGCCAAGTCCGTCCGTTTACCTCATACTGGTGGATGTGTATGTGTGTTTGCATGTATGCATATGTGTATAGACCGGTCTGCCTCTACTTGTGTTCTTTCGTAGGGGCAAAGTAGAGCTCCATGGGTTTGTTCACCTTCCAGTACTTTTCGCTGACAAGCTCCAGGGAGAAAGAACCGTTGAGAACCTGAAAACAAAGAACAGGAGTTGAACAGAGGTGGGAGAAGTATTCATATCCTTAAAAGTAGTCAAAGTACCTATATATATATATATATATATATATATATATATATATAAAAACAGCAACATTCAAAGCCTTCAGTAGAGGAGTAAAAGCATTTCAATATACACCCCCCTCCCCATTTCAGCAATGCTATTGACTCATTCTATGACTGTGCCTCTCTGGAATTGGTGGTGTGCGTTTATGTACTCACAGTGAACTGGTTTCCAGCAGTTGGTATATAGATGGTGTATTGTTTCTCTGAAGCTGCCTCCACGTTAACAGGACTGGCTTCAGCATTTCTTCTTAGCTCCTCCAAAGCTAGTCGCACTGCCAGGTATTTGGACAGGTGATCCACGGTGGCGTTACCGGATGTCTTGATGTAGCGAGGCACAAACTCCACACTGCGGTAAGAAATGGCACATGTGTAAATGGTATGGATGGATAAAGGTCATGGTGACGTCCGTGGGCATGCAGAGGTGCTATGGTTTAGATCATACGGTGGGTTTGATAGAACAAATACACACTCTAAAAATAGAATAGTGGTGTGTATTGGGGAAAAAATCTGGTGATACAATAGAAATCACAATTCTCAGATCACAATACAATTTATCACATTATATTATGATTAGGGCTGGGACAATATGATTTTGTGCCGATTCGATTCTTTTGCGATTTTTTTGGTGCCGATCCGATTTAAATTGCGCTTCTTTTTTTTTTTAACACCAGACCATTTAAAAAAACTGAATGATGATGCCTACAGATCATACCAGGAGCTGTATTTCCCCCCAAAAAAATGCAGATCATATGCGATTCAGTTCAGATTTATTTCGTAATAATATATTTGAACCAGACTTTGGGAAGTAAACTGCTACATTTATCTGCACACAACACAAATAGGAGCCTTTAAATTAACATATTTCATAATAAAGTGTTCTTAAAGCCTGGACTGCATTTAAAAGAGGCAAACAAATGCACAATATAAAATCTATTTTTGCCAGTATTTATTTAGCTGTTCCTGCTCTGCATTTACCTCAGGGTGGTGTCCTGCTAAGTGTGCAGTAACGTTTGTGGTGTTTCCGCAGTATGCCACATGTGTGTTGTAGAGTTTACCAATAGTTTTCCACATGTCCAGCTCTGCTCTGCCCTTTAAGGCAAAAAAAAATCCAAAATGTGTCTACACATTTGACTTAAAATGTGATGGTGGGAGTTTTATCTCTTGTGCAAGTTGTCCGCCATTCTGTGTTCCCTTCAAGTTTTTCTGGGAACGGCTAGAACGTCATAGATAGTCGAAGAAAAACATTTTGCCCTTGGCTGGAGACAAGTGGTCATTTTTTCCACCCGGCTTAAAATTAATCTGAACAAAAAAAAATAAAAATAATCATGAAACAAAAAAGCCCGTTACATATGTGAATCATTTTTCCCCCACCCCTAATCATGATACAGTTAAAAAGGCCATTTTTATGACACCAGAAATGTGCACAAATACTAAACACATTTTACTTGATACATTTTTTTATTCCATTACATTACTCTTGTACAGTCCCAACAAAGGAACATTTACCCCTCTGAGTAAAAAAAAAATGCTTTTAGGATGCTTCAAATAACCATTATTTAATGAAAGTAAATAAAATACAAACAAAAATTAACCTCTGTCATGTTTGCATTTGAATGAATAACAAAAAAATATAGATACATTGCTTGTTAATATTGATACAGTGTCGTGAAATGTAATTTTGTGATATATTGCAGAACCGATGTTTTTTTAACACCCCTACAGTCGAGGTGCCAGTTTTTAAGTAGAATGAATGCGTCTACCTGTTATGGCCGTCATCTTTCTCCATCAGGGTGGGATGTGGCCTGAACACCAGCTCAATTTCACTGGCTCCCCCATCAATCACAGAGTCCCCGCCCCCGTTCTCTGCAGCATTGTCCATGTCCAAACCACTGTCATCGCTCGTCTTGGTGCGCTTGATGCTTGGCCCTGCCTCCTACGAGGGAAAAAAACAAAACAAACAAAAACATACAAATTAGTCATGACAGCCATTTTTTGTCCTTTATTTTGTTTTTCCACTCAATTTAGTGCAGGCACATGCATAACTATTTTTATGTTTTCTTTCAAGAACTGACGGAAATTTTGTTTAGTTTTTATTTAACTCTTATTTTTTGGAGGTTTGAGGAAAATTGTAATCAATACAACATCTATGGATATGGAAAAAGCTACTATACAGGGATAAATAATACTCTCTTGTCCATTATTGCTTTACATTACGTACCCCGCATCAGAGACTATAACACCAAAAGCAACAAAAAGAAAAGAAAAAAGCTTTGCAGCAATTTTACCAAGTTGATTATATTGCTTTTTCGTTTTTATTTCACCATTTCAGTTCTTGTCATCTATTTGTTTTTCTTACTATAATGGTCATGCTTACAAAAGGTGGCACAATGAAAAAGGTTTTTGTCCAGGCTTGGTAATGTGTGGCTTTTCAAAACTGACCTGGTTGCTGTGAACGGATGCGTTGCTACAGTGGGACGAGTCTCCATTGTCCTCAGCTCCACTTCCATTCTCCACTGTGTGTCTCTTACCGCGCTGAAGTCTGATGAAAACAAACACAGATCTTTTTCATGAGTCTACAGGAGCTTTCTATCAGTCTGTGCGTTGTGTTTCTGTGGCGGTGGAGTTGTGTGTTCACCTGGTCATAGCCTGTATCTTCAGCCCTTCTTCTATGCTGTGGGAAAGGGCTTGCTGGTTGTTGTGTTTGCTAATGCGTGCCAACACTCTCTCCTGGTGGGCTTCGTACTCGTCGCGGCTGGGATAAATCTTACCTGAAATAGAATGCATTATTTATGACACATCAAATTAGCAAACATTATGAAACATAATACTGATTAAATGGTGAGAAGTTCCATCCTGACAAATACAAGTATTAAGTCTTGTTGATTTGAGGCATACTTACTAATCAGAGCATCAAAATTTGGGTCTGGACGCAGTGACCTCTTTGACACCAGCTTCTTACGACAAGTTGGACACTCTTTGTTACTGCAAAAATCAGAGTGTATATAAAGACTTTAGTTACACTGATTCAATAGTTACATCAATGTAACACTACAAATTATGAGGATTTATTAATGACTTCCAAATAAGTGTGTAAGATAAGGGTAAAAACAAAAAGACTTAATATTTAATATTAATACTTAATATTTGTCCTGGAAAAACAACAAAATTGAATCATAGACGTGTCAGCTAGAGATGCATTACATTTCATACTCCCTAAATCCAATATCCCAGGTAAAAAAAAAAACAAAACATAATGTTAATTTGAGTCAGTGGTAGCCCTTCAACACAATGCAAAAGTAGTTAGCTTAATAAGTGATGGGGAAACTATTTTGTGCATTGCTTTTTCCCAACAAATCATTAATATAACACATGAACAAAAAACTGGGGGAAAAAAAGAAGTCATGGCTTAAATGGCAACCACAAAAATCGGTCATGGGGAAAACAGCTTCTGCCACTCCAACAGTGATCTAATAAAAACTTATTCAAAGCAATCAAACAATTTTCAGCAGTTGATATTAACAAAAATATACTGTCAGAGTATATTCTGAGATATCTACAGGGTTAAAAATACTGTTTAGTTTAGTGAATGTAATGCCCTATTCGCACAGGATAAGTATTACCTATGGACCACTGGTAATTCGCAATAATTAGGGAGAATGTCTGAGTTCTTAGTCCTGTGCAAATGCACCATGTCTGAATAGGGCATAAGAGTGGTCAGTTGTTTCTGTATGTCCAGGTCATTATTGTAAATGATAATCAACTCTCAGCCTACTTACCTGGTGGAATAAAGATTAAATAAATAAATACATATGACCACAGTGGCATCTTTAAAGGGTTACTGTCCTATATACCATATTAAATGAACAAACAACACAACAAGGTAACCGGTGATTTACTAAACGGGATCTAGACTTCTAATATTATATTTTCTTAGTTGGTTCTTGACTGTTGAAATGCAAACACACATTACATCCAACTTATTACAAGTATGACTCTACCTCACCAACAGAGATGCAAGTTTATGATGACCAAAACATTTTGAACTCAAGGAACACCGACTCAGGGATGAGTGTCTGTCGCAGCTTCAGGTGGTTGACAATGTCGTCAGGTGTAATAATAGGTTTCCTGCAATGACTAAACAGCTGACGACAGTAACAAAAGATTGAAATCGGAGGCCACAGTAATGCTGTGTTCCAGTCTCCTACTATAAAGTTGCATCGAATGATTATCTTCTTTCATCCGGTATCCTGTATTTACGTCCTGCATCGACATTAGCGGTTTGAGTATTGTCATAAAGCCGACACACTATTCCCACCAGTCATTTCCACAGCGCCTGTAACAGATCAGCTGGCTGCTGCTCCTCTGGGCTGCAGAGAGATAATCAGAGACCTCATTATCCCTCCAGGCAAAAGGAAAAAAACTCACCCGGATCTCAAAGCTGTGATGATACAATCAGCGCAGAAGCGGTGCAGACATTCTTTGGTTGTCATTGTGTTCTTCAACATGTCCAGACAGATAGGACACATTAGTTCACT
Organism: Siphamia tubifer; assembly: GCA_020466265.1. Lineage (NCBI taxonomy): Eukaryota > Metazoa > Chordata > Actinopteri > Kurtiformes > Apogonidae > Siphamia > Siphamia tubifer. Next base: position 13,040,249 of record CM035799.1, read on the forward strand.
GTGCAAGGACCTGGGTGACACCGCTATCTCCAGCCCATCTGTTATAGCCTCCTGAAATGGGATGAAACAGAGTGAGAAGTAGGTTAGGGTCATCTGTCTGTGGCCCCATACATGTCTGATTGATGATTCAATGCATCAAATAAAACATCATCTTGGATGCCGCTATTTTCAGGAGGATGTGTCGAGTTCCTGATTATCTCATGCCGCATTTCCGCTCGTATCGGCTCAACTCAGCTTGACTCAGTATTCCTGGAGAGCACTTCCCTTACAGGATAGTATTGACTTTACAATACCTGGATACTATAGCGGTGCAGTGGGTTACTTCTGTGTCATCTGCTCAGGGAGTTGCTGATGAAGTCACTCGTTGCGTGTTGTTTCATCTGAATTTTTGTAGTATTATGGGCTGTCATTATGTAGATTAATGAACCGCTATATTTACTGTCAACTTCTGCATCTATAATTTGTAAACTGTCTGACCAACTGATGTCTGCTGGGTTTATAAGTCACATTTTAGTATCACTTGGAAGAGGTGATATGAAAAAGAAAAAAAACTAGTAGCAGGTACCATACACCAGGTCGTTTTTCGTAATGGAAATGCAAACAGGTTGAGCTGAGTTGGTACCAGCTGGTACCAATTAATGTTTTCAATTAGCACTAAATAAAGTATAACTTGCATTAGGCATTTGTATTAAATTTTGTGTGAAATTGCCTGGATGTGCACATTTAGAGCCATTAACGAATTTTGATTTTTTGATCGAGATTATTGCAATCAGTCTGTGTGTGTCGGCAGAGACATATGTTGTAACTCACTGAATACTTCAGATATCGCCATGAAATTACATGGGCATATACATATAGCTAATGCGCATCAGATGATCTATTTGAGTAAAGGTCAAATGTAAAGGTCACAATTAACTAAAAGGTCTAAAAATCACATTATCGATTAGAAGTAAAGAATGGAGGGTCACAGAACTGTCAGATTGATACCAAATGATGCAGAATGATAATTTCTACAATTCTCATACTTGTTGTTATCACCTATGACCAAGTTTTTGAGACCTCTGGAGGTCAAAGGTGACATGTCACAAAATTAACTTCTGTAACACTGTGTGTGTCAAGCATAGACATATCACACTGTAACTGAATCAATACTGGATATATTATAATATTACACGGACTGGCGCATATATACATATAACGAAATTATCAATATTGTAAAAGGTCAAAGGTCAAGGTGTCATTTAGCAGAAAGGTCAAAATCACATTATTGGCTCTAATTCAAGAACGGGTTGTTATAGAAACTTGAGATTGGCACAAAATAGGGGCGAGTTTAGGCATTCTCTGAATATTTGTTTCTTGTGTAAAAAGAAAACTTGTCTTAGAGCTAAAAAGAAACCTGAGGTTATTGTTTGCTGTGATAAATTGTTCTCCATTTTCATACAGTGTGTTTGGTTACCTGTGGAGTTCTCTGTAACTCGTAGAGGCTCAGCTCCCAAGTCTTACTGAGGGGTTGAACCCCGTTGGTCTGAACTGTCTGGGTCATCACTGCAACACTGAAAATAAAACAATGTGAATTGTCATGTGGAAATTCACTCTGGAATTAGCAGCTTCTTTGGAGACGCAGATGGTTAAAATATCCGCTTTTGCACATTTCTTTTGCTGCCTGCTTTGTTTTGTGCACAATTAAAACTGAATGTTGTCATAATGTCACAACTGAAACAAACAGTGAACAGAATGTGTACAATTTATTTTTAGAAGCATGTATATTTCTATATCCCCTAGATCTCAATACTGTCACAGACAATTAGGTAAAGAACACTGCCTGGGACAATGTCGTGTTGTCAACAAAAATAGTCGATGAAAGCAGGTCAAAATGTTTGAGTTTCTACAAAAATAATTCTGATTGTAGTGACCGGGCAGGTTTTTTTTTTCCTTCACAGACTTTAAGCTATCATGCAAAGACACAGGGACCTTCAGGAACTTCTGCACTTTTCTCCTGTCACTTTGTAAAGAGCATCTCAGTCAGAGTTTACTGCTATAAGTGTTGTATTTTATCTTTCCTGTTTGAATATGAAATAAACACAGTACTGTAAATCAGCAGAAAAATAGAAAGGTAGACAATAAGACACCAAACAGATAAATAGAGTGAAAATCTCAACACTGCATATCAACACATAGATGGTTAAAACTGCCATAGTTTCTATGTCTCTACAACTTTAATACTTAGCCGATGAAGCCATACTTGATCAAAAGACATCAATAACCAACAATTTTGACAACCGTTAGCTTTTCCAGAACAAATTAAATCTTATCCTGATTAAAGGCAAAACATTTTTTACACGAGTTCATCAATTTAAGATAGGAGGAAATGAAGCAGACTTTGTCATTGTAAACAAAAAGCAGTTAATATGAGGGGAAATTACAGATAACGACACTGTAATTGGTAGTTTCAGTTATAATTTAATCCATAAATGATATTTTCAGATCCTTTATTAATTTCTTCTTTGATCCATATTTTTAATAGAAAATGCAGTTTTCATTTAATACTAAAATTTGGATGCACCATATTCAAAGTGTTAACAGTGAGTTTCTAACTAAAAAAAAAGAAAAACAAAAAGAAAAACAAAACTTTACTGCAGGATCCAAACTGCCAGCTTCAGTTTTAGTAAATAACAGTCCAAACTTGGAAGTAAATTCTGGGAAGCATTCCACTGGGTGTCACATATTGGGTATTGGTGGCCTGGCAGGTTGTCAGTACCAACCTGCTCTTAAAAATCATCATTAAAATAAAGCGACCTAACATTTGAAGCCCTGCACAGCACCAACAACTACACACTTTTTCAGCTAGCATTGACCTGCTACATTTAACCTGGTACAGCGACAAAGTAGTTTTGAATGGATGCATTAAATGCTGTCTTCTTAGCATTTCTAAATTAACTAGTGATGACTTGCAAATACTTCTGAACTGTCTCTGGAAATCTTTTTCAAACAGGTCCTTCCATAGAGGGTAGCCTTTTTCTAATCATTTTAGGGTTAGGTCTCATTCTGATGCTCCCCCTGAATATTCTGAAACTGAAAACACATGATACATATTTACAATAAAGACCCAATAATAAAATTTGTGTCACTGCGCATCAAACTGCAAGGGACATTCTTCTATCTTTTGCACAATTATGTTCCCTACAGAGGCAGTAATCCAATTTAAGAAACTGAATATTAGCCATCATTGTCAACTTAGTGTTAAACAACCTTTCATCAGCCATACCATTCTCTACTATTGAAGCTCTACTTTATCTGTTCTCTTTTGGATTAGGCAGACGAGACATCACTAACTTTTTTGTTTTTCATAAAACTGGTTGTCATGAAAGGCTAGTTGGTTGCAAAACCCACCTCCCGCTGCTGATGTACATGATTCTTGATTCTACACCACCAAAATGCTGATGCTGCTCTGGAAATAACTGTTGAAATGTGAATATAGCAGGTTCGAGATTAGGTACAATCACTGGACCAGCCCTACAAATATACTGATGAAAAATGGGAGACTGATGCAAAAAAAGAAGAAGAAAAAATTAGCTACTAGGGCCTTTCACCTTGGAGATGGGCCTTCCACAATGAAGGGGAGTGTGTGACTTAAGCCCAGGGGTCAGATCTCAACAAACTAAAAAAAACGCACATATCTCAATCCTTACTATTTTGAATCTCTGACCATGCCTTATTTTGTTCCTTGTCGGTTTACCTAGGCAGTTTTCCCCTTTAAAATGATATTTTCATATCATTCGTATTTTTCACAATTTTAATTACGCAAAAAAAACTCCATGAAAGTAGTGAATATGTGTATTAAAGCAAAGATAGGAGTGATTTAAAAAACCCCAGATTGACTTAAAAAAATTGCTCCTACTGTATTTTCCTTTCCATGCTTTCATACATGTGACAGACAACCGGGGGGGTGCACATCAAATTCACTGGGTGATTTTAGGTAAACTACTTTATCTCTTCAAAAAATATCTACAAAACAAAATCAAGTAAATTTTCGATCGGGTCTTACGCATTCTCTGAGTCCATGTGCCACCAATTTACGCCAATAAACAAAAGCCCGATATTCCCTTACCAACTGAAACACATAGATACATGATCTACATGTTGTGTATTTTGCATAATTTTGCTAGCTAGCGGAAGACAAAGACTACTCACTGATTACCTTCATGTTAACGACTGCAGTTAAAAAGACAGACCCCGCGCACTGATTTCATGCAAAATGAATGTGGCTAATGGCTAATGCTAACTAGCTACCCCAGAAGCTGGCTATGTCCCGTAACGTTAACATTACCAGGAATATTCGCTGAATATGTGCCATTTTGTCGCCCAATGAAGGCACGGGGTGAATACAGGCACATCACAGTATATGTATGTTCGTTTACACTAAAAAAATATGAAGATAGTGATAGGTTTTATGACAAATATTGTACGGGAATCGTGAATGTAATTTGTCGCTGTGACAGAGGGAAAAACAACAACAGAGAATGAGCCGACGCACCAATCTCAAGAGCTTGACTGTAAGATTTTGCTTATTATATCCGGAATTTAAACAGGTGAAAATTCGTATGCGCAAGGTCACACAAACTCAATTATAGACATTTAGGTGGAATGGTTTTTAGCTTGCATAAAATATGATTGTTTCTGTACTTACATTTTCAGTTGTGAATACGAGCCGTTCCAGCCAGCGCGTTAAGGTGAAGGCAATATGGCGGCTGTAAAAGCAACGGTGCATTCTGGGAAATTGAGGCCGTGCCAAGAGGGGCCCCTCAAATCAACGGAATGTGGACGCGTAGTATTATTATTGCAAAGGACAAATAACGAAACACAGAAAGGAGAGAAAAGCAGCGACATTTAACTGTCAGTGTATATGTTTGGTGACTGGGTTTTCTTTCCGGAAACAAAAGAAAAAGTGGTCGTTAATTGATGTTCGTTTTAACCCTTTCATGTATACTGCTCACTACAGTGGACAGTCATTCACACAGCTGTTTTAGTTTATATTCATAGGTTTTGTTGTTTTATTTGCATATCAGTCAACACAGTAAACACTTATGCATCATCCCACACACTTCATACTCTCGCTGTAACTATGCTGTTCTTGATAAATTTGATATACCAGTGACATGTTTTAGTGTAAATCAACAAATTAAACAGCTTTTTTTCATAAGGTCTACATAAAGTGAATAATAACTTAGTAGTAGTAGTATGTTAGCATGTGGGAAAACAGTATTATAATGTTTTTATTGCATTTTTCGATATCACTTTCTGTTTTAAATATACGTTTTTTTTGCTTTAAAAATTAAATGCATGGTGTCAAGGTGACTGGACATTTTTGTAATTACTTAAAAGAAAAAAAACTCAGATTGCTTTTTTTTTTAACCTAAAGAAGAATAAAAACAGGAAAAAAGAGGTCGTCATGATTCATGCACGAAAGGGTTAAAATAGAAGCATTAACATTTTATTTAACTGTTTTTCTTTTTCAGTGTCAAAAAAGATAAACCTACTAAAAAAAATTATTGACTTTTGTTTTCTTGTTCTAATAAAACACAAAGTTACAACCTGAGATATGTAGAAAAACAGACAGCATATCTTTTTTCTCCTTAATTCAATGTAATTATTGTATTTTAAAATGAAACTCATTTAACCTCTAGTTTTTCTTTTGTTTTTGAAAAGAAAATCCAATTAAAAAAAGATGCACTGACCTTTACTCCTCAGTGACCTTAACAACCTAACAAGCACCAGTGACCAAAAGTACCTACTGATCTAAAATAAAAATAAAATACAAAAAAATATATATACATTGAAACAAGTCATGTGAAATGCAATTCAGATCAACTTTTCAGCAACATCAGATACATCTTATTTGGAAGTTCAAAGGCTCCTTAGAGAATATGGAATCACTGTATGCGTCTGCAAAACTCATTTGCCAATAGAATTCCTGTGGTTTGTATAAACTGAACTTACAGCGGTTGTATTCCATTACTAATAATTTGCTGAATAAGTCACTGTTTCTTAATTTTTCAGGTTTTATATTTCAACCTTTGAATTTAATCCATGAGAGACAAAAAAAGAGAGAAAGAAAGCACCAGTAATATGTTCCCTGCTCCAAACCCAAATGCACATGCTCTTTTCTGTCCAGGTCAAAGCAGGATGTTTCAGCAAAAAAAAATCCAAGACATGACATGATAAAACTATCAATAATGTATTTTTTTTTAAAAATAAATAATAATCAAATATGAAAAACAAAAAATAATTTGCATCTGTTTGTCCGATGCAGCCACATCTTTTGAAACGCATACAAAAAATATTTTTTTCTGCAAATATTTCATGATACTGGAAACAACCATTTTAAGGGCATGCAAAAGCTTTTTCCACTACTGTATGGATGTTGCTGGAAGCAGCACATCAGCTTTGAGAATTGAATGCTCACTTCCAGCCCAGTGAAATATACAACCCTCCTTGTCTCAGAAGTATTTTGACAATGTGTATAGAATTTAATTCAAATGTACAAAAACTCTATGAACAGACTAAGAGTATTTCAGAATCAGATTTGTTATATATATATATATATATATATATATATATATATGCAATTTTGGTAATAGAAGTTGACATTACTTTATGTTCTGTGAAGCCATGATCAGTTACTTTTTCATCCCTTAACTGAAAAGAAAAATGAAAAATAGCGATTGTCGGTCATTTGATAAACTGATTAATGGTGTGTACCTGTAACAAAAATTCTGAAAAGTTAATTAAGATTAACTTTTTGATTCACTGAAAAATCCATTGTCTTGAAGGTGGAACCAGTTCTGTTGACTTTTTAAAGATATTTGGTTATCACAGGATAACAGTGCTACAAGTATGGAATTTTATAGAATATGATGGTTTCCTGTAGATTTAACTTAAAGTACACAAATAAGTTCAAATGGACTGAATTTTAAATATAGAAATAGCTAACATATACAGTAACACACAAGAAAAATGAACCCAAAAACAAACACTGACAAGGACTACTTGCATCACAATAACTACTAGCACACATTCCTGAAGTCTTATGTAGTGTCTTATGTTTTCCTCAACCCTGGTCCTCAAGGAACACTATCCTACATATTTAGATATTTCTGTCTTTGAACACACCTGACTGTCATTATTAGTCTTCTACAGAGTTTGATGATAGGCTGATTATTTGAATCAGGTCTGTTCGGAGAGGGATACATATAAAACATGCAGGATAGTGTTCCTCGAGGACCAGGGTTGGGAAAAACTGATGCAGATGTACCTACTTAATATAAAATAGCTGTTTCCTAGCTTCAAAACTAATTAGAAAATGTTAATTATAATATACAGTACATTTACTACCTTTATTAATCTACACCTATTTCTTATAGACAAATAAATAACTCAATGCTCAGGTTCAGCGCATTATTGAGACTTTTATTTCAGATATAAAAACAAAGAATCTAAGCAATACACCCTGGAAGTCAGGCTGTACATAATGTGGTGTCAGTGAAAGTAAAAAAAGAAAAAAAAAGATGTTGAAAAAGATAATGATTGGGGAGGGGGGATCCCAGCATACATTAAGCACAAGGCAGGGACACACCCAGAACAGGTCACCAGTCCATTCAAGAACAAACCTTTCCATTTTCTCAACTTGAATGAGTCAGAGGCAGAGGAGGGAGAAGAAAACGGCAGAGGAGGCAAGAGGATACAATGAGCCAGCAGAGGCATCAGTGAAGCAGTTTGAAAGGAGCTGCTTTGGAGAAGAGTGTGTCTGAGTGGGTGAAGCTTCTGAAATGTGTGTGTGTTCTCTCTGCACAGCTGGCAAACAGACAGGAAGTGAGGTGCCAGCACCACCCTGCCTTAAAGCCAGAGCATGAAAATCCCAGAGAAGTGAAAAATGAATGCAGAAAAAAAAAAGGACATAATGGCATCAGGAAGACACTCAGCTCCAATATAAAAATAAATGGGAATCATGTCCAAAAGGATTAAACATGAAGAGACACGTCCCCGTCATCAGCTCGGTGGTTTTGGGTCACAGTCGGTGTCTGTTGGTCCCGGGAAGATCAGACGGTCTTCCTGGCAGTCAGGACTCGGACTATAGAGCCCACCCCTCCCACTGCAAGTGCCTGAGGACAGACACGACATGCAGACATCAGATCAAGTGAACGTCAACGAGAGCCTGAGTCAGTGTGGTTCTCTTCTAAGCTCATCTTTTTTTTTATTCATTCATAACCACAAACACACTGTTAAAAACTACATAGGCCTGTTTAGTGCAAAGTACTGGATAAAAATGATAAAAATCTATATTTATTTGCTATTTTTGCAAAGTTTTTGTCAAGGAGCCAATAAACCTATGCTTGAATTTCACAGATATTAAACTTAAAGACATACAGATGCTTTATTGTCTTTGGGCTTTACATATAGATCTGTATCTTGGAATATTCAGATTCAACATGGAATGCTCTAACAATTGATATTTAGGCCTATATTATTTTTTGGGTTTGTGACGACATTATTATAACACGGTATTTTGTTTGAAGCTGAAGAATGTCAGGTGCAAAGTGCAATTTTAAACTAGGTTTTTGCTGTTGATTCTTAATTATGTCATGACATTCCCAGGTCATGACCTTTCATTTGCACTTCATCTGAAGTCAATCAGACAATTATTTATAAAGATATAAACAAAAGCGTGTCTAGGAATTTTACATTTTTGACCGCCCTTTGTGGGCAATCTAGAAATGGTAAATTGCCCAAAATCGAAATCAGTGCTTCCTCTTCATGGTATTCATTGATATGGAAAATATGGACTTTCTAAACAAGTATCTTTTCAGTTATCACATTAACACGAAGATGTTCAGACAGTCAGACCAAAAACATAATATCCCTGACACTCCATTTGGGGATAGAACTGTTTTATAAGACTCGGTTCCTCTGGATTTGTTTGTTTTTTTATTTGGCTGTAAATTAGTCTACACCAGTAAACCCATGACACAGTTATTATACTGCAGAGCAAAAGGCCAACAAGTGATGGTTACAACTATGTCACCAATCTTCATTCAAAACTGGATTTGTGCACAAATATTGAACTATAAAATACACTTTAAAGCATCTATATGCAGTAATGTATTTGTACAGATTTTCTAAAAATTATTACCTTCATTATTTTCTTCTATGTTGGTGGGAAGGTGGGGAATAGGCTGGAGATTAACCCATGAAATGTTGTGGCAGTTCCAGTTAAGATTAAGGAGGCAAGAATTTTTCTCTACTTATTCTCACCATGTAACATGAGGCTGTACAATATGACCAAAATCTCATATCCTGAAGCCATTCCATTAACTGATAACAATGTCTTTAAGGATACAATTTAAATCAACTGAATAGTCTATGCAAAAGCATCACATGGCAAATCTGTAAACCTGTAATATGAATTAAACACTTCACAAATTGAGAGCTTATTACTTGCCCCCCCCCCTATTTTCCTAAATATTTTTCCAATTTTTAGACAGAAATAGCTCCTGTTAACGATGATCAATTTTTTTGTCCATGGGATATGACTTTTGATGATAGAGGACTGTGGGGATGTAGATGTGTGTGTGCTCCAGAGTTCTCTTCTCACTCCATAAATTGCCTATTATGTTACTTAGAAATAATGTTTTCCACATTTGATGTTTTGTACCTTTTCATGCCACTGTAGCAGTACAGCACTGCTGTTGTCAGAAGGTTTCTCAAAGCCTCTGTAAATATATTTCATCAGTAGGTCCACTCCTGCTTTGTCCAGTGAACCCACAGCTTTCTCAATGTCACTGCTCTTAAAACTGCTCAGCACTCTGACCACCAGCAGCTCTGCTCGCTCCTGCACATAGAAACACATGGAGACAGAAAAGGTAAATAAAAGCTCACACTCAAGCATGAGCCATTTCACCAAATGCCTACTTACAGCATAGACCAAAAACACAAACATTTTCAATAATGCATTTTGGTAAAAGTTGTAAAAAACATATGATTATACCTTAACATTCTGGTTCTTGGTGGTGATAGGAGGATCCTTGAGCACAGCTAGAAGAGCTCCATTCAGATTGCCCGTGCAAATTACAGTCAAGGACTAAACACTAAACAAGAAAATGCACCAACATTCCTTTTTAAATCCACCTACAGAAAACTGACAAATTGAGGTGAATAAAATATCATTAGGTGTATTATGCATGTCTTGCTTTGTCATGTTTATCCAGAGCAGCTTCAGTGCTTCTTCTGTGGTCACTGTGTTGCATGTCTGTAAATAACAACTAAAAACAAACTGTAAACAGATTGCCAGTGCTAGAATAGGTTAGGGCAGAGCTTCTGGTGGAACATTTGGCGTTTCAAAGCAAACATGTTATTTAATTAGCTAAATTCTCACAAAAGAAAACATTGCACAACAATATATGTTTTTGTCAAACGTTGTTATTTTTTGATGCAGTTGGTCTTGAAGTTGGAAACGGTAACATACAGACAGTGGAAGACAAAAGAATCGCATCCGTATCTCATGAGCCCCATGCATCCCGATGTATTTGAATAAACTCAACCTGAATTAGATTCCACATCTAATTTAACTAGCCTGAAATCACAAAACTCTTAAAAGAATCTATATTTTATACACAATGGTGGACCTGAATTAAGCACTTTTACACAGACACGATGATGTAAAAAAAATCTAGGTATATAAACTTTGCATAAGTTTTGAAATATTCCATTCTACTACATTCCAGAAGCATGGTTTAATTTGTTTGACAACTTAGTTCTTCTACATATCATAATTCTTCTACATGATGTACTGCAGAAAGAAAAACTAACTAAAATACATAAAACTGTTCAGAATATCTAAACATTAAACATATATAGCATTAAATAATAATAATAATAATCCCAAATAATTAGCTTCATGCAACTGTCAAGTACTTAGAAATAGACCATAAATATGAGTACATCACTGACCATTTTACTGCCCAATGGCCATTATAACTTATGATACTTTGCTGATAATGCTAACTTATTGTAGGGAAGTTAGATTTTGATTGCACGTTATTTTAGTAGTGTATTTCCACAGAGGGTGTTCGTACTTGTGTATATGTCATTATCTCTGGAAGCGACCACACCCTCAGATGAACTGACACCCGGAAATGCTACTCTGACTGAAATACAACGGAATTTTGAAGCCACCTTTAAATAAACAAAATTAAATAATATGTATGTAATGCACATTTAACATTTCCGCAATTAAAAGCCCTTAACTTGCACGAATTGGAAAATAAATTGCATTTACGAAGCAATTAGCCTTATTTTAGCTAACGGCTAAAATGTTAGCAACATGCATTCATGACATACCGTAGTCAGGTAGATTTCCTTGCATTAGACTGCATTTAACACATAATCCAAAAATAAAGCACACAAAGTAATAAAAGTAAAGGATATTGTCTGAGCAGACCGTCCACTTCTGCTTCGTCTGGTCCACCCTGGTTCTCTCCTCCATCTTCCTCATCCACAAACTTGTTCTCGTCGTATTCATCTACGTCTACTTTCCTAAACTTGTCCGAATGTGCAGCTGTCGACATTTTCGATAACGTGTAAAAGGTTATTTCAAGCTAATATTTTTTTTGTCTAAACGTCATGGACAGCAAATTCTTCCTGCTGTGCTGTCCAGATTTCACCGCTTCCGGATTTCTGCACTTCCACCTATTTTTCTTCCTTTTTTGGAAATACTGGAGGACGGGCACGTGCGGAGAAACACAGCCCCCCCTAGAGGACGGGAGGGTATCAGACCTGTTTTATTTTCAGTAGTACATTTTATCCCTCACACCGAAACAGGAAAGAGTTTTTTGGGTCTGTCTGTTCGTCAGCAACTTTAAGCAAAAACTCCTGGAGCAATTTCCATTACATTTTCAGGAAATAAATAATAAATAAAGAAATAGTACAGTATCATTTTATTGTATTTATTTATTTACTTCTTGTATATACTGTGTTCATACTGTGTTTATACAGTGTTTATATTTATGCCTAGAATCCCGGACCCAAGTACAAATTTCGTACATAGAAAGTGACCTGGTATGACAATAAAAATCATGTAATAATAATAATAATAATAATAATAATAATAATAATAATAATAATAATAATAATAATAATAATAATAATAATAATAATAATAATAATAATAATGATAATAATAATAATAATAATACATTTGTATATCACTTTTCAGGGCACTCAAAGACACTTAACATTATAAGTATTATAAAAGACAACTTTAAAAAAAAATTAATTACTAGAAATGTCAGGTGACCCTATTTAAATTCCAGACGATTAGACTGGAACAGAATAGACCAGACTAGACTAGAACAGACTTGACTACACTAGCACAGAATAAACTAGACTAGAATAGAATAAACTAGAAAAGAAATGACTAGACTACAATCAAATAGAATAGTTTTTACAGCACTTGTGCCTCACTGCAAGAAGGTCATGGGTTCAATTCCAATAGGGAGCTTAAGTCTCCACCCCTTCCGGGAGGCTCATGGGGCCTATAATCGTTAAATTAATAAATGGTATTCAATGGGAAATGAAATCGTATCAGGTTTGTCATGTGCTTTGAATCACACATATGTTGTACCTCATAATAAATCAAATTATGAATCATAAAAAACAGAGGGAAAAAAGGTGCACTGGAACATAACACACACACACAAACACTCCACGGGGCAGCTGTGGCTCAGTTGGTTGAGCAGGTTGTGTAGTTTGCTTCCTGATCCCACATGCTGAAGTGTCCTTGGGCAAGACACTGAAGCCGGTAGGACTGACAGAACCTTACAAACCTATTGGTGTATGAGTGTGTGGGTGAATGTGAAGCTAATGTAAAGCACTTTGAGCATCATGAAGGTGGAAAAGCGCTATATAAGTGCAGTCAATTTACTATTTATTGATTGATTTTTTGCTCACCATAGAGCATTGTGTGTAGTTTTTAAAAAACATTTAGGTTATAAGGTTACTATTTATTTACTACTGACTTTATTCCATGTGGTATGACAAAATAATTTCAATTAAATTCACGACTCGCATAGTTTTTATTACCCATTGGTTCAGTTCAATAGAGCAAAACAAAACAGACACAAACAGGGAAAGAAAATACTGGATGATATGAATACAATTAAACCTGCAGTAAGTTTTGTGACCACAAGAGGGCAAAATAATAAAAGAAAACTAACAGTAAGGTTGAATGAACATAACAAAACATGTCATTGGTTTTAAAATGCTATCTTCTACAAATGAGTTGAATGTAATCCCTGATTAATGCAAAACCTTAGATTAAAGTGTAAAAACTATTCAAAAGGAAAGAGAGATTTTATACAGAAATGTATGGAAGTATTATGGAAGTGGAACTTTTGTTATTTGTACTTTAGGTTGAATGTAAAATGAAATGAAAAATGTAAAACTACAATTGGTTTTTGAATAAGAATTATGGTAAATGGTAAATGGACTGCACTTATATAGTGCTTTTCCACCTTCATGGTGCTCAAAGCGCTTTACATTAGCCTCACATTCATACATAATATAACACATATAATTATGTGTTCTATTTTATTCTATATTATGTTATATCTGGGCAAGTTAAGAAGGGATAGTGTAATGAAAAATACTGCATTATGGCAAAATAAATATTTATTTATTTATTTTAATCTACTGTAACTGTTGTAACTTTGTGGCAGGTCCATTGTAAACCAGTCTGGGCTAAATATAATTATATGCATTACACAGCAAGTTATGCAACAATGAAAACTACACCTTTGAAAGCCAGAATAATTAGATTTTATAAGTATAATTGTGGTTGAATAGTGGTTACATAATCTAGTTTTAACACGTGGAGATATTAACATTATGCTGAAGTAGCACGACTGCCTGGGTATCACTAGAGGAACAGAAATAACAGGAATACGTTGTTTAATAACCAGTTCCTTTCCTTCTCCTACATACATATTCTGCTTAAAACCCAAACCACCTTCACATTTATTTTCCTTTTCATGTCACAAAGACTTACCTTGTGCTCAACCAGCATTGTGCAAACAGCGACTGAATTTCTCTTTGCTGTAACATCCCACCTGCACAGAAATGGAAACTTCACAGAATAATTCATGTCATCACAGCAACATTTTTCAAGTCAAATATAATTATGTCTAGTTGTTTTAATGTATAAATTAAGGGTAATTCTCCATTAAAACATTTGTTTTCTTAATTTTCACATCTAATAACACCTAATGTTTATTTTGACATGTCTTCCTCTTGATTTATACTAAATTTGAAACTGAAATAGCAGATTTTTATTTTTATTATTATTATTTTTTAGAATAGATAGTACTTTATTGATTGCTTGGGAAGAATTGTGGAACTTCATTTGACATATCACAGGGTGTCATATTACAGGACATCATCATATCACAATTTTGCTTGATTTAAGATTTTTTTGTTTATTCAAGATTTATTTGGCTTAATTCAAGATTTATTTAGCTTATTTAAAGATTTTTTTTTCTTTTTTTTTTTGCTTAATCCATGTGTTGTTTATCTTAATTCAAGCAAAAATAAATAAATAAAATCCTATTTCTTACCAAGATAATTTTCACTTCTTCCATTGGCAGATTCACTTATTTTTTTGGCTTAATTCAAGCAAAAATATCTCGTATTAATTTGTTATTTACTTATTTTTAAAATGGTATTTTTCCCAGTGTGGGTTAACACATGTTGGCAGTTTGTTCTGTTGCTGGAATGAAGCAAAACTGGAACGTCTCCATTTCCTGATAATCTCACATCTTGTTTACATACTCGTTCGCTCTATTTTCACCTCGTACAATGGAATTAGCTCTTCAGTCCTCATTTATTTCCACAAATTGATCTTTGAAACTTTAAAGCATAAGATCCTGCCTCAGTAATTTGCATTTTTTTAATCATCTTATTGTACGTCATGTGCAAATAATCTAAATTAAATTCAAAAGGTGATATATAGATTTACTGACAATAACCATGTGAACATTAAGACTCAATAGTATTGGATAATACTATTGAGAAAGTCGAACTATCCTCATTGTTGTTGTAAAAGTAAAATATGTGGTTAAGCACGACGGTTTGACAAGTGTTTTAACAGGATCTGATCCGCAGCAGCATTCAAAGGGTTGTGTTTATTCCTATTATTGTTTTAGCCGCTTTGTTTTCACACTGCAGCAGAATGTGATCCACAGTTAAACCCAGTACAGATATTCATCCAAAGGCTTTGCTTCTTATTTCACCTAATTGCTCCGATGCTGGTACTGAAGATGATGCCTTGCACACTTAACTCGAACAGACACCTCCATTCTCTGCAGAAAGTAAAGAATCCCTGGAGGAAATGGAAGAAAATATATCAAGCTGAAGAGAAAAATGGGTGAAGTGGAGCAGCTGTCAAACGGAGCATCAACATCCATTCAGTTATTACTTTAAGGGTTAGTTTGGATTTGTTTATTTATTTGTTTATGTATGAAGGGTCGTAATTATACTCATTAATATCCAGTCAGTGGGTGGTAAGTCAGGAATCCGCAAATCTAATTTAATGCCTTTTAGTGTCATTTTAAACAAATGTAATGTGTATGTCCGACTGCAGATCCAGTTTTATATATAAACATGATGGTTATTGTTGACAGGTTATGAATAGTTCCTCCAATCACTTCTGCTCAAGTGAATATTTAGCTATAAGGTAGAAGAACAGGTGAAAAAGTCTTATATTGCAATAAGACTATCATGGTTAGGATATATCTATGTATTTATCTATGGATCATATCTATTAATCATTGTTTATGTAATTGATTTGTAGTAAAAGTGAATGTACTTTCACTACCAGTTAATGCTTCACTACTAGTAGTACTTTAGTTGATTATATCAGATTGTATGAGGTGAATTATAAATAATGTGTATATAAAAGGTTATGGATGTTTTGTGGTAATGATATAAAGGACATAAAGTATATAGTGTGTTAATGCAGTATCTATTTGGATTTTAGTTTGTAAAAGGGGGTGGGAGTTTATAAGTTTTTTTGAGTACAAGAATTTTTTATTTTTATTTTTTTACCATTTTCAATGATGTTTTAATGATTGTGTGCTTGAAATAAAACTGAACTGAACTTTGCATTTTCCCATTTTTCTGACATTTAACAATATTCTCTTCTGCTTTTTCGCCACAGCATGAGCACGCTCACAGCACTTTGCATTCCAAGCATCCAGTGTTGTGACTTTGAGCATCGGCCATAAACAATAGCCAATTAAACGGTTCCGCTTGTCAATCATTATTATACTTCCGATCAAATCAAATGGTTATGTTATGAAAATAAATTGTGAATAATGATGTCTTTTTTTTCATTAAGTGTGTTACATTTTGGAGATTACATTTAATGCTCTTTAATATCACTTAAGGCCTTCATTTTTTTTTTGCTAAATCTGTTTAATCAGGGTTCCTGCTTTCTCCCTGAAATTATTTTCCAGAACATTTTCAGCCATTACAAAAAATAAGTTATCATGTCATACACCAATATATTCCCCTGTGCTACCCATTCTTTGTAAATGTTCATTTCTACAGTAGCTTGCATTTACACAGAGTTCCTGTTTATTACCATATTTTCCGCACTATAAGTCGCACTGGACTACAAGGTGCACTGTCAGTGAGTGGGTTATTTTTGAGGGTTTTTCATATATAAGGTACACTGGACTATAAGGTGCATTAAGAAAAGATAAACATTCACAATACCTCCTAACCTTGTTGAGTTATAACATGGGACAAAACACACTCTTCTACTGCTAAACCACACTTAACACAAGGCAGACAGAGACGCTAACGCCTGATTTTTCATTCACATGATGTGATAAAGCCATAGGTGTTGACCATCTGATGTCTGAAGGTGAGATGATGTGAATGCAAAAAACCGTCAGATTCTATCTTGTCTGAATCCTGAAATATTACCATTTATGTGTTTTAGCTGCTGACCTTTGACCTTTATTACTCAAAATCTAATGTGTTCTTCCTTGACCCATTATCTATCATTCCTGAAAGTTTAATCAAAATCTGTTCAGAACTTTTTGTGTAATCCTGCTGACAGACAGACAGACAAACAAACAAACAAACTTGAATGTAATACCTGGAGAGGATGGAGCAGGTAAAAAGTCAAACTCATGAGATAAAAAGTCAAAATTATGCAATAAAAATCTACATTTCAAGTCACTAAGCACAACCAGAATTAATCCATACATAAGGCATTCTGGATTATAAGGTACACTGTCATTTTTGGAGAACATTAAAGTATTTTAAGTGCACTTTATAGTCCAGAAAATACAGTACTTAGACATTTGAAGTTCAGTCTACGGCTATAATTTATCTATAACAAAATAATTATAACAAATGCATCATAGAACAATACAAACACACCCACAGGTCACAGTGAACAGTAGCACTTCATTAGTTACTTACAATGTTCAACTGGACAATTCTCAACGCTTGCATTTCCTCTTAAAATATTTGTATATTTTCAATAAATCGCTAAAAAGTAATTTCCTTTATTTCATCTCAGTTTAAGCACACAAGGTCGTTAGGCAGGAGCAGGATAAATACTTTTTCAGGATAACTTAATTGTTTCCAAGACATTTGACTTTTTTTCCCCCCATGTTCCATGACTGGATAATTGGTCAGTGTCATTTTGCAGGTTTTCCAGGACACTTGGGAAACATGTTAATGACGTTTAATGTTTTTTAATGACCTGCAGAAACCCTGTAAGTGTTGCACTAAAAAATGATACTGGTCTACAAACACACAAAAATAACACACTATGAATAATTAAGTCAAAAAAGCTAATTGGCTCAAGTTTCTGAGATACAGTACTGGGTCAAAATGTGAAATTCTGTGAGTTAATAATAGAAGGGGTTTAAAAACAATGGAATGTTTGCTTCTGAGCTGAAAAACTGTACAGATAATGTGATAAATGAGTGATTTTGTCGTCCCTGCTCCTGTCACGGTTATTGTGTATATACAAAAGCTGCACCATGATGACTGGTCAAACCTTCAGGAACTGTGCACTGTCAGTTTTTGGTGTGCAGTCAGTCAGTACAGCACAGTGTTTAGTCCTTTCCTGTATCTACTGGTAGAAAGAAAGAAGAGATTATGTGTGAGGGGTCATTTTACTCCTGTTTTTAATCACAGAGTGCTTCACTTTTTAACCTGAGAAAAACAGCTCTATCGTGTTTCATTAATAAAAGTGTGACCCAACCACCAAACACGTGATAAATGTGAAACACTTTAATTAGCAAAGGAATGTAAATCCAATAAAGCTGTACATACATTAAACTATGACACAAACTGTTGTTATTATGCATCACATTAACACATTAACAGACCTTGAGTGGCATCAGTATATAGACAGTATATACTGCACTGCATACGCACATTAAAAAAAAAAAACAATAAAAAGTCCTTCAAAATACAAAAAATAAAAAATAAAAATGATAAAAGACAAGCAGATAAAGTTTGTGACAAGTAGACAAAAAAATACAGTGGTAGGCATTTTTTTTTAAAGACATATTGATGTTGTCAGTGTTTTACATGTAAAAGAGAAACCTTTCATTTTCAAACACAAGATACTTCTACATTTTGAAAACAAGAAGTCTAATACAGAACAGAATATGAAAGTATAATAAGGAATTATGTACTTTTTTTTTTATAAACACGGATTAGTCACGTCTGTGTTTAATTTATCGCTTCAGTAAGAATAAGAAGAGCCAGAGGAACATGTGAATAGGTGTGACTGTCTCATACGTGGGTAAATGGGCTGCATGTGATGGGAAGGACTGGACAAGACTGGATTAAGAAATAACTCTGAAATTACTGCCATCCAGGGGTGAAACCATCAGACGAGCTGAACCTGGGGAGTAAAGAGGCCGCCACTTGTTTCTCCAGATAACGTTGCAGATGCGGAAGATGAACAGGACGCAGGCTACGATGAGCAGAGCAACTGTTGGACACAGAGGACAGAGAGACACCAGTGAACGGCTGGGAGTTTAAAGGTTTTAGGTTAGAAAATGGGAAATAATTAAAGAGGGACAAATTTAACAGTATACGATGGTGTTTTATAAATAAAGAAAGAAAATTCCATTCAAAAAAAGCAAGAAAAACTGATTTGGATTTTACTTGCTGTGACATTTAGTCAATTATATTGTTTTAAAAAGGTGATTGAATGATAGTATATTTGTAAGGAATGAGATTTTTTACAAGAAACACATTTTAATTTCGTGACCCCAGGAAACCTGCCGGAACTACTTTCGCTTTGACCAAAACTCGACTCACAGGACACTGTCGGGGGTAAGTCACAGTGGGTGCACCAGAGTAAAGACCCTGATCCCATACAAATTCATGTGAAAAATAGTGAACTATCCCTTTAAGGCACAGGTGTCAAACTCCAGTCCTCGAGGGCCGGTGTCCTGCATGTTTTAGATATTTCCCTCTTCCATGTGATTCAGTTTAACCCTTTAACTCCTGAGAACTAACTAAATAACTGGTAACATGAGCAAAGTTTGACACAATTGGCAGAAAATCAAAGAAAAATACTACAATAAAAAAAAAAAAAAAAAATTTAGAAAATTAAACAAAACAAGTAACAAAGACTAATAAATATTTACCAAATGACAATTAATGTGGAAAGAAAACTACTATTGAAATTTGGTCCCAGCAATTTTAATTTTGCCTTTAAAAAAATGTTTAAATAAAATAAATAAATAAACCTCTTGCTTTTTGGCACCTTGTCCATGCACAAAACTAAAAGGAAAATGGTTGAATTTTTCTGAATATTTAAACTAAATCATCCATTCAGAATGCATCAGCGCTGACACATAAAGAGTTAATAATCAGCTCCTCATCAGACTGATAATGATGCACTGGCCTCCAGGTGTAATGGAAGAAGGAAACATCTAAAACATGCAGGACACCGGCCATCGAGGACCGTAGTTTGACACCCCTGCTTTAAGGTGTACGATTTTAGACCCTTAATAACACAAACTCCATAAACCATTATTTGAATAAACACTAATAACCAGATATTGTTGAGTTGAGTATGTTGATACCATAAGCAGTGTTTTCCATTGAGGCCTTTGGAAGTATTGGTTGCATCATGTACTCATATTCACACAGGTTTTGACTATTAGAGTTATATAAAATATATAATTAAGTTTTAGACCAATATTATAATCATATCTGTGCAAAACAATTGGAAAAACTCAATGCCACAAAAAAGTCAACTAAAGCCAGTTCTAAGTTATTTAGTAAGTTTTGGTTCTCTCCACACTGATTTTACATTCATTTCATTTAGGACTTAGACAAAATGGCTAGAAGATAGCTAGTGAAAACCCAGCTAAGTGAATATTGAGTGTTTCGTGTTATGTTAAACTTATACTTACTCATGAAGATAGAATTGGGGGTGGGGTCATCTGAGTGATAATGTTTCATTATGTTTCCAACCAGAGCCACAATCACCACCGGGTACACTGTGACGATGTTACGCACCCAGCGGTCTAACACCCAGTTCTCCAGGATGAACCTAGAGGCAGAAATAAATGCATGAAAATCATTAATGAACTGTTTTCAAGATCTGATTTTAATGTTTAAAGTTCAAAAAGTTAGTTGAATTAAGGACGTTGTTGGTTGTGTTCAGAGCGTTGCCTACAAATTAACTGAGATTATTTGTTTTGGTATCACACGATGAAAAACAGAATGAGGTTTAATTTTAAACAGCAAAGGGTTCAGACTAATGTAAAGCAAATGTGTTTCTGTTGTGTTTGTCAGGATGTGGAATTCTTTGGCAACGGACGAGAAGAGTTACACAAACATGTTTCAGTTTAAGAGGTTGTATATGAAGAGAACAGAGGAGGTTCAGAAAAACATGGATGTTGGATTCATTTCATTTCCATTGACTGTCATGTGCTGTTTATTGTGATAGTAAGGGCAACTTATCTGATGGAAGCAGATGTTTCAAGAAAGGGACAGGGATTATAATGTTTTTTTTTTCATCCTGTTCCTTTCCAGTCATGTAGACTGGATTGAATCAACAAAAACAAGTATTCAGAGAATGCCTAATATTTTGTACCAATCTCAAGTTTCTATGACAACCTGTTCTTGAATTAAGAGCCAATAATTGATTTTGACCTTTCTCCTAAATGCGACCTTGACCTTTGACCTTTTGCAATATTGGTAATTTCATTATATGTATATATGCATCAGTACGTGTAATATTATGATAATATATCCAGTATTGATTAAGTTATAGCGTGAAATGTCTATGCTTGACACAAACAGTGTTACAGAAGTTGATTTTGCGACATGTCACCTATGACCTTCAGAAATCCAAAAACTATTGGTCGTAGGTGATCACACCCAGTATGAGAATTGTAGAAATCTTCATTCTGCATTGTTTGGTACCAATCTGAAAGTACTGTGACTATAACCGAAAATGTGATTTTGACCTGCATGTTAATTGTGACCTTGACCTTTGACCTTTACTCAAATGTATATGGCCATGTAATTTCATGGTGATTTCTCAAGTATTCATTGAGTTATAGCATATGTCTCTGCACACACACACACACACACACACACACTCAGCCTCCACTCCCTCCTTTCACTTCTGTGAGCAGTGGTCTACTCCAACCAACCAGATTAAACTAACACACGTGCCCCCTTCCACATGCCTCCACTGATCGCCATCAAAATGTAATCATGTGTTACTTGGGCCAGTATAAACATTTCCTGAAAATTTCAGCTACATGCATCCATAACTTTTTTGAGTTATGCTGCACAAAGTCCGACAAAAACATAATTAGACGAAAATGCATCCAAACTTACCATGCCATGACCTCTGCAAACAGGATGCAGAGGGAGGCTGTGGCTGCCGTGCTGCGGGACACGCCCCACAAATGAAGAACCAATGAGAAATTGATCAGAGATGCGATGGATGTCCATGTGGTGTACACAGCCAAACCATTCTGGACCTGCACATGTCAACATCCACTGTGTTAAGATCACAGTTCGTACAAAACACATATGAGCCGTCGCTTCTTGTCTTACCAGCGTTCTGAGACAGCACAGATCTTTGGGGGTAGTACGACTTCAACCAGAGTCCGTAGTAATCGGTGGCAAAGCAGCAGATGGACAGAACACTGTAGTTGGTAA
Organism: Siphamia tubifer; assembly: GCA_020466265.1. NCBI lineage: Eukaryota > Metazoa > Chordata > Actinopteri > Kurtiformes > Apogonidae > Siphamia > Siphamia tubifer. The sequence continues at coordinate 13,062,530 of CM035799.1, forward strand.
TTACGATGAGTATCAGCACAACCAGAGCTGCCAGCATCAACCTGCAGGAGACACAGAGCACACCATGAACGCATCGCATGAGATGTTTAAGGCTCATTAGCATCTGCCTGGATTCATCAGGATCTTTCTCCATAATTACCTTCTTTAGTCATATCAGTAATAATCAGGGCTGAAAGGGTTACTTCTGACATGTAATTTGTTGCATATTACTAGTTAACTGCTTGAATAAATTAATGTTTGATTTTTTATTTTTTTTTTAATTAATGTTCTAGGGAGTGCTTTAAACGGCAAAACAGCTGAAAAGTGTGGAAGACCAGGACTGTACAGCAAAGATAGCAATAAAATATGTTGAATTTCGAGCAGTGAAAAACATTATCTTCTTTTATTTGACGGCATCATCATATTCTATATACGAGATCTACGCTTTCCCTCGAATCATATGTTGTCCAAATTAAAAACTTACATTTTTGCTTGAACAATACCAATTAATTCAATCAGACTACTCCCTGTGACGATGTGTAATTGCCTTGCAAGGAAGAATATTTTTAACAGCATCAGTAGCTGCCAGAGCCTGTTGGTTACATTGCAAATAGAAAAATGTTGCATGTTTTTCTTTTCACCTCAGTAAAATGTTTGTCCTTTACCTCTACTCTTTGTCTAGTCAAGTGACAAATCACCATGGCAGTGGTTTTGGTCCCTTGCACATCCCTAAAATGATTTTGGGACCCTCCTATGCCAAAAAAAAATGCTTCTGTCTGCTACATTACTCGATTTTTCACTGGACATCTGTCCAAAACTTTACAGATTTTGACTAAATGTTGAAAAAGCAGAAGTCAGTTTTTCCATTAAATCACAAATGCAATGTTTTATTTATTATCATGAGCTGACAAGAGAAGTAATTCCATAAACATGACGATGAAAGTAAATATCACAGTGATTTATAGATATATTCTTTATTATTTTTATACATTATTCCTCTATCTCATCCTAAATTTAAAAAAAAATTATTTGGTTTCCTGGTGTGTTTCTTTTAAAACTCTTCTTCTTTGCTTGTTGTAACATCCGTCAACATCCTTTTCTTTAATTTACATGACTAGTTGTGAAAAAAGGTCTTTCCATTGCAGTCTTACATGACATACAATTTGTGCTAGGCTCAAAAAAACAAACAAAAAAACAACCATATCTTGCCAGTGAAAACACTTTGATGAAATTGTCATTTTGCCATTAGGTAAATTAAGGCATTTCATTTATATTCACACAATTTCAGA